>JAJTUV010001271.1:137500-701375 GCA_021653895.1 Mastomys natalensis
TATGAAAGCTTGGAAACACTGATTTGGCTAGCACAAGGTTCTGTGTACAACAGGATCAGTCAAGACAAGCAGGACAGATTTTCAGGTGATGCTCTCTGCTCAGGTGATTCTGATAGGTGGGGTCTAAACTGAGGAGAGTCAAGGAGAAATTAGCTGGCCCTGTCTGTGGGGTGTGACTTCTGAGATCACATGTGGAATCAATTGCACAGGCAGGAGAAGATTTAGGACCAAGAGACACCAGAAAAGAATTCCTTTAGATTGCACTCCAAGGATTCACAAAGTTCACTCTGAAGGGCAAAAATACAAAGCACCCCATCCATAGCTCTTATCTCCCGCCAAGTTACAGACTCTTCATAATCTGAAATTATGTGGGACTTACCTTATGCTGAACTGTTAAGCTCTGGGCCTGGCAAAATCCACTCCGATTGATTGAGTCTGAATTAAAGCTAGACAGAACATGACATGCTTGTGTAGATTTCCCATGAGGTTGAAGGGCATAGCCTGACAAGGTTAAAGAGAGTTCCCCCTCCAGCCAACCATCATTAGTCAGCTCCTTTGAATGCCAAGTAAATGATACCCACCAAACAAAACAAGAGCTTTTAGATACAGAGAATAAATAAAAGGTTGTAAAGAGAGTCAAAGTTATTAAAGAAATTGAAGGTCTCTCTGGTTTTCAGGTTCTCTTTGTTATCGTGTAGGTATTAAATTATATATCCTCCTGTAATTACAATGCTTATATTTCACTTTTCATCACCTTTTTAGTCCAGGCTCATGTG
Source organism: Mastomys natalensis (assembly GCA_021653895.1). Classification (NCBI taxonomy): domain Eukaryota; kingdom Metazoa; phylum Chordata; class Mammalia; order Rodentia; family Muridae; genus Mastomys; species Mastomys natalensis. The sequence goes on from JAJTUV010001271.1 coordinate 138,277, forward strand.
TAAGTATGTGTGAGTGCATATGTACACATTCACACACACATCACACAAACATACACACACACACACCACCACACACACACTGCATTTGCTCCTCTCAACAGCGCATGCTCTAACGGCCATTCAGAAGGGAATCCATGAAGAAATAAATACCCATTGAGATTATCATCACGAGTCTTTTTCAGGGCAGAGGGACCCTCTTGTCATGGCCTCTTTTATGGGACGGCAGTGTTCCAGCCTTTCCTGGTGACTGAGCCCAGGTAGGTAAAATTGATGACCTGAGATTCTGCCTTGGGGCATTTGCTTCAGTCAATTATTGAAGTTACTGCTAGTTTTGAAATAGTGTTTGCTTTAAATCTCAAATAATGTAAATCTCACCTGCAGGAACAGTCCCTTAACAGCCATTCCAGCTCCGGTGGAAAACCTAGAGAGGATGCTGAGTAGCAGTGAAGCTAGAGACCAGGGCTCACCATCTAGCTGGTGAAACAACCATTGCTAACGTGCAAGGGGAAGACAAAACCTTCTGCTTTGCCTCATGCGTAGTACAGAAAGACGTCAGCAACTCGAGTATCAAATTATGCCCATAATAGCTCATTTATACAAATCATAAAATGAGATTATAGAATGTTGCTGTGAGTAAAATACGTGCACCAATATAGGGAGGAATTTCTCCCTTGTTAATTCTTATATTTTGTTTGTATTTAATACACCATTAAGATCTGAAGCCCTAAAATTTGTTCGTTCAACCAAAATTTACTGGCATGCTTCGTGTCCTGTGCTAAGCAGTAGGCTCAGGGAACTCTTCAGAACTAGAAGTCTATTGCGTGAGATCAGATATATTCACCATGAAATGCAATTACAGTGGTACTGGAGTGGCCATCAGAGGGTGCATTAGTTTTCTAGGGTAGTGTAACAGAGTACCAAACTGGGTGGCTTCAGACTGCAGGAGTCTATTCTGTTCATATAAGCAAAACTCTACTATCATGACACAGGCAGACCACGCTCCCACAGCAGTCTCTGGGGAAGATGCCTCCTTGTCTCTTCCTTCTCTATTTGCTGTCAGTCAGTAATCCTTGCCTTCCTTTGGCTCTGCCCTCATCATCAGTCATTTTCTCACTGTGTCTCCATGTACCCATGTTCTTCCTCTATGATTTCCAGTCATACTGAACTAAGGACCTGCCTTACTACAATATGATCTTATTGTAACTGACTTGAGCTGTAATAACCCCATTTCCAACAAAAGGCACATGCAGGTATCAGGGCTGAGTCTTCAATCTGTCTTTGAGGGATACACAATTTAATACATAATCAAAGGATCCTTATAGTATGATGAGGGAGGCTGGGGAAATGTCTCAACAGTTAAGACAACTTGCTGCTCTTGGGAAGGATCTGGGGTTGATTCCCAGCACCCACATCAGGCAACTCACGACCACCTGCAATTCCAGTTTCAGGGGATACAGTCTGCTGGCCCCCACAGGCACTAGGCATGTATCTGGCTGGTGCACAGACATACATGCAGGCAAATCATTCATCCATATGTATCTGTGTGTATATATGTATGTATATATGTATACATCTATATATGTATGCATGTTTTGGGGTGATATGAGTGAGAGCAAAGCATCTTTCCTTCTGTATGGGACTTAGGGTTGGCTCATTTGATTAAGAGGTTGTCATTTGCCGGGTGGTGGTGGCACACGCCTTTAATCCCAGCACTTGGGAGGCAGAGGCAGGCGGATTTCTGAGTTTAAGGCCAGCCTGGTCTACAGAGTGAGTTCCAGGACAGCCAGGGCTACACAGAGAAACCCTGTCTTGAAAAACCAAAAAAAAAAAAAAGAGGTTGTCATTTAATACTGGATTCATTCATGTGCTATACTCTGAGTGACCGGGCAATGCTTTTAGAACTTCTGAGAAGAGGTGCCTCTTTCTGCTTTTCCTTCCTTTATCCAGAGTGCTTGAAAGTTCTGGAAGGTTTCCTCCCAGTTATCTGTTTACTGTGAATAACAACAACAAATAGAGGTCCATGTCATGATTAGTCTTCCTTGTACCAAGGTGAGTTAACAAGTCATATGGACAGGGCCACCTAAGGCACTGTTCCCTGACCATTGGCAGGCTTGAAACTATACAGCTTCCAGGAAGGAAGAGCGTTTGTGAGGCTAAGAAGGAGGCTTCAGGTAAAATATCAGTCATATACTATATCTGCTAAGAATGATCCAGCATGGGACCCAGCAAATTATCCACCTCAGACTTGTTACCACACCACTCCACTGTATAACGTCATAAGCTTCTACCTACCTGTGCCATCTTGGCTAGCCTGCTTCCAAACTAGACTGGAACACAAGAATCAGAGAAATGTTTCTTGCTTCTGAGATGAACTTCCCTTCCCCCCTAGAGATAGTAATAACTTCCTCTTCATATCTAAGATCACCCCCTTCTGCTATCACCTCAGTTTTCATCCAGAAGCTGCTTTGTGAAGTGTTTTCCTTGTTTTTTCCACTCCCCCCCCACCACTACACCATTCCCCTTTTCTCTGGGCTTTGCCTACTTGGTGTAGGGTCTCATTGGTCCTGAGCCTCTGAGAAGAGAAAAGGACCCTTTTGGAGGTCAACACTGATGTTGGTAATAGAAGGCTAATTATTGAAGGGCCAGGGACAGCTTGAAGTAGCATCATGGGCTTAGCCCTATATGGATTTAACCACCAGATCTCATAAATGGCCTTGAGCGTCATAAAGTACTTCCTGTAATGTCACCCTCCCCTGCCACCTTGCAGCAAACTCCTCTAGGTGACCCAGCCTCTATTCTCCTAAGGCAATTAATTCTGTTTGCTCCTCCCTGTAGCGGTTTCTGCACAGAACTTCCTTTTCTGGTTGTAAGCTTGAATAGACAGACAGTACCCAGGTGCTAAGGAGAGATTCAACCCTGCTGACACCAGAAAAATGAGGCCTGGTATTCTTTTCTCTAGAATGGGGAGAGAGGTTCTGAATACCACCTGGGGGCAAAGAGAAGGAGCCTCAGCTTACACCTGATTAACCAAAGCACCCACTTTTTAATAAACTCTTTCCCCTAAAGTGAGACGTGTGCTCATTAGCATCTGAAACGCTCTTCTCTCTCAGTAGTAATCAGAAAGGTACAGGCGTTGGTGACATTCCTGTGCTGATGTCATTGATATTAGCAGAGATGCACAGGGCGAGACACCACTTCCTACATCCCATCTGCTGTTTGTGAGCCTCGAGATTCAAAATAGTTCCTAACCTTTTCGGTTAATTCTTCGGGTGGTATTTTCTTAAAAGTTATCTGACGAGTTATACATAATTTTAAAAATGAGTTTCTAAAGGTTCTGCGTTCATCCTCTGTCATCTGTTCTCTCATCTGTTTTCAGTAGAGCATATGGTTGAAACAGATCGAGTCCCTGGCAGGGAGAACCCACATGATCTCAGCTGGCTTTGGAAACCTACTCTCCAGCAAGGCAGTCAGATGCCACACTGTCAGTGTCCTCTCAGGCACAGGCCTCTGTGTGAAGCAGGTTGTAAGAACTTTCAGGAAAACAGTGGTGCCTGAAAGCACTAGAAAAATCACAGGGACAAGGTCTCACTCTGTAGACCAGGCTGGCCTCGAACACACAGAGATCTGCCTGCTTCTGCCTCCCAAGTGCTGGGATTAAGGTATGTGCTACCGTGCTTTTATGTCAATTTACTATGAAAATTGAAAGTCCTGATGAGAAGTCTCTTCAGCATCCCAGAGATTATCTTTTGTAGACTGTACCTAGTTTAAAATGTGAAAGGAGACCTTGGAAAGAAGATGGAACATTCTCCAAAACTCAAAACATCAACAAAATATCAATTGGATTTTAATTTTTGGAGTTTTCTTTTTCATTTTCCTCAGTTTCTGTTCACAAAGCTTTCAAGACAAGAATTCAACACACTACTAGATTTCTTCAGCATGGGTTTCAACACTTCATTTCCAAACTTTTGTCGGACTTCTTCCCTAGCAAGGTACAGCACTCCATCAACTTCTTAGCCACCAAGCTTCAAAACCTTGTGAAGAAAGTAAAACAAAACATACCCTCAAACCTCACACAAAGCACGGCCATTCCAGAACACCAGGGTAATCCGTCCTCTTGTTCACAAAATGGCTTCTGGCAAAATGCATGCTCAGACAAACAAGGTGTTTTCCCCCTCTGTCTGAATTGCAAGTCCAGCCCAAGAAACCTATACATTTGCATGAAATACTCTTAACAAGTGCTTCCCAGGTGAGGAATTTTAAATGAATGTTTTTGTTTTGTTTTGGCCAGAGGAGGCAGAAAAATGGCTGCAGCTGGTCAAGGGTTATATTTCTTACAGCCAGGAGATTCCAATCTGTTTTTTACTCCATGGGATCAATAAACAGCCAGGCTGATATACATAAAACTGCTTTGGTCTTGACAGTATATACTCACGTGAATGTGCATGCGGATGTGTGCACGTGCGTGCGTGCACACACACACAACACACACACAGGATTTCTTGGCTCCCCTTAAGGTAGAGCCATTCCAAATCCTGACATCATTGAAATATGTACAGTAACAGAAGCAATAAAGGGAGGAACACAAGAGAGAGAAACTCAGCCTGGATGTGCCCTCGAGACAGTTGTTCCTACAGTGCAGGCTTTGTTCTTGTGCAGCGAAACACAGACCAAATTCAACTCTGTCAGCAAGGACACTGGCATAGTCACCCCAGATGGGACTGGTAAGAAAAACGACCTGTGTGAGAACTGACGAGGCAGGCAATCATGATAAACCCCCTCCAAAGGCCCAAGATTTGCAGAACACAAGGATTGAAGCGCTTAAATGCTATAATCTCCATTTATAGACTTCCCCAGGACTCCATGTAGGCCTCACAGCTATGCCTGTCCCTGTCTGTCAGCCAAAGCTTCGACACTTATTACAAAGAGGAAGGCACAGCGAGTGATGACATGGGATCCCAGGCTTCTTCCTGGAAGTAGGAAGTAGTGAAACATATCTACTTCCAGGAAGTGGTTCCTAGACCATGTACTCTTCTCTACTGTAGGATAGCTTCCCTAAGAAGCTTGGGTGAGAAGGTAAGGAGGGACCATTCTGCCATCTCCCACACTCTCATTAGTTTCTTCTTTCTTCTCTTCAGACTTGGTGAAAAAGAGAATTAAGAAGAGTAAAAGCTGAATATCTCAAATCTGGAGTCCAATCTGCACCCCAACCTAAAACGTTCTGAGCACTCACACTAGCATTCTGTACATTCAAAGATTCTAAGTCGTTTTTTTTTTTTTTTTTTTTTTTTTTCCCAGCTCTGAGGCCCCAAGCATTTTAGGTAAGGAATCCTCAGGCTGCTGCCAGTGCCGGTGTTTGTCATTTGCTGTGAGCTGTGGAGTGTTACTGACATTGGCAGCCAGGCAAATGCTTGGTAGAAAAGAGCTTCGACTCTGCTCTTCAGGACCTCGTGGGCTGAGGAGGACACAGAAAAATGAATATTGCTTTTTCTATCACACAGGGGGAAGTGCTATAGCTCAGGAGGGAAGGAAAATACCTTCGAGGGAGGTACTTCCCCAAACACTACTTCCTCAAAGACAGTCCATCTCTCATGAGTTCTTAAAGACAAGTTAGGGTGACAACCTAATACTCACTGCAATAGATTTGGTTCCCTGGGTTTGAAAGCTGGCTCTGAACACCTCACTGCCTGAGAGGACCTCTGCCTGAATTTGTAACTTGAGAATAGTTTATAGTGTAGAAATCCACCTCAGAACATACGTAGTACTCACAGTAATGCCCCTTCCAATAAAGTGTGACCTCTATTGGTTTACAGACTGAGGCTAGATTCTAAGCTGGCTACAACGGGCCAGATATTTAAAAACAATCCCAACATGGGGAAGGGTGGAGTGGCCCTGCTTGGCATTTTAAAAGAAAAAACCAATCCAGCTCTTCAAGGAATGGCATTAAGGAAAGGAAAAATCTTGCTGTTTTCCTTTTGTGTCCTCAGTCTTTGAGGGAAACTTAAAGAGTCCCTCAACTCCTATGAGAAGAGAAAAAGCCTGGTGCAGCATCCTACCCAGCTGCCCTACGGCATTGTGCGAACAACACTGCTGGGTCCTTGTTAAAGATCCAGCCCATCTCACATACATTGCCTCCTACGCTCTTAGCCTCGCACTGCTGCTGCCATTCTGGTCCCCCAAACTCCGGACTCCAGACTGTTTTAAGCTTCAGAACAGCAGATATAGTGAGATATAGACCAGGGGCATCAGAGAGTTCAGCTGGCTAGGAAAGTCTCCCTGGTGGCAGGCCTGCTAGTGCCTGTGTTTGCACATCCATGAGTTGCCAGAGTTAGCAAGCCAAACTATGTGATGTCAAATTAAATTTGAATTTTACAGATACTTCTTTTTCCTAGAGTACAACTATGTCCCAGGAGTTACATGGAACATGATTAGATTAATATCTTGTTTTGTGTTTTGAGACAGTCTTGCTATGTAGCAAAGCTGCCCTTTTGAATGTCCGCGCACCCCTCCCCCCCAATCCTTCTGCCCTGCCTCCGTAGTGCTGGATTACATGTATGCATTGTGATTCTGGCTCTATGGATTACATGTATAGTTTCATGATTCTGGCTCTGTGGGTTACATGTGTGCTTCATGATTCTGGCTCTGTGCTACTACAGCTTATCTGAAATTCAGAAGTATGTTTGCACCTGTATTTGTGCCTCGATACTTTCATTTGAGGCTTGTTGTTTGTTTCTTGAGGCAGTCTCATATGTAACCTAAACTGGCCAGGAACTCATTAGTGACTCAGAATGGCCTTGTACTTCCAACAAAGCTCAGCCTCCCAAACGCTAAGACCACTCTACTGCAAGTTACCTTCATTCTTGGATCATCTGACATTCTTTAAAAATAATTGTGTGTGTTGTTCACTGTAAATGTGTAAAGCTGTGGTGGGGCTATACATATACATGTTTGCACATGCCTGTAGAGGCCAGAGTCACCAGTGTCTTTCTAGATGGGCTCCCCTTTATCTTTTAAGGCAGTCTCTCACTGAACCTTGAACTTGCTAATTGGCTTGGTTGGCTGCTCAATGACAGCCAGGGCCTCTGCTGTTTTCATCCCTATACAGGGTGGTGGGCTTCTCCATGTGTGCTGGCATACCTACATGCTGAGAACCGGAACCTACGTCCTTATGCTTTTGTGGAAGACAATTGGCTGATGAACCATCCCACGACCCTTATCCAGTATTCTTATTCTATTCAAGTCATGCAGTCTATTCACTGTGCAGTCTTGACTGGCCCAGAACTCCCTTTGTAGACCAGGTTATCCTGGAACTCACAGGGATCCACCTGCCTCTGCCTCCACAGTGTTGGGATTTAAAAAAAAAAAAAAAAAGAAAGAAAGAAAGAAAAAGAAAAGAAAGCCACACCCATCTGGACATTGTTATACTAAAAGATGACTAATGTTTACTGAAACCTACATTTAACAGGCTTCCCACATAGTCTCTCTACCAAGCTACCACATACACATACACATATGCTTGAACAAACCCACATGGCTGTCTCCTTCTACCCTGCCATTTAAACCACAGAACCAACTACAGCCAAAGTCTCAACATCTCAGGCCACCACCTACAATACCAGGACTTCCACAATCTGTCCCCTTTTTGCTGGCTTTCCCTTTACTCAACTCTGAACATGGACCACAATGGCATGGTTGCTGATAGAGGCAAGTGCTTATATAGTTCTCATGATTGTTCACAGACCCCCCCCCCCACACACACACACAGGAATCTGTGTTCCACACACTTAACCCTTCTGTCAAAATACCCAATAGTTTCTTTTAGTCTCAAGGTGAAGCAACCCTGGGGAAGCTGGGATTAGTTTTTTCTCACTCATTTGCCCCGGCATTGTGTTGTCAGGGGTTTTCTGGTTCTTGGTAAACATGAACTGACAGCTTTCTGGTTTTGGAAGAAGTGATACACTTAGATTTTTGCATCTGTTCTGACACCTCAGCCATGAGGTTGGTTGAATGAAACAGTCTCTGTCATTGCTTGGACTTTGTTGAGGTAACTACAAGCCTTGTAAACTCCACACCGGCAGCTTGTACACCATACGTAAGTAGATACGAGAGCAGAGGCTAGCTCACATTCCCTGTTCCTGTAGCTTCAAAAGGCACATGTTTTCAGGAATGGTCAGATGCCACTTGGCCTTTGATTTTCAAAGGCCATAGCTTTGAAAACACCTATTTCTAACTCCTTCAATATTAGTGGACCCAAAGTCTTAGAAAGGTCTTCGAAAGGCAGGAGACTGCCCCTGCCATGATTGCCATTGCTCCTCTTTGTCCCCTCTGTCCCAACAGCACTGTACGGCAAACACACCACTCACCAAGCAGGCCACCTCCTCAAGGCCATGCTGCTCCTTCTGGCCTCTGTTGTCAGGTGCTCTCCAAAGACTATCTGTTCTATGATTGAAGACCAATACCTCAAGAGAGTTTAGTCAGCAGAGAGCCCTGGTCCTTCAAACACAATAAGTGCTTGGTAAACTTAAGTGACTGGATGCAAAAGGCACATTTGAAAAGCATGCATACCTTCAGATGAATAACGAGCCCTGGGATCAACGTTGCTGCCCTTCGTTTTCCTCCGCAGAGGTAGGGTCTGCATGTTGAACTGCTCATGCCCTTCTTTGCACTCCCCCAAGGCCCTACTGCCCTGTGGAACACAGCCCACGTTCTGTCCAGAGCTGTGTGAGTGCAGCCCCGGATTACTGCAGAAAGAAGCTAACTGGCTCCCTTGGGGATGGAGCCCAGAATTTGGTTTATTAGCACCAGCTGCAACTAACCAATCACATCACGGACTTCGCACACAAACAGCTGAATGGCTGAGCCAGGCGTCTGAATCAACCAGCACACCTGTAAATAATGGAATACTCACAGGCAGCAGAGGGTTTTAGCAAGACCGAGAGGAGGCCGTAAAGAGGAGAAGGCTGGCTGTCCTCTTGGTTCAGGTAGGGTGTTCTGATGTTTTTAGGTAGGTATGAGCCCTCTCCCACTCTGACTACATGGACATTTGTGACTTGGAATACAAATTATTTAAATAAATTTTATTCATCTCAAGCGAGAATGAATGCAAGTGTCTTAACGTAGGTAGCTTCTCTTCTTTCTTTCTTTCTTTCTTTCTTTCTTTCTTTTCTTTTCTTTCTTTCTTTTTTTCTTTCTTTCTTTCCTTCTTCCCTTTCTTCTTCTCTTCTTCTTTCTTTCTTCTTTCTTTCTTTCTTTTCTTTCTTTCTTTCTTTCTTTCTTTCTTTCTTTCTTCTTTTCCTAGTTTGGTTTTTTTAATTAAGAAAGAAAGCCCATCACTGCCCCCAGGGCATTTTCTCGATTGCTAATTGATGGATGGAGCAGTGCCACCCCTTTACTTGTAGTTCTGGGTTGTGTAAGGAAGCTAGCTGAGCAGAAGCAGGAAGCAACATTTGTCCCATGGTCTCTGCTTTGGTTCCTGCCTCCTGTTTTTGTCTTGGGTTCTCCCAACAAGACAGACTGTAAACTTGTAAGTCAAAGAAACACTTCCATTCCCCCCCCCCCAAAAAAAAGAAAGAAAGAAGGCCCATATGAATGTATGGCTTTTACCTGTAACCTAACCATTAAGAGGCTGAGACAGAGGGACTGTGAATTCAAGGTCAGTATGGATACATGGGGAGACCTGGCCCAAAACAAGAACAACAAAAAAGACAGATTCACCACTTCTCAAAAGAAACTGAGGGCTGGGGATCTTGCCCAACAAGCATGGAGCCCCGGATTCAGTCCTCCCTTTGTTACACGGGAGTAATAGCAGCCTGGAAACCTAGCACTTAGGAGGTGGGAAGGGAGATAGAGGAGGAGAAGCAGGAGTTTAAAGTCATCCTTGGTTACTCAGATGTGTTGTGAGGCCAGCCTAGGCTACAGGAGAACCTAGCTCTTTCTCATAAAAGATTTTTAAATGTCCATATTCAGGTTGGGTGGGAATGGAGGTTCATGACTATAATCCCAGCTCTTGGGAAGCAGAGGCAGGATGACTAAGTTCAAGGTCAGTCTCTGCTACAGGGTCACTTGAGGTTCAGCCTGGAAAACACAAATCCAGAGCCCACCTCAGGGGAAAAAGATGTGTGTGCGTGCGTTGTGTGTGTTGTGTGTGTGTGTGTGTGTAGTGTGGTGTGTATGTGTGTGTGTGCCTGTGGTGCATGTCTGTGTGTGTGTGTGTGTGTGTGTGTTTAGGGGTATTAAGCAATCTGTCAACCTCTAGCTTTAAGGAAATCTGAAGGTGTCACTGCTGGCTCTAAAATCAGGGGCCATTAAGCAAACAAAGAGGAATGGACAAGCTTCTGAGAGAGACAAGGTCCTTGCTTTTCACCATCTGTTCCTTTCTACAAAGCTGTTTCAAGTATGCTGCTCAGAAGCCCCTTGGAGAAAAGCCCCAGAGGGGACTGACCTGGGTAGTTTTTTTGCTCATCCTCCATACAGAGCCAGAGGCAAGAATTATAGTGCGGCTGTGTACTAGGAATCCACACCCAGGAGGTGGTGTGAGGAAGGAGTGAGAAAGGAAAGCTTTCAAAAATAAACCCTGGAGTCAGTGAGCTGGACAAAGTGCTTGCAGCATAAGTCTGTTGAACTGAGCTTGACCTCTGGAGCTCTTGTAAAGATTGGAGAGTATGTATTCCACGAGGTTGTCTTCTGATGGCTGCATATCATTGGTGCACTATTCATTCACCTGCATCTGCACATCCATCCACGGCGTGCACCCCCCCCACACACACACACATACACTGCCACAGCTTGGCTGCCCTCTACACTGCTTGATGGTCAGAAATACTCCCAGGCTGCCCCTGGGTGTGTCTCCTCAGTTTGTAAAAGTCAGCGAATTTTCTGCCGGGGGAGGGGAGAAGCCATAGGTCAGCTCTCTTCATGCTCCTCCCTGGGGTCCACACTCAGCTCCAGGCCACACTTCCTTTGTCTTCAGTTGTCTCTCCAGGCAGGCAACTGATGGTGGCTAGGGCATTTTATCAAGACCTGGAGTAGAGGAGCAATTGGGACTGATTGTGTTCAGTGATGGGCTTGTGCGTCACATACTCAGGGTTACGGCTTAGATTTGGGAATCCGGGTGATCCAAAGCTTGGCACAGCCGGTGATGGTGTTGGTAGGCAGGACAGATGTGATGGATAGGCAGAGAAGGGAGACTGTGGAGCCCCTCAAGGTTTGTGTCCTGTACAGTGAGGAGGCTCACAGGCTTCTTCCAACTCTGAAACTTAATACAAAATTGGCTCACAAAACTTGTTTTGAAAACCGGTGGCCATGCCTTCTGGTTACTGTGTTAAATCCAAACCAGGTCAGGAATTTCTCTGAAAGAGTTTGACTGCCCCACCCACACTTACACGGAAGCATCGTAAATTGATCTTGTTTTCTTTGTGTGCTGGGGATAGATCATATTACAGCTCTCTCTCTCTCTCTCTCTCTCTCTCTCTCTGTGTGTGTGTGTGTGTGTGTGTGTGTGTGTGTGAGTGAGTGTGAGTGTCCTGTTCCTGGAATGTGCTTGCTCTGTCTCTACCCAGCCTCCTTCCTCCACAGAGGACTAAAATTCTCAGTGTTTATGCGTAAGAACTTAAGACTGTGGCTTTGACTGATACAGAAGCCTCAGAAAAGATCACTCAGTGTTCCAAGGCAGCAGGTGCAGTGAAATTGGCTCCAATGAGAAATGGATCTGACATGAGGAAGAGGACAGAGCACGGCTGGGCTGACAGTGGCCTAGTCAGCTTTACAGGCCAGACTTCCTCAGTCCTATCTCCATCCTGCATCCTGGGGACCAGTGCTACACTGTTTCCTTGATCACACTGGTTGGAACTGGATGCTTTCCCGAGATGCCAGCTTTGGAAGCGGGGGCCACAGTGTGGCACAGTTGGTGGACTGGGGAGATGCTTCAGCGAGCAACATTTCCTGTCACCAATGTCTGCAGTTCCACCAAGCATTTGATGTATGACAGGAGATGGTTTGGGTCCCTTAATGATTTCTTTAAAAGGTGATAGAATATGCATAAAAGATGGTAAATATGCATAGGAAAAAAAGCTTGTTACTATAGATGATTCAGTCCTGTACACCTGATAGCACTGATAAGGTTTGTGTGTGTGTGTGTGCGCGCCGTTAGTAGTTGTAAGGTCAAAAAACGAGGCCAGAATAATATCTGAGAAACATTTCTCAGTGATCCCTTGGTCTCCCACCACACACCCATTACAGCACAAAGCGAATCAATGCAGCAGGCTATTGCAGAGGCAGTCGATGAATAGAAATCTCCTTGCCATTGCCCCGTGTGCGGAAGAGACAGGGGCTCTTCCTGCCCTTTAATTGTTCTGCCTACAAGATACATTGCAATGCCTTTTCTTTTCTTTTTTTTTTTTTTTCAGAAGGAATTCAAAATTAATTCGGCTTCCCAGCGTCCTGTCCTATTTTTATGTAGCTGCTAACAGTTCATTCAAAAATAAAAATAAAAAGATCGCAGAAGATGCATGCAGCTGCCTTTTATCCTTAAGGATGAAAAACTGGTTATGAAGGAGGTTAATGTTGTTATTCCAGAGAGATAACCCTGGTTGCTATGGTGAGGAATCTTCTGTCAATCATCGCAATGAAGTTGGCTCCTTTTACAAGAACGGCCTATATTAGAGCCACAGTTGGAATCTATTTGCCACTGAGCTTTGACTCAAATGTTTAACTTAGAGGACAGGTCTGTGTTTTATCAATTTGGGAAACCGTAGCCTTTAAATGCAGTGCCTAGGAAGTGCAGCTGGCTTTCAGAACACACTCAGAAGGGGTCAATTTAACAACTCTTTCAGGGTAGCATTTAATGTCTGAATAAGTACAGAAGGGATTTTCTTTTTTTTTTTTTTTTGAAACAAGAACTAGACCATAACCAGAAAAGGAATAGCCACAAGGAATTCAACAACATAGAAGGTGTGATTCACTATCAGATGGGCTTCCTTTGATGAATTTGTTGATTGATTTTTTTAAAAATGCAATGGTTTTGATCTGCGGTGTTCAACAGCTTAATGACTGCCTTTCTGTCTGAAATTTATTAAGGCAATAATCCACAAGAAATGGGCTGTTTTCTGCACTTTATGACTTGTTATTTAACATTTAACAGAATGGCTATTTATTTTGGAAACAGCCAATTCTGAGAGGTTTATTGTCACTGTGAACCGTAATCACCCGCTTGCATCATCATGAGTTCTACAGCGGATAAAATGGGCAGCTGCAATGGGGAAATTGTCAAGTAGCTACTGCATTTGCATTCTTGATTGCACAGGGGGTAACTCTACCTTGGAGCCCATCCGCATTAACAGCAGACTTGCCTCCCCCATGAAATGGCTGCAGTTCCCAGTTACAATGGGTTCCAAATACAAAAATGCTCCTAAAAGTCTCTGCATTTACCTCCAAGTTACTTACGTGGAAAAAGAAGATAAGGCCTGGATGAACACAACAGTGTTGTAGATTATATTTTGTTTATCCCAGTATCACAGCAGGAATTAAGTTCCCTTGCTTTGTGGAAACCTATGCTTGAGTAATATATTCCAGCGTGCCCTCACAGAATTCCTTTTGTCACAGTGTTTCTGCTTCTACACTTGTATGGCTGGAAGATTCACGACTGGGACTGAGTCCTGGTCCCTGATTAGATCTCTGAGCTGCTCCTCGGCTGGGCGACCTGGAGCACAGGTGATTTATAAAGGACACACATGTGTCTCAGAGACACGTAGGTACTCTTGGATACCTTTAATCTGAGATGTTAGCGATTTCTACTGGGAATCAGTCCTAGCCTTGACAAGGGCACCAAAGGGCTGGTGGATTCAGAGAAGGTGTATCTTGGGTCAGGTAGCACTGAAACCCCTCATGAAAGAGAGCAGGTTTTTAAATCATTCTGAACCCCTATTCCCATGTCAAAAATGCAGATAACAATCTCACAATCTCTCCTAATATACAAAGATTATGCTACTCAGTAAGTAGGATGAAGTATGGGGAAGCCAGCTGTGAAAGGGCTAGTTCTGTTATAAGTCCTTACCCTCGGTTCCTCAGCATCTCTGTGTGGACAATGGATCAGTCCAACACCTACAGAGACATAGCTTCCTACACTTGGTATTTGAAAGGATTTGTAAGAATTGAGACATGAGTTCTTCTACCTGAAGTATTGCAGGTGGGTCCCTTATAAGAGTCTCCATAAACAGCATCTTCTGTTTACAGAGAATGTTGTTGTCTGAGCCCTCCTCTGCAGCAGGGGGGTTAGTGGGCAGAGTGGGGCCAGAGTAGCTATCCTCAACACAAAGGCTCTGTAGTTGCATTGAGGGGGTGGTGATCCTGGAGTCACATGATTTTATTTTAAATAAAACCTCAGTGTATTTCCAAGCCACTTTACATAATAATAATAAATGTAAGCGTACACACACACACACACACACACACACACACACGTATCTCATTTCCAGAACTTGTTTGAGCTCTTTACTGACCATGAACCTGATCATTTTAGCAACAAAGTGGCCAAACTTTTTGACTATAAGATGGGGTTAAATAGTCATATGCCTCCAGTCTCCTTATGTCTACAGGGTGGTGGTAGCACAAAAAAATTGATTTTTTCCATGCTCTGAAATGAATAAATTGGTGGGCACTATGGAGATCTTGTGAAGTTCTGTTGTCCCAGTCTCTTCAGCAGCTTCGTTTTGTTTGAGAATTCTGGTGATGTCTACCAGTGCCACGACATTCATGGGTATATTTTCCATATAGATATCATAGGTTTCTTAGGAAATGGACAACATAGTAAACTGTGTTTCAGTCTAAGAGCTTGATACTTTTTCTATAAGAAATAAGGATAAAGCACAATTCTAATAAGATTATAAGAAAAATGAGAAATGAAATATACTTCTGAAAATAAAAATACTGCAGAAAGCTGTTAATGTAACATAGAGGGGTGAGTGCATAGGTGCAAGTGGAGGTCAGAGGTCAACCTTGAATGTCTTTACTCAGGCATCATTCCTCTTGTTTTCACCTGCTGTGTGTGTGTTCAACGCATGTGTGTGTGTGTGTGTGTGTGTGTCTGCCCACCTCTTTTGCCTCCTGGCTACTGGGATTACAAGCATGCGCCACATGCTCTGGGGCTCAAGCTCAGGTCTTCATGTGTGCACAGCAAAGCAGTTACGGACAGTTACCTCCGCAGCCTCACAGTGCAAATACAGTTTTAAATTATGGGCTTAAGGAATACAGTGAATGCGCACGAGGGAGATAAAGTATAAGAAGAGAGAGGAATAGAATCAGATGATACACACACACACACACACACACACGCACACGCACACGCACATGCACGTGCACGCAGAGAGGTGGTGTGTGTGTGTGTGGGGGGGAGAGATGGAGATAGAATTGATAAGAAGTATCCAGCAGTAGTATCCAGTCATCAAGAAACAGGAAGATTCTAGACAGGAGTGAGGGAAGTGGGAAGAAAGAAGGGAGAGGAGAGGAGGGGAGAGGAGGCAGAAAGAGAGAGGGAGGAGGAGAGGGAGAGGAGAGGGGGAAATGGAGAGAGAGAGAGAGGAAGGGAATGGGAGAGTTAGAAAGAGAGAACAGAAAGTGACTGTAAGTTTCCTGTCCTCCCAGGAAGCTGACCAAGGCCCTGGTTAACAGCTGAGAACTTCTTACTGGCAGGAATGGAAGCCATCAGAAAGAGAACTGGAGAGGCCCTGTTTTCCGAAGATCTGGCTCAAAGGGCAAGCTCATTTGCAACATGACAGTCCTAGAATTACAGTGAAAATTCCAAATCCTCACAGTTTCCTAAACTGAGTATGAAGAAACAATAGAGGCTGGCAGTGTCCTCTCACTTGGCGCTGACGGGGTGGGTGTGTCCTGACTATTCTGTTGGGAG
Source organism: Mastomys natalensis (assembly GCA_021653895.1). Lineage (NCBI taxonomy): Eukaryota > Metazoa > Chordata > Mammalia > Rodentia > Muridae > Mastomys > Mastomys natalensis. Next base: position 154,175 of record JAJTUV010001271.1, read on the forward strand.
AGGGCGAGGTGATAGGTCTCAGAATTTTGTCCTTGGGGCATAGAATCTTCCTCTTCTCGCCTGTGGGAATGCTGAGTCTTGTCATTTTGTCACCCACCTATTTCTAGGGCAATAATAACTGGTATTTTATACTTAGCATTTACCCTTCATCAAAGATCATTCTAAATGTCCTTACACAACTGTTCACTTCCTGTTGCCTGTGGATCAAGATGCAGAGCTCTCAGTGCCTTCTGCAGCACCATGTCTGTCTGCCACATTTTCTGCCATGATGATAATGGATTAAACCTCTGAACTGTAAGACAGCTGTCTTAGTTAGTGTTTTATTGCTGTGAAAAGACACCATGACCAAGGCAACTCTTATAAAGGAAAACATTTAATTGAGCCTGGCTTACAGTTCAGAGGTTTAGTCATTATCATCATGGCAGAAAATGTGGCAGACAGACATGGTGCTGCAGAAGGCACTGAGAGCTCTGCATCCAGGCAGACATGGGTGCTGAGAAGGCTGTATCTTGATTCAAAGGCAGCAGAAGCAGACTATATCACACTCGATGTAGCTTGAACATAGGAGATCTCAAAGCCTGCCCCCAACACTTTCTTCAACAAGGCCACACCTACTTCAACAAGACCACACCCACTATTAGTCCCACTTCCTATGAGCCAAGCATTCAAACACATGAGTTTATGGCAGTCATACCTATTCAAACCCACCACACCAGCCCCAATAATCTTTTCCTTTATAAGAGTTGCCATGTGTCATGTCCGCCTTGACCACAATTAAGACACACATAATCGGATCCTTCTCAGTCAGCTTATTCCAGGAACGACTCTTGACTTATGGACGGGACCAGGACAGGATGGGGACCCAAGCAGCAGAAATGAGCTGCTTATAACTGCCCAAGGCGGTGGGTGACGTGTTCTCTCAGGATAGGTTAAGCTGCCAATACCTCATTAGCATAAGCCCACACGGGGGGGCAGGAGCAGACGCATGCACAAAGGACTTGTTTACCAGTTTAGCTGAGCTGGCCATGCTGGAAGCCAGCTGCCTACATTGTCAGGTGCTAGTCATACGACTTTGCAACTGTCCCAGGTGCTATCTTAACACGCTGCCTACAGCCTGTCATAGTGTCTCTTCATATCAACAAAACCTAACTAGACATATGGTAACAATATTTTGGAATGTTTCAGATTAAATAAGCCTCATGTGATCTACTTTTGCACATTCTATTTATGATTGTATCTTCTATATTTTATTAACAGTTTTTTGTCCTCATTTGTTACTACCTATTTGGCGGTATGACCCTGGGAGAGTGGAGCCTAAAAATGAGGTGGACTAAAGTTTTATAGCCAACTTTATTCTGAGCATCAGACAGTTTATATTCTGAGGGCATTCTGGGGGTTAGCAAGGTCATGTGAGCAAAGTTCACTTGAGTACAAGTTGTATACAGTCACACGGCAAGGTCACATGGGTTTAGGCTGTGTACAGTCTAGAGGGCAATGTCACATTAGTTCTGTATACAATAATGAGGACAACTTGTGCTTAGAAACATCATCTGAATGATAGTGATGGGTCAGCTAAATCCACTCCTATATACTACACCCAGGAGGGGCACGAAAGCACATTGCAAGAAGAATCTATGTTTTGGAGAAACAGATCACATGACTCTTGTTGACTTGAAGTTTTCTCATGAGCTCTCAGAAATCCCACTCAGCTTTATGCTCTGACATTCATCAAGATAACAGCAGTCTCTTCAAGCTTCAAGAAAGACATTTGTCAGAAATTGTTTCATCATCCTACACCTGGCCCTTTGAATCTATGTTAGACCCAGTGAATATGTACTTGGAGCTTTGATGCAGCAAGCAGGAGGCTAGCATGCTGTGCAAAGACCCTGCTCAGGTTGAATCTCAGGGAAATGGAGTGTAATATACAGCATGTTGGTAAGTTGTCATTGTTGTTGAAATCTGACTCCAGGAGCAAGGAGGCCCTCCCTTGCCTCAAATATAAGCACGTTTATCTCAAGTGTTCTTCAAACCTCCCTGTCTAGGGTCAGGCTGGTCCCCAAACCCTGTGACACAAAGAAAAAGAGGACAGCAAACAACTAAGGCATTAAGAAAACATTGCGTCTCTGAGAACAGATCAAGTGAGCCATTTCCAACAGAGGCTACTGCTGTTATCTATGGTATAAAAATGCCTGTGTTGTGGAGATGCTCTGCCCAGGAGCCTCTCTGTCAGAAGTTCCAGCATGACTGTTTTCAGCAGGACTTCCCTCGTCACTTGATGATGCTACTTTCTTTGTTCTCTTTACTGGGATGCTCCAGTCATTTCTGCAGCATGTTATAAGTGCTATTTAGTGTATTTGCTATCTAGCTAGCTACAATCTATGATCTATGATCTATGATCTATCTATCTATCTATCTATCTATCTATCTATCTATCTATCTATTCATCTATCATCATCTATATATCTTTCATTTATATATCTATCATCCATCTCATCTATCTATCTATCTATTATCATCTATCTATCTATATATTATCTTCTATCTTACTTTATTTCTATTGTTGGTTTTTTTTGTGGTAGCATATTTAATAAGCATCATTTGAATAAAGTGGATATTGTAGACATTATCAGAAAAGGGATATAAAAATATTTCCCTAGTTTTGCTTTGAATGTTCCTAATTATGTTGGAAATAATTTTCATACCTGATGTAACAGTATTATGCTAGTCTTGAGAAATAATTGTCTCTATAATGGACTCAGACTAGGAGAGAAAAAGAAAGAGGACAGAATGAGAAGCTCTGGCTGCCAGCTGCTGACTACGAGGCCTTTGTAGTTGATGCAAATATGACTTGCAATCAAGCGATGTTCATGTCTTCTCCGACAGAAACCTGCCCAATGACTAGGCGGCATCAGAAGAAGCTGCACAATGGGTTAAATGGGGGCTTCTGTTCAAATCTGTCCCCAATGAAAGACTCTCAAAGGGATGGGTCCACGTCCCATGACCCATGCTGAGCTATGTAGACTTGGGTCCATGAGGATAGAGGAGGTAGGATTACTGTCTCTGCTTTTGTGTTCCCACCACAGTTAGCTGCCAGAAATATTGGCTATAACCCACAAAGAAGTAAGCAGGCCACTGCTGCCCAGTGCAGCTTCCTGCAATAACAAAAGCATTTGATGTCTGTGCTCACAAAATGGTAGTTGTTGGGTGAGTGTCACTGAGTGTTTAATGCATGGCTAGTATGCCTAGGAAATTAAATTTAACTATATTTAGTGTTGACTGATTTAAATTAAACAGACACCTGTGATTACTGCTGCCACATTGGACAATATCATCCAGGCTCTGAGATTCCAGGCCTGCCAGTTCTGAGTCAGCTCTCTGTCTGGGCTTGTGCTTCAGGGCCTGTGAGTTTTGGTCTATACATCTTAGGGATTATGTAGGCAGATCTGGCTTATGTCCTTGTGGGACCGTGAAAGGATGGCTTGGTTTCTGGTAGAGCACTGGCTAGAGATAGCCAGAGACCCAATCTGAAAGAGATAGCATATATTTCACCATGCTCCCAGACTCCAGGCTCCTGACATGTGGCCAAGACTTCCATTGACCCACGCCTTTCAGTCACATAGGGCAATGCCCCTACAGCCTCTCCCAAAGAGAGGTTTGAGTCACCTAACACAGGTAGAGGGTGTGACTACAGGCCTCAGCCTCAAGAGATTTCCATATTAATGAGATATCTAAAGGCCAGAGGGTGTAGCCAATTAAGTATTCCTTCCCGACCCTCCCCTTCAAATAGTATTTAACCAAAGGCCTGCCCTGGAGGTATGGGGGGTACAGCCAGATTTATCCACTTTCTGCCATGACAATAAACCTTTTAAACCCATGGACTTCCTCATGTCTGGGGCCCTGCCATGGGGAACCATGGGAAAGGCCTTTGACTAATGAGCACTGCCTAATCTCCCACTAGAAGACTTCTCTATGTTCCCTCTGTGGAGGCTGCCAATTCAAGCAAGCTAGTCGAGCCAGTGATCCAACCAAGTGAATGCCTAACAAAGAGTCTCTACCTGCTTGGTGCTGTCTGGGCTTCCCTCCCCCCATCTCTTTAGGCAGAGGGATGGTCCAGCCAGTCTCTGTTCAAGGACAAAGACTACTGGCCTTCAGGTCCACTTAGGAGCCCCTGTGGAACTTCCGGTTGAGACCTCTCCACGCCCAGGCAGAACCCTGCTGTGTCCGCCCAGTGCAGCGTGGAGTGAACTCAGTCAAATTCCCTCACTTCTGCTCCCTAGAGCCTTGGTTCCAGCAGCCTAGGGTGGCAGACATTCGGGAACCACAACTCTGCCCAACAGGACCCATGCTCATCCCTGCACTCAAGCTAACAGCCCCACATGTCCTGTATCTGTACACATTCTTTGTTTTCCCAGCAGTTTGACTATCCTATATTCTGGATGTGGGTGGATAGGAGGCAGAGACATACCGCTGAATGCATTAGGCAGTCTCTAGTGTGTGCTAGAGTCCAACTCAGGCTGATCTAAACACAAACAAACTCATTAGAAGGATATTTAGAAGCACCAGGAGGGCAGGACCTGGGTCGGGGCTTCTGCTTCATGAATAGGGGCTTGGGTCAAGTGAGGAAGTCACAATTTATGTCATCAATATGACATTCCTGTCTCTGGATGTCACCAGACAGGATGGCTGCTAGTGTCTGCAGCCACCGCCAACTTCCTCATCACTCTGATTGGTGGTACCTGGGCCATCTGTTCACTTGCTACTTGCAAGGAAGGCTAGAAAAGGAAATAGCTGCTACTGTCAGCTGCAGCACAGGAGGTTAGATCTGTGTTAGTTTAAGGTAGTGATTCTCAACCTGTGGGTTGTGATCCTTTGGGAAGAACAAAGGACCCTTTCACAGGAGTCAAATACCCTGCATATCAGATATTCATGTTGTGACTCATAACAGTAGCAAAATTATGATTATAAAGTAGCAACAAAAATAATTTTATGGTTGGGGGTCACCATGAGGAACTGTATTAAAGGGTCACAATTTTAGGAAGGTTGAGAACCACTGGTTTAAGGAATTCCATAAAGCCAGTAAAAGGACTCGTATTATTCATAGTATTTATGACTACTTGTTGCGGTAAATCTCCAACCCAAACAAGATCAGTCAAGGAAAACACAACTCAATAATTATGGTTATAAATTGCATGCCTAGATTGGGCAGATTTTATCATTACACTACTCTATTCCCCAGCTATGAGATCCCTTATAACTTGCGGTTTATCCAGGCCGCATGCTTGTCCTTCCACCTCCGGCTCCTCCGTCGTTGGCTTCCTACTCCTTCACCTTCCTCCATCGACTTCCTTCTCCTCCTACAACTACTATAGGACACTTAACTAAAGTTTCATCGAGGCGAGCAAACTATCATCCCATTAGCTCCAGAAAAGGTTATTGATGAACCTAGCAAGCTAACAAAAAGTCCATACAACTAGCTCTTATGAACTGGCCATTTCTCTACCTGGCCCTGTGGTGTAATGCCATAGATAGAAAGGTTGTATGTGCCACTGCCACCTAAAATGTTCATCCTAACATTGTTAGATGGAATGGAAGACATTCTCATGGTTCCTTGCAAGTTCCTCTTTATGAGAAACCATGGAAGAGTTTTGTCTTCAGTCTTGGTAAACAGAGAAGCAGCCTCCTCTGACCAAGTGGGATCAGTGTGAATCAAGGAAACAAGAGCACTGATTTCAATCGGATCCTGGAAGGCTTAGGGCCAAAGTTCGGGCCACTTGCAGCCCAGGAAAAGCCCAGGAGCATGTATTTCACACATCCTTGGTTTCCTTTTCTTCCACTTTGTCAGTGTTGAGGACTGAACAGAGGATCGAACACATATAAAGCAACACCCTCTGCCCGGCAGAATTCCCAGCTTTCCTTAACTTTTTCTATTCTCTGGGTCCTTTGCCTTCATTTTGTCACCAAGTTTAAAGTACATGCTTTGTCTTTTACCTGTCTTTGTGATCCTCCTTAACTCCTTTTTGTAGCAAGTTAGATGAAATAAACAGTGTTAGCCAAAATTAGTTTAGAAGTTCCAAGGGCTTCCAGTGACCTAGGGATACAAGTAGGCAGGGGCTCTTCCTGAGGAGGGTCTGTGGGACAGGGCTAAAGATGTGGCCTTCAAAGGACAGTCAGGCAGATCTCCATTTGTGAAAAGGATGAGTCAAAGTGTACTCCCCCACCCGACCATGTAAACAAAACCAACACTGGTTCTAGTTTCCAGCAATATTGCTCTACAGTGTGGAGGAGAGCCTTTAAATGCCCATACTCTTAGAAGACTGTGGGTCATATTTTTGCCTTCTGTGCTTTGCTAATTTCCACGCAGACCACAGCTGCAAGGAGAGGACAATGGTGCTAACTTAAGGGGCTCTCTGCTGGTTCTCTTTCCATGCCTTCTGCCCCCTTTGGCTCTTGTCTCCTTTGACAGGTGGGCCGGGCATGGTGGCCAACCCTTCAGTTCACTGTGTGTGGTTCTGAAGTCTGTTCATTCACTCTGGAAAAAAAAAATCACCCAAATCAATCCATTCTCTTTGGTGGATTTTACAGTCCAACATAGCTTTCTGGAGAGCAAATGGTGCCAGAACAGTTTCACTTCCTTGTCAGATGGAAAGGAAGCATGTATAGGCATATATAGCTAAGGAAACAAGGGCCAGATGCAGTCTCTCAGGCTGTAGGCAGGCTCCTCACTCTGCATGGTGACTGATTCATGAGCTCAGTAGGACTGCAGGTCAGAGAGAGGGACAGATAGGGTTCAAGTGGCCCTTGACCATCTACATGCTGAGCCCCGGCTAGAACCAGCCTGTGTCATTAGGGATCCAACTAGACTATTGCAAAGATTCTGCTGAGAACTGAGGGCCCTTGAGGATTCACTGTCTTCCTGATGGGCCCTAAGCAGGATGATGTGAAATTTCCTACGGGAGGGACTGTTGTGGTCATGGGAGCCCTTGGTGGTGGGAAGCTCTTTTGGCCTAAGGAGTGAGGAGTCCTCTTCCTGAGCCTAGCACTGAGAGAGGGAAGCCATTGCTTGTGTTTTAGAGCCTAGCTTTGTGTTTCTTGTATGAGACAGGTATTTTGGTTTAGATATCAGTGTTGACTTCAGACTTACTCTCTCCAGGCGTCAGTTCCTTTATCTGTGCAGTAGAGGATGATTCTGTAATCTATATACTTGGCATTATAGTTGGCATTGAGAAATCAGAATGGGAGCTGGAGAGATGGCTCAGTGGTTAAGAGCATGGACTGCTCTTCCAGAGGACCTGAGTTCAATTTCCAGGAACCACACGGTGGCTCACAACCCTCTGTAATGGGATCCGATGCCTCTTCTGTGTGTCTGAAGACAGCTACAGTGTACTCATATGCATAAAATAAATAAGTAAATTAAGAGGGAGAGAGGGAGAGAGGGAGAGAGGGAGAGGAGAGAGAGAGAGGGAGAAGAAGGAGCGGAGGAGGTCAGGGAAAAGCATGGACGGAGGACGGGAGGAGAGTCAGGAACACAGGGAGGACAATGAAGGGACGAAGGGAGGGGGAGGAGGAGGATAAGATAGAGAGAAGAGGGAGAGAGGGAGGAGGGGAGGGAGGGGAGGAGGGAAGGAGGGAGGAAGGGAGGAGGGAGACAGAGAGAGAGAGAGAGAGAGAGAGAGAGAGAGAGAGAGAGAGAGAGATCAGAGGATAGTCCTTCTTCCAGAGGACCAGAGTTTAATTCCAGGACTTATGTTGGGCAGTTGACCTCCTAAGGTACCTGCACACATAGGCACATGCAGATAGATATTAAAATTTAAAAAAATCGAATGTAACATGTACAGTACTCTCCTTCTGTTTTTTCTTCTCATCTAAGCTCAGGACTTCCTGTCTCCCAGGAGTTTACATCCAAGAACTAACACTGAGTACATTGGGCTAGATATATCATCACTGCAGTCACTGCAAGGGACTATGCAGTAGCACCACGTTTCTCAGGGGTTCAGAGTTCCAGGACAGCAGATGTGTACCTCTGTCCCCTCTTCCACCTTCTTGACTCTCAAAGATGTAGAAGTCATTCATTTCTCCCCCTCTACTTGGATTTCCCAGGAGCATACACATCTGTATGGCAGCCAGATGCCAGTGTCCTTCTCACCAGCTCTGATTAGAGGGATTCTTAGGGCTGGGGTGGAGCTTAGTGGCCCATTGTTTTTGCTCTGCATGTATAAGAACCTCAGGTTGGACCTTACTTAGCACTGCTAAAAAGAGACCTTCAGTGGAAAGCCTCCTTCCCTGCTCTGGCTCCACAAGTCCTCAAACAACTCTCATTCATTTAATAGGACTTGAATTAAACACACACACACACACAACACACACACACACAAATACCTCCAGGAAAAAAAGACTGCACAGTGTAAATTTTGATATCGATTACCCACCACCTTCAAGAAGCCTAGAGGGCCCTTTGGCTAGGCTTGGGACAAAGCAAGACACGCAATGCTGAAGACATTCAAGGTTCTGCTATTGCATCTCTGCCAAGTGTTGGGCACATCTGACTGCATTTAATCATCGCAAAAACTTCAAAGTAAGACGGTGTTTCTTTGGTACCCTGAGTCTATGGATCATGTTTCAGATAATGTTTTTTAAATGCATACCCACAATAATAACAATTGCAAAGGAAACCAATTAGTTTAAAATACAATTTCATAAAATTAAAAAGCTTCCCACGCCTCATTATTAATGCATTAAATATCAAGAGCTAGCAGCAGGTCTGAAGAATGGTGGTAAGTCTGAGGCACCTGAATGCAGATGCTACTTAGAGACCTCTACAAACAACATTCAGGTTGCTTGGAAACAGCTGTTCTGTGGTGACAAAGACACCAGGTGCTAACAAAAGTGGCTAACATTCAGAATCAACTGAGATGCTAAGTTTTAGTTAAGAGACAAGTAAAAAATAAAAATGATTTCCCCTTATACCAAACAATAGGTTCCTCTGTTTCATCCACAATGGTCCATTATCAAGGTAAATCGCTTTGTCCCTAATTTACACATGAAGAAACTACTTCAGAGAGACTGAGTAACCTTTCAGAGACCAGGTAGTTCTCTGCCCCTCCAGCTTGTTCCATTTCCACTGGCTGTGCTTAGCAGTTTTTAATGAGCATGCTGCCAATCACTTGGAAACCATCTTGCAGTGTGTAAGCCTGGCTTTCAGCTAGAGATTGTCTCAGCAAGTCTGCTTTCTTGGGCATATTTGGTATGAACTTCTGTATTTTTTGACTAGCCCACTGTGATCCTATGCTACTGGGCCAGAGCCATACTATATCCTCTGAGAGTGATGTAGGGAACCCTGGTGCAAAGAGCTGACCACTTTGAGAATGTGTACAGAGTGAAGTTGCCTGTGTAGTTATATCTACAGGGTAGGCTTTGTTCCCGTCCTCTTTGAATATCTCCTTCTCTCTTCATCTTTGGTATGATGCTGCTTTAGGCTCCCATCTCATTGTATTTTAAGCTGTTCTTGCTTGGGGTAAAATATTGGAGAAGGGAAGGCCCCAGAGTGATTAATCTGTTAGGTCTTGGAGACACCCTGTCTGCCCTGTCCAAGATAGTTGAGGGCTCCCTCTCATACTCCATATCAACCTGAAGCCCAGCTACCTTGGGAGCCAAGCGGCTAAGAAGCCATGCAGAGAGGCTTGCCCTGGGCTCAAATCTAGTCTAATGATACTTAACCTAGGTGGGCAGGGAAACAATAAAGCTTTGATTGATGCTTGTGCCTGGCTCCACCCCAGAAAGCTGGACAGTCTACCTGGCTTTAGGATTTTTAAACCAGATGGTTCTAAGAAACAGCCAAGAATTGCTTGTTCAATGAAAGTGAATCAGCTGTGCTAGGCTGTGGAGGGCCAGCCTCATGCCAGACACTATTTGATGGGTCACACGTAGCACTTCCCCCACCCTCACAGAAATCCCTAGTTGGGGATCTTAGGTCTACTTTATAAATAAGGAAGCATAACTTGTCCAAAGTCACACAACAAGCAAGTATATGAGCAGGAATTGACATCCTTGTTAGTCTGTTTCCTGAGCCAAAATGAACAGAATTCTATCTACCCCAAAGAGAAATGATATAAAAGTGGTATTTTTTTTTTTTTTACCCAAGATCTGAAGTTTTCCTTTTCATTTAGTGTTGATCATTTTTGGGGTGATCAAGCATATGAAGATGCTGCAAACCTGGAAACCCATCAGGCCACACCCATGGATGGTTTCAGAGCTAGTGTCTTCTTCCAGTTACAGCTCAGGTTTCTGTGACAGAGGTGACTCCTGTCTGTCTCAGCAGATGCCTGCTTGGTGTCCTAAATGTAACATGACAGGTGACAAATGCTGTGTGAAGCAGGGAGGTCCTTGACTGTGCTCATGCTGGAACAAATGACTACCTTGAGTAGGCTTAATAAATTACCAGCTTCCAATTTAAAGTGAGAGTGAGGATCTCAGGAACAGGCTGAAAGGCATAGGGGTGAGTTTGGCACTGGCCTGGGAAACAACAAAAGGAGAGACTTTGGGGTTAGACTCTGGGAACAGAGCCCACTCTTCCTTTAGTGATTGTGTGACTTGTGAAAGGTAGTTTGGCCCTTGAGCCCCACTTTGTATAAAATGAGGTTAAAACTAGCTAACAGTCCTTTATGATAAAAGTAAGAACAGGAACAATGGTAGCCACCTTAGGCTCTCAATGACTGCCAGCCATGACTGTCCCCTTCCCCTGGTTGTTAGAAACCGGCTCTTGGCATTCAGCTGTTAAGCGGCATTCTCTGCTGGCCATTCAAACTGGCAAATGTTATTTTAGAAAAGATGACTGTTTCTTTGCAATGTTGTCGTCACTTCAGATCTGGAGATCAGTATCTTTGTTTCAGACATTCCCCAAGGCCCTGCATCTTTATATGTACTAAAGGGATCGATCACTCCTTCCCTAAATACGAGATGGTTATGAAACGGATGTTGGAGTTACTCATTGGTAACATTATTCTTTTAAAATTGACTTATTGCTGTTTTACTGTGTGAACAGTGTCTGAAATGTAGATGAGCCAACAGGGACATCCTAAGAGTGACAGGGCTCAGGAGTAACAGGGACATCCTAAGAGACAGGCACAGGAGTAACAGGGACATCCTAAGAGTGACAGGGCACAGGAGTACAGGCATCCTAAGAGTGACACGGCACAGGAGTAACAGGGACATCCTAAAGAGTGACAGGGCACAGGAATAATTGGGAACCAACTGTGCACAGGTGGGAGCCCATCTCCTTAGTGTCCAGACAATCGTCTAAGGTCCGTGTCATTATGTCAGGGATCCAAGAGCCAGCTCACAGAATTGCCACAAGATCGCTGTTAGCAGACAGTGACTAGGGATTTACATAGGTCCAGTGACTCAGAAGATCACACTTCTCATGACTGTCTAAATAAGAGCATCTAATTTAAACAGTTTAGGCTTTGTCTTGACAAAGTGCACATGAGCTCCAGAGACAGCTCAAGTTTTTTAAGTCTTGGTTAAGACTCAGGTGTGTTCTTTGAGAAAAGTTGCCATCATACAGATTTTACAAAATGGAACACAAAATCCTCAGATAATCTTTATTGGGCCACTGGGCCTACATGGGTTTAAGCTAGAGTCCTAGAACTGAGAGGGGAAAGTGGGTATGATCTCCCATCTCTAACCAAGAAGCTATCTCCAACTGATAAGCTATTGCAAAGGAAAATTAATTTTCTCAGTGGAGTCTCACTGGGTATACAGACCACACTTAAAGGCAGGTCCATGTTCAGCAGTGGATGGCCAAACAAAATAGCCTCACTGATGCTCTGTAGATTTTTTTTTATCTCATATTGCCTTGTTTGTTTTTAATCTCCCCAGTGTTTTGGTTTCTGATTTGTATTTTAATGGGCTTTGTTTGTATATATGTTTTTCTTATACTTTTTCATTGTTTTATTCTAGTTTGTTTGCCCTTTTTTGTCTGTTTTATAGAGAAAAACAGAGTGTGCAATTGGATGAGTGGGAAGGATCTGGGAGAGGTCAGGGAGGAGAAACCATGTACAAATTTTCAATTAAGTTAGACCTCCAAATTTTCCGAGAGGGCCTGAACGAGAACATAAAGACTGTTCTTTCTGCACTCCCAAAGCACCTTGCTGGGAGCATAGTTTCTCAAGAGGTATCATCATAAACATTAGCAATATGAAGAAAAGACTAGATATCCCCCACCCCCAAAGTGGCAATACAAGTGGGCATGTCTGTCTAATGGAATGCTGGGTAAGCATGACCAAAGAGAGCTGTGTTGTGAAAAACATCTTCCTGGAGAGCTGAACATTGAGCAGATCCCACCACAGTGAGCCAAGGCATCTACAGATGCTACCCAGCCACTTCTACCTGGCTCGGAGAAAACTCACTAATTGGCTTCCAGGTACAGTCAGACAATTGACTGCTGGGTTGCAAAGAAAACCTCATTCCATCCGTGTGGAAGGATTGCAGCATGGCGCCCACACAGCTCTCTACACACTGTGGACCATCTGCTTGGCATTTCCTAACTCATCGACGATTCTCCAAATAGCAAACCTACCATGTTTCAGTAGTCCCCAGGGTAGACTTAAAACAGACTTCTCAACCACCTGCAAAATGGAGAAATACTGGCTAGAAAAAAAATCTAAACCCAAACTACAACTGAAAATTTCCAAACCAGAATTCTGTAGTAGGCTGTGTGAGTTGCTTCCCCATGGACCCGAGACCTTGTCAGGTGTGATGGGGTAAGGACATGCCTGTAATCCCAGCATGCTAAAAGCTTTGGCAGAAAGACTAAAAGCTCTAGGGCCATTTGGACTATACAGTCAAACAGAGCCAGAGAACATACAGAAGGAGAGAATGCCTCTACACCAGCAGTTGTGCAGATGTGGACGCCAACACTGCTGTGCCTCATAAAGATGCATATAGTGCACCTCCCTGCAGGCTAGCTGTATGTCAACTTGACCCAGGCCAGAATCACTTGGGAATAGGAAACCTCAATAGGAAAAATGTCCCCACCAGAATGGCCTGTGATACACTGTGGCCTGTGCCACTCTGGACTGTGGTCCTGGGTGCTATCAGAAAGCAGGCTGAGCAAGCCATGAGGAGCAAGCCAGTTAGGAGCTCCTCCCTGGTATCTGCATTAGTTCCTGCCTGGTTTGAGTTCCTGCCCTGACTTTCCTCTGCAATGAAGTATAACTTGAGTGTTGTAAGCTGAAATAAATGTTTTCCTCCCCAAGTTATGTTTTTTTTTTTAATCACAACAACAGAAACCCTAACTAAGACACCACTTCTCAAGGAGTCCAGAACATGGTATGTATCTCCCTAATTATTCCCAAGCAGGTCTTTCCCGTCAGGCTGACTCACTCTCGGCAGGTAGGTGAATGGTACTCAAGAAAGTGAAATAAAGCACCCATTTGAGCTGAGTGGAGAATGCAACACAAGTGTGGGTCAGCAGGAACCATCACCAGTGTGGTGTGTGTGTTTGTGTGTGTGTGTATGCACGTGCCTATCCATGGATGCAGGGAGAACTAGTACAGCACAATGAAGAAGGCCAAGAGTTGTGTAGGAAAAAAAACCCAGGGACTTCTTAGAAGGAAAGATTTTCCTGCCATTATGGATTCATGATGTCCCTGAGGCTAAACTGTCTCAGGAGGAGACTAGAGATGAGGGGGAGACATAAACTCTAATGGGAAGTGAGTCTAATGGAAAGCTGCATTGCATTTCAACCAGTCCAGAAAGTCAGCACCCTTGTCAGTAACTGGAACGCTAAAAATCTACAAAAGCTCCTTAGGTTGATCAATTTGTCCCCTAGGCCAATTTATACCACAGCAACTCCCACTGCCCCTGTGAGCGAAGCTTGGCACAATTACCATCTGACCTACTGCTGACCTCCAACTAACTAGGTGGTCAGAGCCAGATATTTCTGGTCAGGAAAGGTAAAGGACAAATTCGTCACCTGGATTGTTCATTCCCAAGGAGTAACTGTCCACCAGGCTGTGAAGGAAGATGCCCTACTCCCATGACCTCGTTAAATCCCAAGGGCCCTTGGACCTGCTGACCCTACTCAGAGGCCTTGGAGGTGAAGCTGGAATGGGCTGAGGGCATTTTTTGAGCCACACAACAGATCTGAGCATCTGCCCTTAGCTATCTTTGCCTTGTTAAAAAAAAAAAGTCATTATAAAAAGGAAAAGAGTAACATTCAGTGTCTATGGATCTCTCTTAGTACATGCAAGATGATGTTGCTTTACATACCTTTTAAGCAAAAAAAATTCAAATGAATAATTTCATCACTTCTTATCTGTTTTTAAGTCTTCTGATTTTTCCTCTTCATTAATAATTAACATCCCCCATGCCAGATTGCCACATGGTTTCATATCATGGTAATATTTGTACAGAAAACTGATGCTCCTTACACAAATCCCATGAATGGTCAAATAAAAGATGCTTACCATGTAGTTCTGTGCTTTGCTTTTAATTTATCAGACAGCTGTGAGTAACATAGTCCTCCTGTTAAAGCAAATCAAGCTCTTACTTTATTCCTTCATGTCGTTAACACGACATGTCCCAACAATGTCCATCCCCCTTCTTTGATGGATGTTCACACATGTGCTCATAACGGCACCAATGAGACCTTCCCAGGCTATGTTAGACCGCTGCGGGTCTAACTGTCCATGGTGAATGTGGCTGTATGGATGTGTGTTTGAGAGGCAAAGTACACATACATGCAAAGGCATTTTCATGCACACAAGCTTGAGAGGTGAGACAGGGAGGCCAAAGAAGAGAAACAGCTGTGTGTAGACTCCCTCAGCTGAGAGCTGAGCAGTTGCCCTGGTCTTCTCTTTGCAAGATCTACTTGTGTAGACATAGTTATTAATACATTCTGGGGGTGACAGCTCAGTTGTGTCAGCATTTCTGTTACCACACACTTATTTGTGAAATTTCGTCTGTAGTCAGAAGTGCTGAGGGCTAACAACTGGTAAAAATACCAGAGACTATGAATAAGAAAACAGACTAAGGAACCAGATACTTTACTTTGGTTGCACTACATTGTAAGAAGTTAAGAAATTAAATTTTAAAGTATTTTTGGGCTTATTTCTATTCCCTGCCCTCCCCATGGATTATTGACATGAAAAGAAAAAAACCCAGGTTTTAATAATAGCTTCTAAAAGTCCCCATGTTTTGGATTCATTCCTCCCCCAGGCAGAGTCTTACTATGTAGCCTAGGTTGGTTTAAAACTCTCCATGTCCATCAGCATCCTGAGTGCTAGGATACAGAGTACAGCACACTGCCTGGCTTCAATAGCTGTCTTTAGAACGAACCAGTCAATATCTTGTCTGCAGGGGCACCTGTTCTGAGCAGCTCAAGAAATTTGGAAAAGTTCAAATAGATAAACGCCTCAGTCTTTTAATAAAGAGCACACAATGTAGATGGGATTATATAATACACAAGGTACTTTTCCAGAGTTCTACAACAGAAAAATTGAGTGTAAATTCAATTTTGACACATAAGATTTTATTTTAACTGTATTGGGAAAAAACATATAGATAGATGCATCATACAGTTTATCCTTTATGTTTAAAGGAAAGCAAATATAAAAGCATTCAATTTCACTTTTTTATAGTTTAATATTTAAAATTATCCAGAAAGAAATATATATTTTTACAGTTTTTAAAATCCCTACTTTTAAGGGTGTGTGTGTGTGGGGGGGGGCAGGAATACAGTCTGTAAGTGATCAAGAAGTGGACTAGAGAAGACAGTCTGACTAGCTAAGTATCAGGAAGCCAGTGAACAGAGCAGACTTCAGATCCATGTGGGGTTAATTAGGGAAGGCTGTTTCTGTGTGCACATGCTGCTCTTCTGCAACACTGCTCTGTACAACATCTCAGAACATCCCAAGAGAGGCAACAATGCCCAGAATCTCCTAGCTCACCACCAAGAACGAACATTAGGTCACCTCATTCTGTCCTAGAGGCATGGAAACAAAAATATAAACACAAACTCAAATCTGGAACATCCATATTCACAGGGCCAAAGGGCAAAGACAGCAGCAATGCAGACGCCATGACTAAGTCAATGAAGTAATGGTGGGATACACTCTCTGAGCAGAGCTGTGGTGGTTTGAATAAGAATGGGCCCCATAGGCTCATAGATGTGGATGCTTGGTCACCAGGGAGTGGTGCTATTTGGAAGGATTAGGAAGTGTGGCCCTGCTAAAGGAAGTGCGTCACTGGGGGGTGGGCTTTGAGGTTTCAAAAGCCAAGGCCAATCCCAGTATCGCTCTCATACTGCTGCCTGTGGATCTGGATGTAAAGATCTCAGCTGTTTCTTCAGCACCGTGTCTGCCTGCAGGCCACCATGCTTGTCACCATGATAATGGACTAAACCTACAGACTGTAAGCCAGCCCCAATGAAATGTTTTGTGAGTTGCGATGGTCATGGTGTTTCTTCTCAGCAACAGAACGGTGACTAAGACATTAAGTGCACCTAACACTCAAGAGCTCACGTTTTTTTGCTATGAATACTGAAACCATTTCATCCTTTGGTTATAACTGCTGCAGACATTTAAGTGGTAATCTCAAGCCAGTCTCCTGCTGGTGGCTGATGCTCTGTAGACTCTACCAGGAAACTTCCACAGTGTGCAAATGCAACTTCAACTTTGGAATAAAAGCATGGCATGGGCATATAACTCAGTTATAAAAACACACTGTAACTATTTTTTGTTTTTTGTAGTATTGATTGGACCCAGGACCTTCCACATGGCTAGGGAGGGGCTCTAGCACCAAGGTATATCTGGACCCCAAACCACCTTTTAAAGTTCTACAAAAGCATCCAGCTGCCCAAGTTCTCTTCTGGTTTCAGCTCTCTCTCGCTAACCCGTCTGTTCCTTGCTTCTCTGCTCCTTTCAATAAATTCAGTCTGGTTTTGTTAATTACTGAACTACCTTTATCCCCCAAAGTTAGGTTTTCCTTTTGTGCCATGCCTTTTATTCTGAGTCCTGAACATTCTCATTTGCTTTCAACAGAATGCTTCAAATGAAATCTCATCAGGGATTCCCCCAGTCTGGAGCTGGAGAAAACTCACACTGTTCAACCTTACAGCCAAGACTGCTAAGTGCAATTAGAAGATTACAGGCTTTTGGGCAGTTACCCATTGCTTCTGATGTTCAAAACTAGATTCTTCCACACATAAGCCTATTTCACACTCATGATCCAGGTCACAAGAACAAGCCAGAATGATGTAAACTCCATCATCTGACTCCTTCCAACATACCTGGTCCATTGCTTCAGGATTGAGACAAACTACATTGAGACCCTACTCTCACCTTTTAAGAAAGAAATTGCCATTTTGAAAGGGATTTTAAACTCCTATTGAGCCTGTTTCCTCACCTGTAGTATGAGAAAAAAAAAAAAAGTCACACCCATGTCTAAGGTTAGCTCTGAAAATTAAAAGATAAGTAGTAGAATGTTTGCATAGGTGTTTAGCAAATATGAGGTGTATTTATAATATTAGTTTGTGGAGCTGGAGCGATAGTTCAGGGGTTAATAGCACTTGTAGAAGACCCAAGTTTGGTTCCCGTTACCTGCATGGTAGTTCAAAATCATCCGTAACTCCAGTCCAGTCTTATCTCCTTAGGCACTAGACATGCATATACATTTGTGCAGGCAAAATATTCATACATAAAGAAATTAATCTAAAACCAAATAAATGGTTGTAAAAAGGAAGTGGTTTCTTAGGAGAGAGCAGCTCAGATTTCAGTGTCGAAGGTGAAGGTTCTGCTTGGCACTGCTGACCAGAGTATGGAGGATGGGTTATCACGGCAGGAACTGAACTGAATGTGACTTAATGAACTTTCATTTCGATTACGCCAGGTTTTTATTTATATAAAAAAAGCTTTTTTATAAATTCTTTTGCTCAGCAACAATAAAAGGAAGCAAGAAGCACTCAGTTGGCAACAATAGCTGCTCAGCTCTTAAGGCGGCATCAGAAGGAATGTTGTCCTTGTCTACCATGCCTAGCCATTTTGCTTGGAGGCTACGATCCAGATCACTTAGAGTCTACCTATAAAAACGAGGCCAGAGAACTTCTCAAAAACTTCAGCTAATAAATTATACTGACAGAGATTTTAATTTCCTAATGTATGAAACTACCCATTACTAAAATTTTGGCCCGTAACTCACAAAATGTTTTGGATAACTGGATGATACTGACTTATGCTAATTGCATATGCTGTTTGGTAGTGTTTCCTTAGAAGCAAGGGAGGATGCTGACACACAGAGACCCGTCCATCAAACTCTCCCACAGTCAGAGGTCAGTGCCCGGAAGGGGCTGGGGAGGTGATGGGGACGGCAGCACACTTCCCACTGTGGGATGGAGCAGCCTCCTGGGAAACAGTTCTCTGGGAAAGGGGTCTCTGCAGCTCACCCTAAGCAGACCAAGCCCCAGAAATTTTTGCCATTAAGGATCTGGGTGAATCATCTGTTCCCACAAATGTCATTAAACTATTTTAAGCTAATTTTGAAGGGTGTTGAAGATCAATCGCAGAAAGCTCTTGTCTATATTCAAGGTTTTCCATGACAACTAGAATTTTTCCTCACATAGATATTCAATTTTTAATGGCCTTGCTGGGTAATAAGTAACACAACTCTTGAATTTTCTTGTTAATAGAAAAGTAGTAGGCAAAAGTCACCTGTGTTTAAAAGAATTTTTTTCTATTTAGTTTGAGCATTTGCATTTTAAGAATGAATGCACCTTACCGCAGTGGTAAAACTCAGTACCAACCAAGTAAAACTTTTTAAATGTTATTCAAAGTGCAGGGCATGCTCTGGAGACTGCACAAAACAATGCTGCTACGGTCACTATTCTTTCCTCTGCACTACATGGTCCACCTTTCACATTGCATTGCAGATTGGCACCACTGACTATGATCTAATTGTCACTACATACCCCGCTTTAGCTGTTCATCAGAAGTGCACATTCTCTGTCCGGTAACTGTGTTTTTAGAAGGTCTTTCTTATTCTCAGACTTAAGCTCTTAGGGTAAACAGAAACTGCAATATCAACAAAGCCTAATTGAGCAGAATAGGCTGTGACAGGAAACAGAGAAGCAGTTTTTACTGAAGATAGGTAACCATTCAAGTAAGCTTTTTACAGACGAGGAATTGAGGGCAAATAGTTGATCAAAATCCAATTTTAAATCTGTACCCCCATTCATAGAATGAGTACTGATCTATGTTTACCCCAATGGCCGTTCTGTGAACTGACACTCTGTAATTAACTGATCCGTCACAGATCCTGTGCTCTCAGGGCTCCAGCTTGTCTTACGCTTTGGGTTCTTGTTTGTTTTGTGTCACTTCCTCATTCTCAAGTCTTTCTAATTTCCCAGGCTGGCTTGGAACTTGCAATCCTCTTATCTAACCTGCCTGGTAAGGTGTGTCCCACAGCATCTGCCCCCTCTCCATGACAAATTTTTTTTTTTTAAATAATGCCTAACTGATAGATAAAGGCCAAAGTCATCTGACAGAGACACAAAGGGCTCCTATGAATCTGGCAGGCTCTACAACTCTTAGCTCACTGAGTCTGCAGAAATGGTGCCTTGAAGATTCCAGACCAAGGATGAAGTGAGCAGCTTCTATTTCCTGTTTCCTGGACATCTGTCTCCTGCTGTGGGTGAGCATGCTCTTGCAGCTCTGTGGAGACACCCATAGAAAGAGGACTTAGGGTCCAGCCAACAACCAGCTCTGTCTTGCAACCCCATGAAGTGGTTCCTCTAGCCACAGTGACGCTGCAGGGGATGGTGGCGAACATGCCCACTGCTGGCTGCTGCATCAGACCCAAGTCAGAGTCAAGGGTAGAATAAAGAACTGCTGCAATGTATACAGAAGCTTAAACTGAGTTTTCCTAGAAGATTAGAGTAAAGTGAGGGCAGTAAGAATATAAACATGTGCTACCTGCTGAATTACTTACATACCTTTGGTCTCCACAACCTCATCCTAGGCATGATTATTTTCTTTATTTTGCAGATGAGGGCTATAGACTCACAAACTAAGTAACTATTCAAGATTACATGACTGGAAGAGAAATTTCAGAAGGAAATCTGACCTCAAGGCCATGCATAGGTGAGGTGACATGAAGGAGACGCCAAGCTCCTGCCATGGAGACTCAACGTGCTCTCCATCACACAGAGGGCTTGCTCTCATTACCACTCCGTCCATCACTTACCTTTGAGCATCTGTGCTCCAGTCACAGCAACTGGCATGTCTATTTCTGCTGATTCTGATTTCAGGAGAAACAATATGGACTCACCCATTACACAGTGTTTTGTAGCTTTTTTTTTTTTTTTTTTTTTTTAAAGCCCAGGGTTCTACCATTTGTTTCAGGAAGACCCTCTCAAGTACTGAGATCTAAAACACACTTCTCTTACTGCACTTCATTAGTAATGATCTGTACCTGTCTGGTAGTGTTCATGACTTACATAATTCATCTTTTCTCTATATAAAACTTCTTCTGAGTTCATAACTGGTTCATACATGTGACTCTCAGAGAACCTGCTACATTACTTTATGCATCATAGCTGGGTCAATAAATATTCATGGAATGAATTACTGAATACATATACAGCATAGGAAGAAGACCATAATCAAATGCAAACCTCCTTAGATTTTTGCAGCTTTCCCAGGCCTTTCGTCATAGGCTAGTTGTGTAACTCCTGAGTCATGTCAGTGGCTCTCCACGTCCTCATGCTTCAGCTGGAGGATCAGAGGGCAGACTTCCCCTAAAGTTCCAAACACTCACTACAAGTCATCACTTAGTAAATGACATACACTTGGGATCTTTTCCCCATGATGGAGTGGTCACTGTTTGATTTCAAAACACTTACAGGCCTTGGCATTGGCAGAGTCCCAGATTCTTCTAAAGCAAGAGACAGGGCAGAAGCATGGAGAAGGAAGCTTTAGCTCTGCCCAGAAATCCCGATGCCATCGTGAAGCTCAGACCTTTCTGTGTGTGTTAGGAGCAGAGAGAGGGTTAGACTACCATCACCAAGGTCTTTACAAGTAACACGTCACATATAAAATGATGTGGAAAGCACCAGCTACAGAATGTATGAAGTCCCTTCCAGAGGAAACTTCCAGAGCAAGGCTGCAAGGCTTTTATTGCTGCACACTTAATGACAGAGAACAGACTTGGTCAATATGAGACACAACCATGCTCCACACTCTTCTGAAGGACTTTTAAAGTCTTGCCTTTCATTGTCCCTCGGTATGGACCTTCAGCATCAGTTAGCTTTGCTGGACGCTTCGAGCAAATCTTTTGCTTCATTTATTTTGGATGCTAAGTAAGGAGATCCACCTGGGAGAACAAAGAGAAATGAATGATTAAGGTTTATGTCATCACTGACATTTTAAAAAGTCAATACTGGAAAAACAACAATTAAGGTATTTTATCACACATTTTTTTCCAGAGAAACTATACTATAGGA
The DNA here is from genome assembly GCA_021653895.1 of Mastomys natalensis. Lineage (NCBI taxonomy): Eukaryota > Metazoa > Chordata > Mammalia > Rodentia > Muridae > Mastomys > Mastomys natalensis. The sequence continues at coordinate 175,668 of JAJTUV010001271.1, forward strand.
TTACCAGAAATCAAAACAGCACAAAATAAACTTATTTAGTAAAGTATTACAGGTACCCAACAATCAAAATACATTTTATGAGAAAAATTTAAGTTATAATCACTTGAAAAACACTCACTGGTTATAGAGTTACCACATAGATGTTTGGCCAGAATATTTTCTAAAACTAAGTAGATTATTAAGTAAACAAAATAACAGTTCTCCATAGCTACATTTTAAAAGCAATAAATATTCATTACCTTTAAGAACGGTAAATCCATCTAAGGGGGTCTTTTCATGTCTTATCATAATTTCAAAAAACTAAATGCATGCATAAAAGGTAAATGCATGATATCTAGTGGTATGATAAATGAACTAACAATAATAATAATGATAATAAAAATAATGCTAGAAGAAATTCTCCCTGTTCTCTGAAATGATTCTAGTATGACATTTATAATGGATTCTTAGATTTACAATGTCCTCAAATAAAATTAAATCAGTTCTTTTTTAGAGTTCTTTGCAATGAATTCTTTCTAATGCAAACAGCAAACTGGGGTGAATTTCAAATACAGAGTCATCATAACCATAAACAATGCATATCTGACATTCAAAAAAACACAAACTATCAGATCAAAGCTACTCCACAGCCCTAACTTCTATTCTACAACACTGCCATCGCTTAATGCTTGAGCTAATGACCATATTGCAGTTCCCAGTCTCTGCTTTTATTTTGTAATATTCCCTTAAGTACAAACTATCTATGGCTGTTTAAAACATGATAAAGTCTCAATAACTTTTAAGAAATCAAAAACATTTAGACAGTATAGGTATAAACCATCCTGGCCTTAGTCAGGTCTTCTATTGTTACCACCCCGCCACTTTACAAAGGAAAAAGCAAGCAGAGAAACAGATGAACACACAGTCTGCAGTAGAGCTGGAGAAGGCTATAGTTAGCATTTGCCCTTGAGGATATCACTGACATTTTCATACTAAGATCTGAAACATGATAAACATTTAAGGAATATATCACACAGTGACCCGGAGTACACAAAGAGAATTATAAAGGAAGTTCATAACCCTTGTGGCTGTAAGTTGATTTCATGATTATCCCTAATAATGACCTTGGAACATTCAAGGCTCGTCTTTATCAGCTGCTTAAATGTTTGACTTAGCAAGGAGTTGCCAGGCATTTTGTGTGTTCTAAAAATATTAAAATATTAAGTGATCTTAGCTGTAATATTTAATTGAGCAATATGCATTCTGATTATTTAAAATTATAAGTCATTATAGGCTCATAACAGAAAACAGATAAACAAACCAAAAAAAAAAGGGGGGCCCATAAGAGTAAAAGTCTTATTAAACATTATATTTATTGATGGTAATTAATGTCATATAAAACAGTTTATTCAGAATACTCCTGAATTCTCTGCTACTCCTCTGAAGTATGGAGACACCAGGCTTGTAACTTATGTACTAGGTAGAAAATTCACACTGGCTCTCATGACTCTTTTACCTGGAGGAGTCCCTAAGCCCAAAGCTACAATTCCTATGTCCCCATTCATGGTAGTTTAATTCAGAATGAGTTTTCATCAGCTAGAGGCACTCCTGTGTGGCCTGTATAAAATATCTGCTTCTTGCCCCAAATCCTGACTGATAGCAAGATATAGGATGCATAGCCTATAACTAACAGAAAAAATACACTCTTTAATTTTCCAGTCCCTTTCAGTTTTGGGGATGAGTCCCCTTGATTCTACTAATTACACACCTCTCCTTTCCTGATAATCTATATGTTTGTACCTCCACTAAATATTGCTATTATTAGCTCTCTTGTTTAAGATTAACCCTTCTTCTGAAAAGAAATAAGAAAGCTGAGAAAAGAAAAATACATCAGTATAAAAGTACCAGATGGTTTCAAGGTTAGGCAGTTCTTCACTACAGACATCTGATTGGGAAAGTGCACAGTGTAAATCTATCAGTTTGCTTTGCTTTTCCTATACAGACCAGACACCAATTATGCAACTCCACTCTCCTCAAATTCTGGAAAAGGCATGTTTAATCTACGGTGATGAAAGCAAAGCCACCCTTGCTTCCTGGAAGGCTTGTAATGGATAGGAACAATACAGGTTGAACCTTTAGAGTGATGGATGTGATCTATGGTCTGCTAGGTCAAGAATTACATGGGTGGAAGTCTTTGCCCAAACTCATCAAACTGCACATTTAAATGTCATATAGTACCATATATTACATTCATATTTGATGTAGATGATCTGATATGGTTTATTTATTAAAAACATTAGCCCAGGAGATGTTGGCTAAAGGAAACATTGTTTTCAAATAATATATTTACATCAATTAAAAAAAAAAGTGAGCATTGCTTTGCTAATTATCACAGGAAAGCTGCTTAGGCAAACTGAAGTAATAGAGATTTCCCCGTGTTTTAAATGTTTCAATAGGATTAAACAATGAGATCTAGATTTTGTACATGCCTAACATCTTAGGATCAGAGCATATAAAGAAAACCCTGACAGCACCAAAAGGGAAAACACATGCTTATAATCACTGGGAAGTTTAAGGCACTTCTCTCAATAATTCATTGAATAAGTAGAGAAAGAGTTAGAACATCAAAATAAATAACAGGATGAGCAAATGTGATAGAACTGATATACATAAAACATTCCACCCTACAAAGCACATTCAACTTTTAATCTGCAAAGTTGTAACACTTTCTGAAATTCGCCAAGACTCAGCAAACTAAAAAAGTAAAATAAATAAAAACCAGCAGTGTGAGCCATCCTGTCTGCCCTGAAGGTAAAGTGGAACTGGGACAAACAGGTTCCATGGGTCTCTGTCAGGCAGGAAAAGCCAGAGTGTTACTGTTCTTAGTTCTTGTAAGAGAAGGTTTGGGTCCACTACCTGCAGCACGTGCCAGGTGGGTCCAGGGTCCAGTGATGAATACTTCAGGAGACAGAACTCTTCCCCAAATGTTACAGCTCAATAAAACAGCCACTCACAGATGATCCTCAGTGAAATAACTGTGTGCTTTATTCCATGTGGACAGGGACTATAGAAATATTGTGAAGTAGGGTGGGATTTAGGGATAGATGTTTCTTATTGGCTTACTTTGAGACGTAAGTGATGCTCTATTTGAGTGGGAAGAACTCCAGGTGTTTTGCCTACATGTCTGCTTGTCATGGTCCTCTCTGTAGGGTGTCATGGTTATGTGTTCCAGAGCAGGTAGAAGTACTCAGGGATGGCTCCACTCCTACTCTTCTCAATTCTGAAATTCATGGGGTCTGAGCTCACTCAACCTTACCATTTCTTCCTTCTGCTGGCACAGTCCACTTGCCCCACAAATGTCTTCTGTTGACAGTGACCAGCCAAGTTTAGAAACCAAGAATGTTTTCAAAATGTTATAGATCATTTCTGGTATATATTTCAATTTTCTAGTCAATTCATTTGTTATATTTTACAGAAGACACTAGGGCTAGAGAGAGAGCTCAGAGATGAAGAACACTGTCGCCCTTCCTGACCTTAGGTCCAGAAGCCTACATCCTAGCTGTCTGATAGCCTGCTAGCTCGGGCTCCACAAGCTCTAATGCCTCTGGGTGTTCTGCAGACCCCTCACTCACATGCACATACCTACATGTAGACTCAAGCACCTGCACATAATTACAAAAATAAAACATTTTTAAAAAGTCACCAGAGGTTAAGGGAAAAATGCAAGTCATGTACAATACAGTGCTTGGACTGACACACAACTCTACACTAGTAGAATTATGATAGAAACCAACAACACACCTAGAGGATCTTAATGTTTAGAAATAATTCCCATATAATATAAAACATCACAAATAAATAGCATTCAAGAGAGATTCAACAAATTCACAGTTCAGTTTCTTTTAAAACAAGAAGGAGGAAGAAGAGAAGGAGGAGGAAGAAGAAGAGGAGGAAGAGGAAGAGGAGGAAGAGGAAGAAGAGGAGGAGGAAGAGGAGGAAGAGGAGGAGGAGGAGGAGGAAGAAGAGGAGGAGGAGGAGGAAAGGATCTGTGAGACAGCACAAAGCAGGCAAAGGCACTTGCCCAGAGCGTGTGCTCCATCCTCAGGACTCAGATGGTAGAAAGAGAAACTTGACTTCCACACATGTGCCACATTAACAGTGACCCACGCTCACTCCTCCCTCTAACCCCCCCCCCCCGTCACACACACACACACTAAAACAAAACAAAACAAAACAAAACAAAACAAAAAACCCAATCACTTTCATGTTAAAGTGAAAAATTTACTGAAACTTTTAAAAGAAAAAAATAAAATGAAAAATGTGGCTTATCACAATCAATTAAAAGAAAATCTGAAAAATCAAAAGCATCATATTTACTTAAGGAATTGAATCTGTAATTAAATTACTAGCCAGAATTGTATCAACAAATCCCAGCTCCAGCAAAAAAACCAACCAAAGTAAACAAAATAACGAATTTCATCATTTTCTATGCCCAGAATGACTGCTGATAAGAAACTTTGATGGAGATATCACAGGAAAGGAAGCTATAGCCCAGTATCTCTCATAAATGTAGATTTTAAAACACTATGCTTACTTCTCCAGTCAGACTGAATATCACAACCAAGCTTGGATCAGAAGAGCCACATTGGATTTCATGAATGTTCACAATTTAAGCAATGTAATTCAATATATTAAAAGATGAAAAAGAGCACACAACTCACATATACATCGCAAAAGACACAGACAATTCAAAATTTGTAATAAACTTTTAATTAATTAAGAATAGAGGGGAGTGTGTTTGTGTGCTGAAGTCATTAGAAACACAGCCAGTAGTGAAATCCTGGGAACTCGGTCTCTGAGGTGAGGACAAGAAAAGGGACAGTAGCCATCTCTGCTGTCATCTAACATCACATGAGAGGATCTTGCCATTGTAGCCTTTTCTACCCTGTTTCTCCCTAATAGAGAAGGAATAAAGACTAGGAAGAAAGGTCACTGTTTACAAATGACACCACTTATTCTGCAGATCATTCCCAAAATGATCTAAATACAGATCACTGAATTCATAAATAAATCCAACCACTTGATGGACAGAATATAAAAATATTTGAAAGTCGGTATTTCTGTATCTTAGCAATAAACAACCTTATAATAATTTCTGAAACAATTTATAGCAGGAAAAAAACCCTGCAATACTAGGATGGAGAGATGGCTCATAAGTTAAGAGCATGTGTTACCAGGATTGGGTTACATCTAATTGAGTAGTTGGCCAAACTGCCCTTATTAAGAATCCACAAGCAACCTAGGCTATTGCTAAGACTATAGGCTGCTCTCTACAAACTGACAGAAAGGCCCCATTACAGTTTCGTGTTTTGTTTTCTTTTTGGATGGTGGTTTATTTTGTTTTTGTTTTGGGGGGGTTGTTGTTTTGGGTTTTTGATTCTTAAGGAAGAACTTAAAGTTAGGTGGGTATGGAAGGGAGGAAAGAATATGATCAAAACATACATAAATTTAATAATAATATAACAATAATAATAACAGAAATGTTCTACCTTGTTAGAACAGAAAAATTCAATACTGTAAAGATGCCAATTCTCCCCAAACAGAATGTTCATTTGGAGACTTTTAATCTCCAGGCTAGAAGATTTGTGTGTCAATAAACACACATGCAAATGATGTTTTGTTTTGCTTTGTTTTTTGTTCTCTGGTTTTGGTTGTTTTTGTGGTTTAGAACAGGTTGGCCTTAAAAACCTAACAGTGATCCTCCTGCCTACCTTGGGAGTTCAGTGATTCATGACAAGCATCACCATGTCTGGATTTGATAATTCTCAAATTATGTTAAAATAAAAAATGGATAAAATAGCCCGAGACATTAAATAAGAAAAATCATAAAATACTTTCACTATTAGAATAAAGCTTTATATAAGTTGTAGCTACACAGTCAACATAGGATGGCACAGTGTAAAACCAACATAAGAAACCAACTGGTGAAAGGAGATAAAGTGCACATGAATCTGATTATTTATTTATTACAGTCTACACTACGGGTCAATACCTTTTTAATAAGCAGTACTATGGTACTTGGGCCAGAGACAACAAGCTGCAGGATATTTGATCACACTGAGATTGTGTTGTTTACTGAAAAAAAAAAACCCAAAAAACCCAAAACCTGTTTCTAGTTGTGGTATGGCTTAGCCCTAGCACACACCTTTAATCCAAGAGCTCTCTGCTTATTGTAAACAGGATTAAATAAAATCAACCATAAGTCAAGAGGTGTAGCAAGCAACCAGTTGACAAGGAGTGAACACAGGAAAAAAAATCATGTAAGAGAAAGTCAGGAGGATGGATAGAGAGATGGACAGGAAATAGAAGGCAGGGACATTGAGTTTTTGAGACCACATGGTGAAAGAGAACTTCCTTTTGGGATGTCAGCTGTAGAGGAAGGTCAGCTGGGTGCTTTCTCTGTCTCTCTGAGCTAGCAGGCTTGTATCCCAGCATTTGGCTCCCTAGTCTTTACTGGCAAAATAGAACATTTGAGATTTTGTTAAAAACAACATCATAGCCTTGGGATTTTCACGACCTTGAAAGAGGCAAACATTTCTTAAAAGAAAAAGTAACCCATTGAAAAAGCAACCGTGAAACGGGCCACTTAAAGTCTACAGACTTCTGTCTTGATGATCATCACTGAGCGCACAGAAAAACAAGCTGCAGAGGGGATGTTTGCAATCAAAGGACTCCCCCTGGAACACTCATCTGTGTTGTCACCCAACGTCAATGGTCAAAGATAAGCTGGGTTGCACAGTGTGCTTGTCGCGATCCTAGGCACTGGGAGGAGACCAAGAAAGAGGTCATCCTTGGTACATAAGGGGTTTGAGGCCATTTCTTAATCTAGATATTAGTTACATTGCTGGGCCCACTCTAAACTTACGATTTATAAGACTTCATGGATGGTACTTTGTTTTCAAATTTTGTTGAACACCGTGTGGCCTGATGACATTTTCAGACTAATTTACTTCACATATTAATAATATCAGTGGTTACTTCTTTCCTATTTTATAATATCTAAACACCATAATCTGATCCCTGGTCTTCTTTCCTACTGAGAATACTGAAATCATTTCCTTCTGACTAATCTTGTAAAACTTGAGCCTGGCTACCATTAAATAATAAATTCCTTGGGAAGTAACCATGTCTATTTTTTTTCTATTTTTTGTTTTAATGGGATATTTTATTTATTTACATTTCAAATGTTATCCCTTTTCCCAGTTTCCCCCCTGAAACCTCCTCTCCCATCCCACTTCCCCCTGTCTATGAGAGTGTTCACCCACCCACCTACCCACCCAATCCTGCCTCCCCACCCTGGCATTCCCCTACACTGGGGCATCGAGCCTTCATAGGAACTAGGGCCTCTCCTCCTATTGATGCCCAACAAGGCCATTCTCAGCTACACATGCAGCTGGAGCCATGGGTCCCTCCATGTATACTCCATGGTTGGTGGTTTAGTCCCTGGGAGCTCTGGGGATGGGGGGGTCTGGTTCATTGATATTGTTGGAAATATCATGTGTTACTCATATCACTGGGTGAAGGGACACCTCTTTGCTGGAAGGAATGAAAGCAGAGATGCTGTCCTTGTGTTCCATAGAAGCCCCTCCCCAGACACAGAAGGCAGGTGAAAGTGTGTAATGTAATGAAATTCTCATGGTAAGTGCAGCCAACGAAGTAGAAACAAGGAAGAGTGCATAGTTTTGGCACAGGGTTCCCTGATCTGATAAGGGATACCCCCAGAATGCAGAGCTGGTACCATACCCAATGGCGAAAGACTAGAATTTTCCCTAAGATCAAATTAAAAACAAGGATGTCCATTTTTAAAAAATCAATTGTATTTAACATTTTACTGGGGCATTTGGTAAGTAAAAGAAACAAAAGGCACCAGAGAAGAAAGAGTTCAAAATCTCTATAAAGGGATGATATGATCTTATATATGAATAACCAAGAGAACCTCACTCAAAAGTATTAGAATTAATGATTTCAAGGTTGTAGAATATATGCCTGACACACAAAAATCACTGCATTTCTAACATTTTGCACTGAATAACCAAAAAACAAAACCAAGACAATAACCCCACTTGCAACATCAAAGAGAATAGGAAATTAGAATCACAAAACATAGATGTGATTGAAGAATATTTAAATACACGAGAAAACATCCCACACCAGATCAGACCACTTAACACTGTTAGAACAGCAACACTCTTCAAATTGCTCTACAGATTCAGATAATTCCCATCAAAACTCCTTTGTAGAAACTGAAAAGCTGATAGTACAAGTCACCCAGAATTGAAAGGTACCCAAAATAGCCCAAACAATCCTGCAACACAAGAATAAGTAGGGCTAACACTGCACAACGTGAACCTCTTTCAAAGCAATTACAATCAAGGCTTTGTTGTACTGGCACAAGGACATGATCAATGGAATAAAACTGTAAAGTTGGAAGTGTCGGTCTGTTTGGTCTCCTTTCTACTGCTGGGATAAAACACCATGGCCGAAGCAATGCAGGGAGGAACAGGTTTATTTACTTTAAATGTCACATCACATTCACAGTTCAAGATAGGGACTCCAGCAAAGCAGGAACCTGGAGACAAGAGTGGAGCAAGGCAGAGAGCACCTTTGCTTACTGGCTTGCTCAGCTTGTTTCTTATGGCACCTAAAACCACCCATTACGTGTAGGAACTGTACACAATGTCTGGGCCTTCCCACATCACCCATCAATCAAGGAAATGCCCTACCATTTGCCTACAGGCAACATGCTGGAGGTATTTACTCAACTGAGATTCTTCTCATAGGACTCTAGCTTGTATCAAGGTAACAAAAAAAAAAAACAACAGGAAAAACCAACTAAGCAGGAAAAGGGTTTCTTTTGGAGGTGACTGAAATGTTCTAAAGTTTGCTGTGATGATGGTGGCTGTAAATATCTGCCACTTTATCACATACTACGGAGACATACACACTTTAGCTAAACAAATATGAATACGTTATCTCAACAAGATGTATTTAAAACAATGATGCAGACTCAGCAGTGCTGGCTGGACAGATGTGAGCAGAATGAAGAACGAGAGCAGAAGACTGGTAATACCTGGTTTTTAATAAAGATGCTGTACATCCTCCACACAGATCAAGACTGCAAAAACTTTTGTGTAGTTTTTAATACTAAGAAGCCTGTAGACTTTGAGAACACGGCTCTTTTTCACACAAACACTGCCAGATTTCTGTCCTATATTTATATAATTGATTCAGGGGCCTAAAAGAACATTATGTCATAATGATATGTCTTCTAACTTATCAGTCTCTCTAGTTGATCAGTTTCACTGATACACAGGCTTGCTCAAAATTACAAGTTTTCCCCCACATTCTTTTCTGAAGTGCTCAATCCTCTCCAGCAGTTACTCCATTTCTTTCCACTTTTTCCTCACAAACAAACAAATGTTTAGTATTTTTGTTTTTAAATCAGTGTCAACTGAACCTGTCTTAAGAGCATGGGTTCTTCTCCTCTTCTGTTTTGTTTTTTGTTTGTTTGTTTTGTTTCATTTTTGTTTTGTTTGTTTTTTCAAAACAGGGTTTCTCTGTGTGGCCCTGGCCATCCAGAAACTCACTCTGTAGAGGAGGCTGGCCTGGAATTCAGATTGCTCTGCCTCTGTCTCTGCTTGGATTAAAGGTGTGTGCTACCAGACCTGACACAGATTCCCCTGGGTGTGTCTGGGTCCTCACTGCAGTACTCAATTTAGCTGGTTTTCTTAAATGTCTTCCTGTCTCAGCTTCCATTATACTATCTTCTCCAACCATCTCTTACTGATCTTTCCTTTTCTAATTTATAAATATTCTTGAATTCAGAGCTCAACCAGAAAAAGTGTATTTCCGCATCAACTGAGAGTAATTGACTATCTCAGATTCATCTGCTCCTCTCCTTCCTCAAGTAGCTCATTATAAGTATTTCCATGTAGATATCTAAACCAGCCTTCTAAACAGTCTACTAGTCAATTCACCTGCCTGACAGATGCTTCAAAAGTGAACTCTTTAACTTCTGCTTTCAGTAACGATGGAACAGCCTTTTAGAGACTATTGTTCACATTGAAATAAGACAAAACTAAAGACAAAAATGACACCCCCCCCAATAAAATAAAAACAACAAGCTCCTTCCTGTTTCTTAACACTGAGTCTCAGTGCCCAAAGGTTCTGGAAGAGACAGGAGGAAGTTGAAGAAATTATGATGGTATTGTGACATTTATTGTCTCCTCTCCTGGGCTATTTGCTTGTTCTTTGTGTGGGAAAGAGACTAAAACACAGGCACATGTTCAAGGGCAGGACTGCTCACTACCCCAGGATATAGAAAGACAAAAGCTAACTGCAGTATAGTAAGTACTAAGGCTTTAGGACCCAATGGGGTGTGGAGGGGGGCAGGGTTGAAACAGAAATCTCATGACTTAAGTTTTCTCTCCAAATATGACCAACTTTTGAATTTGAACATGACAAAGGACAAAGAAACAAAAGAGAAAGGTTTAGAAACAGGGAGCTTTAGTTTCTAAACATTTCAAATGACCAGAGGAACAAATAGTGACAGAAGTTAGAACCAGTTCTAATGAACACTCTTCAACCTGGGTTGGAAACTTTAAAGTGGGTCTCAGACAGCATTCAGCATCAGACTCTCTAGAGGGCTTGGTAAAACAGATTGCTGGCCCTGTCCAGTTTCTGATTCTGTAGGTCTAAGGTGAACCCAAATATTTGCTGCTAAGTCCCCAGACTCCATCTTGAGAAATAACCCACAATGAAATACATCAACACTTGCCTCATCTGGAATGCTCACTGAGCAGGACTTTCCAAAGACCAGCAAATGATGTTACAAAATCATACTTGGGCATAAAAATCCATTCAGAGTTCACGATAGTCCAGTACATTTTATATAATGAACTTTGGAAATTCATTGATGTTGATTAGATCCAAATGCTACTGATCTTAAAAAACCACCACTGCTGAATTCTGGTACAGCAGTAACAGAGTCTCCTCAGGCATCCTTTTCCAAATACCTGTGTGTAAAGTCATATTTTCTTTGCATACTTCAACAAAACTACATATCATACCAGAATGAATACAGAGGTTGATGCAAGTATTTAGGGTTTTTTCCACTATGTTGTGGAAAAAAATAAAAACAAAATTTTATAAGAATTATAAATAATTAAATACATAAGTTGAGACTGAAGAGAAGAGAAACTAATTTCATGAGTAGTTCTGTAAAGCACTAAAGCACCTGGGTTTGACAGCAAGCACCTCAAAACCAAGTGAGGCCTCTCCTATAGAGCCAACAGTGCTCACACAGCATACCCTTTACTTCGTTTTCTTTCACGTTCTCAAGAACACTATTTTTTTCTCACCACATCTTCTTGTGAGAAACTCAAACTGAAGGACAAACTCACTCTAACAAAAGCAGAAAGAGGACAAGAAAACACAAGGCACATGACACAAACACCACCATGCCATGCCCAACCAACCAACAACTCCCTGTAAAGGACCCTGAAACTAAAGACATAGTGAAAATGCCTGAGAAAAAAATCCAGAAGCTCACTTTTAAAAGAATTTATGATCATATAGAAGAACAAATGGTGAAGAAATTAAGGAAATTTATCCATTATCTTGGCAAGTCTATAAAGTGAACAAAACAGTAAGTAAAAACTTAGCAGAGTGAAGTGCTGAAAAGGAGCCAAACAAATATTTGAACTGAATGAAGAGGATGGTTAGGTCTTAAGAAACCCAGGACAAGCTCGGTGCCTATTTAACATATCAAAGCAGACTCTGGCACCATTCTCTCTCAGCACAGCCAATACCTGTTACACAGCCTTGGCTCCTCTCAGCACTTCTCAGTCCACCCTCTACCCTGAACCTCTTCGCTGCTCTTCCCCAGCTTTTCTGAGTCCTGTATCATCATCACTTCAGCCATCTGGCTACATGTCTTCTCAGTTTCTTGGTCTCCTGGCTCCTTCCTGGACTCTTGGATCATGGTCCCTTCTCCTCCCTCTCTCTCTCACCTCTCTTTTTCTTCCTTTCTTACTCTCACTTTCTCTCTCTTATCATGGCCGTGGTTCAGTCAGGACTCTTTGAGACACCTCTGGCTATGCTCTCCATCATATATACCATAAACCTCCTCCTCACTCATACTGGGGAACAATCATGTTTGCATTTTTTTCATTCAATGATTAATCAAGTAAAAACCACAAAAGATACCATTAGTAATAGCAAGATTATTCTGAAGAACAAAGTTTGGTGGTTGATGACTGAGCCAACACAATAATGCAGACACATATAAGGGGAAAATGAAAGAGCATAATTGATATTTTCAAGAAATCTGTGACACATTGAAAAAACTTGAGAATTCATGGTATAGAAGGAACAGAGGGAGGTAAAATAAAATGGAGTAGACGGACTACTTAACGAAACTATAGCAGAAAACTCTCCAAACTTAGAGGAAAGAAGTACATATCCAAACACATGAGATCTACAGAGCTCCATGTTAAAAATATAAAGTAAAGGAAAAAATCGTAAAAGCATCATGAGAAAGACATTGACTCATACGAAAAGGCAGAAATATCAGAACCACCACAGACTCTCCATCAGCAACAATAAAAGCCAGAAGAGCTTGGAATGAAACATTTCAAACTCTAAAAATAAACAACTAGGGACCCAAGAATGCTATACCCTGCAAAACTATCGTTCCAATTTGATGTGTACTAAAGATATATTAAGACAAACACAAATTAAGCCAATTAATGACAGGAGTCACCATTGAAGAAAATTCTTAATGGAATACTTTACAGGGAGGAAGGATAGTCCCCTTTAGGAAAACAGGAAAGCTTAAACTTGATGCAAGTAAATGAAAAGCATAGTAGAGCTAGAAAGAACACATCCAACACAGCAATCCAGCAAACCTGAGAACTAATATGGGAGAAGAAAAAAAGAAAACAAATATACACTATGGATCACCTGGACTTATTTGATATATACAAAATATTCCCAATAGATGGGAAATAGGCATCTTTCTCAACAGTTCTCTATTTAAAAAACAGAAAACATCAAGATAATCTCTTGAGTCCTATTGAAGCACAGTGGAATAAAAGTAGAAATTAACAAGAAGAAAAACTATAGAAATTATAAAAATATTTATAAAATAAACAAAAACATTTTTAAATGAACAGTCTGACATTCAAGAAATCAGAAAGGAAATTAAAAAATTCCTAGAGACAAGTAAGAATACAACCTCTCAGATCTCTGGGACATAGCGAAGGTAATCAAGGCAAGGTTAAAGCTGTAAGTTAAAAATTCTGAGAGATAGGAGTTCACATGTGCAAGTACCTTGAGATCTCAAATAAACAACCCAATAATGAACCTCAGCAATTAGCTAACCCCGAACCTATTAGATGACAAGAAATAAGAGATTAGGTATGAAATTCATGAAACAGAGTTAATCTGTAAAAAGAGGGAGAAGACATAAACTAACAGATTAGATACCAAGGGGTGTCCTACAACAGACGCCAATGAAATACAGAAGATGATCAGAGAACATTTCCTAAATGTATACTCTAAACGGCGGGGACATTTAGAAGGAACAGAAGAATTTCTAAATATATATCTACAAGAGTGAATGCCAGAAGACATAAATAAAGAGACCAATCAAAAGCAATCAAAAGATCTAAGCTGCAAACAAATGTCTCTCCCTCAAAGAAAAGCCAGATGTGTTCAATGCTCAATTCTATCAATTTTGAAGGAAAATCTCATACCAATTGTTACTAACTTGTTTCACAAAATAGAAAACAAAAGAACACTACCAAATGCACTCTATAAAGCCAGAATTATTCTGATACAAAAACCGTATAAAGATGTAACAACATAACTACAGACCAATGTCTTTGACGAAGTCAAATGCAAAAATTCCCAACAAAGTATTTGCAACGTGATTCAGGAATGTATGAAGACAAACATTTTGAACAAGTGGACCTCTTCACAGACAAGGTTGGTCAACATAAGCAACTTACTTCACTTTTTGAGACATGGGCTATCTTACTGAATCCGGAGCTTATCCACATGCCTAAGCTGGCTGGCCAGTGCGTGCTGGTGACTGCCGTTTGTTTGCCTTCCCAGCACTAGGAGCATAGGCAGGTATGCCCGGCTTTCAGCACAGGGCTGAATTTCTGAACCAAGTCCTCATGCTGCACAGTAATTAATTTACCGACTGAGCCACCTTTTTAACCCATTAAACATGTTCTTTTTAGTCTCTCACTACTTATTTTTTAAGTATATTATAAAATTATCTGTTCACAAAAATGAACAGTCTTAAAGCAAAATAGGGCAATTACAATAAAGACCAAAAAAGAACCCCTGTGTGATGGGGGGAAGAGGAAGGTAGTCTATTTCATAGATTATAAAAGAAAATCAGCTGGGCATAGTGATGTACACCATTAATCCCAGCACTCAGGAGGCACACACAGGCTCTACCAGTTTGAGAATAGTATGGTTTATATAAATAATGAGATCCAGGCCAGCTGGGGGTACATAGTAGGACCTTGTCACAAGACAAAAACAAAAAATAAGAATCAAACTAGTTAGGCATTGGTTTTCCTTAGACAATCCATATGCCTAGTGACCACACATCTCTCCTTCTGATGTTTATACATGTTTAAATATAAAATACTGTAGTAAGTTGTAATTGTATCCTAGAACTTCATGGCAAAATTGGCTTTTTAAGAGAGTAATTAAAATCCATTCAATAACACATGACCATATATTTTAAACCCAATATATTAATTTTGATTTTATACATTTAAAAGTAGGAGAATATTGAGTCTTTATTGAAAGGGATATAAATGCAAAAAAATTGGGAATCTCTCCAGTGTAAGCAGGCACATTCCACATAAATGTAAAGAAGAGCTATTCAGTAGTTGGAGCTGTCTACCTCACTGAGACCAGGAAAACCTCTATTCCAAGTCTTTAAACAGAATTAACAGGCCATTTTTCCCCCAAGATAAAAATGTCTGATTTCAAGAGACAACATCAATTCCATTAGTGTCCCCTGAACTCTCGGGTGATGAAGATGAAGCCCAGTGCATGAGGTCTACCTCTAACCCAGAACTGCTGCTTTATTACGTAACACAAAGCACTGCATATTCGGAGATCCAAGTGTGTATGCTTTATTTATATCTACATTATGTCACACACACACACACACACACACACACACACACACACACACACACAACCACTCAGAAAAACGCTAAGAAATACCATTTAGACAACCTGTAACAAATCTCTGCAGTCAGGCGAGAGACGTGTTTTCTAGCATACAGGAAGCCCTGCTTTGGATCCCTAGCACCTCAGTAACCAGGTGAGGCAGGAGGATGAAATTCATGGCCATCTTCAGCTACATGACATGTTTGAGGCCAGAGAGGAAGGAAAGCTTGCAGCCTACTGTTTTCAAATTTGCCTCATTTGTCTGTCTTCCCTCTTGGATGTTCATCAGACATTATAATGCATAATTCCTTTTTTCAGCAGCTAAAAAAAGTTGACAAACCAAGACATTAGCCTTAAATCATCTGATCAAAGACCGGAGATAGTTTTTTACAGCAGTAATCTTCTAGCTCACTATATTGAAGAAGTAAACTGTACTTTTTACTCAAACATACCTGAATGCTCATTTCAAACTAGTTACAAAAGCATTATTTTCAGTCATATCCCACATGCACTTCCTGGAGTCCTTTTCTTTGCACAACTTGATAAGGAAGTATGTAAGAAGTTACAGCTCGCACATGTGCTACTCCAAGTTCACCCCACCAGCTGGTAACAAACAAACAAAGAAGTTCCTATGGGCAGAGCTGGGAGCACAGTCTCGGGTCTCCACACAGGGAGAGGTTAGTATCTGTAAGAGCTTACAACACCTCACGCTTACCCCGCCAAAACAACTGTGGTAGAGAAACAGAAAAGATGGGTACAGAACTGATCTGCAATAGTCCTAGCTTTGTCTTTCCAAGGTCAATGAAACATTCTTGTTTAAAAAACTGTTACTTTCCCAAAGATAATTTTTAGATTTATGACGCAGGATTCCAACTTCATCATACATAGTCGGTACCAATATTCCCTTAGTTCTTTGGTGTGTTTCTTCCCAAATGCGACTTACTCTGTTTTCCCGTTACTGTGAAAAGATGCTCAGACAAAAGCAGCTCAGGGGAAGAAAGGGTTTATCTAGTACAACAGTTCAAGGGCTGTTATGGCACAAGTCACCATGAATACCACATGAATGCCGTGTTCAGCCAGGTTCTGTATCTTCTACAACCTAGAATTCCTTACTTAGGGAATGGAGCAATCCACAGTGGGTGAGTAACAGCCTGCAGGTCTGTTCTCCATGACATTCTAGATTCTGTCAAGTTGACAACACTGACCATCATAGTCAGTTCATGGATAGGATTTAGGAAGTCCATGAACGTAGGAAACTCCAAATGTTTTAAATTGAATGGATGAGCAATTTTCTGAGGGATAATAACCCACAACCCACAGTGTTAATACATGATTAAATGGTTAAAAAAAAAAAAAGTGAAAAGACGGAGAGATATTTCTTAAATGTGTGATCTGAAGAGAAATACAGAGGAGAGTTCCTTCCTTAAATAAATAGGTATAAAATATGAGTACATTAAGTTCCATAAACAAAAGGACTTTAGAATAACTCCCTTGGTTTTATATATGATAAACCTAAACTTTGGAGACATGAAGGTAATGTTGAGGCTATGATGCAGAAAACACTAGCTTCCTGCCATCATGCTTGTCCTTTCTCGCTAGGCTGTGCATACAAAACCAGACGGGAAGGCCCTGGTACACTTACTGGCAGCAAGTCCCACATCTGATAAGTATACTAGCTAAGAAAAGAATCCAGTCATTATTTTCAGTACTACTGGGTCCGAACACATGAAGACATTTAAATTTTTATGTAAAACAACACACTCTTGGATACATTTTAGAACTTGCCTCTTTCACGGTAGAGACAACCAACAACTCGTCAATCATCTGACAGACAGGAGTGCTTAATAAGATTGCAATCAATCCCATCCAAGAGCATACACTTGACCCAGCAAGGGCAGAGGACACTGAGGAGAAAAGGGACTTCAAGGAGGCACTTAAACACATTTCTTGCTCAGTCAATTACACCAAAAGTACACAATAAAGAGCAAATTAGTTGAGTGGATCTTTCAGTAACTGCTGAAGCTGTTTAAAATTTTTAAGCAAAACCTCTTTTCAAAGTTTATTCTCTTGTTTATTCACACCAAAGAACAGTGAGTACAAAACTCAAAAAGGATAATGTTCAGTGAAAAGAACTTTTATAGCAAGTAATTAAGTGGAGAAAGCTGGAAAAGAATGCTTTATTTTGGTGTCAAGATGAATAGGAATCTGAAATTTGTTTTTAATTTTTTCCAAAATAATTACAAAACAGAAAGTCTATAAATAAGAATCTAAGAAAGCCTTCACTTTCCTGCCCCCCTTTGACTTCTGAAATACAGTGCAACTTTCTGCCAGCTGTTCTTTTAAAGCAGAAAGAGTAATGACCATATGGGGCTTTCTCTACCAAGCAGCTGTAGTGTAGTTAAAGTTATAATAATTGTCTTTCTGAAAGATAAATTTACATTAAAAACATGGCCAGTAGAAATAAATAGCTAAGCCTCAGAGTCTTCTTATACAAAATTTAAAAATTCACAACCGTCTATGACAAATTACAGATATGTAGATGAAATCCCTAAATCCTGTCCTTCAATCTTTAGGATTTAGTAGATATAACAGAAGATGCACAAATCAGTTTGCCCCACCTCCATGGCCCCCTAGCTCATAGTTTCCTTCTTGATCACAATGCAGTAACATCTGTGAGTTCAGATACTCAACCCTAAAGCCAGAGACTAAGTTCTTAAAAGTTAACAGTTCAAATCCACTATTTCCATTGGCCATTCAACTCTGAACCACAGGCCCACTGGTGTATTAGGAAAATCTCAACACATGACACATTACTGGCCTTCCAGCTATGCATCACTTATGTGAGTTTGAGTAGACTGAAAGGAACCCACAGCACATTTGACCACTCCATGGAAATGGAGCTACCACCTACCTTTGTCTGGATGGTTTAAAATCATAATTCTCTTGTGTGCTGTTCTAATCTTGGCCTTGCCAGCAGATGGGCTGTAAAAAAAATTAATAGAGAGTGCAAAATGCAGATTATAAATTAATGATTTATATGGGCTACAAGAAATTAAAAACTAATGAGAATTTCACCATCTTGTGGACAAATACAAAATTACAAGCTTTATGCTTAATCCCACTAACCATCAAAATAAACCATCGTGACAATATTTTATTTTCCTTCAGTCCTTCATAATGTCAATCTTCATTCTCGGGTTTGGAAAGTAAGTCAATAAAAGACAGATTGAGATTTAGCTCCATCATAGAGCCCTGACTAACAAGCACAAGAAAGACCCCAGGTTCAGCACTAAAACCAACACAACAACACTACACCCAACAAGCACCCCACACACAGGCCAGGAGAGTCACAGAATGCACACTATGAAGACTGCAAGCTTATGCTTCTCAAGTGATCCTGGAGGAAGGTGACACGTGCCATCAGGATCTGAGTTCCAGACTAGCCTACTAGCCTTTGGGTCCATTTTGCTATGGAGCACTGGGTGATGCTGGTCAAAGTCTGAATCTCTGCGCTCAGTCTCCTCACTGCAAAGTGCCAACATACTCCCCACAGGGCAGGACAAGGCCAAGCTCTAGGACAGGCCCAGTAGGAAATGAGTGCTCCAGAAGAGCTGCCTTCTGTAGTCCTTCAACAAGTAATCACAAAAGTCCATCTAGTGTATCTAGCTTTGTAAAAACCTGTGGGAAAATCTGGTGGTACAGTATACAGTGTGAGTGAAAGGACAGTTTAAATAGATACAAAATAACTATGGCAAACTGCTATTTTCAGAAGTGTTTCTCATTTGCACATTTTCTGAGCATGAAAATAATTTTAGTACTAACAGCAGACTCTATTGTACTAACGGCCATTGGGTTTAAACAACTTCACTTTACCAGGTTTCAAATGGGTAAATTAACAGCCAGCCTGAAGTCTGCCACTAGCCGGGAAGCTCAAAGGAAGCTGAATGGATGAACCGCATTCGAGGAAAGCACACAGTTTGAGTTACTCAAGTCTAATTTCAGAACTCTGAACTCTACTGCTCTTCAGCTATCAGCTTGTCTTGCTCACTTAAGACTCGGAGTTACAATGCTCCCATATGTAACACATACACAATAAAGCCTACCTCCAAGGATTACTTTAAAAAGTAAAGGATGTATATAAAAATTATACATTTTGTACTTTTAAAGAATGGAATATAAACAATCAACATCTCTGGAACGACTCTGAAGCATTAGCCTGAGTATGAACTAAATGCAGCTCTGAGACTCTGCGCAGGCTGGCTGATTCTTTTAATGGGCCCAGAACGCTGCTTAAGCTCCTCCTCCTGTTAAACAACTCCCCTTGCTATCAGGTGTCAATCCTTAATTCTGGTCCTGTTCCAGTTTTTAGCAGCTTCCTGCCAATTACGCGCTACCACTAACCTTCTACAGGTAAATAACACTGCCGCACGTATTAAGACACCCATTAAGGGGCTGGAATAGTGACACATGACTAAACTTCTAGCAGCCAGGAGGTTGAAACACAAAGATCTTGAACTTAAAAGGCCAAAAAAATAAAAATAAAAAAGACAACTCTCCTGCAAAAAAAAAAAAAAAAAAAAATTACTGGCTAAATGAATACACAAAACATTTTCTATGAATGAAATGAACAAGGTCCTTTATGAAAGGACCCAAGAATGCTTCTTTTCATTGTTTAAAGAAAGAAGCCTTATAGAGGAACATTTTTTAAACTTACCTTTTAGTTATCTCCAAATAGATACCGTTTGATTTCAAAGACAATTGAGCTTTGAGAGAGTAAAGTAGCAATCACAAGAGCTAAGAAGACTATTTTATGTAATTGCTTATTAAGGATTAAAAAACACATCATTCTGAACCCAGAACAAATTTGCTTCTTGTGGCTGGTAGACATGGATCCTTTGTTTAAGGAACTCATTCTCCAGCACGTGCAGACTGGTTATGCTGTCTCGTTGTCCCAGATGCCTGACATGTCTCCCTAAGTACATATAAATGACTTACAGGTACCTTAAAATATTATCTCAGACTGAATATGCAATGAGTGCTTGATGGATTTTACAAAACAAAAGAATCCACAACCAAGAACAATAATAATCACAAAAAGTGAACTCCTTAAAAGAAGGAAGGCTCTACCCTAGCAAACTCTAACATGATAGGAGACTGTTATATTATTCAAATTAAAACCCAGAAAAAGAGCTTCACAAAACGTCAGAAAGCTATCACTAGTTAATAAAGACATAGATTTAGGAAAACACAAATTTCTATTGTACATATTTGAAGTCACATGGAGTATTATTGGCTCTTATCTTAGATATCAAGTTTTAATTGAATATATGAAACAAAGTCTAAAAATTATGTTATAATATCCTTGAAAATCAATTACAATGCCTATTTAAAAACAAAAGGTAACAGTTTTTTTTTTTTTTTTACACAAACCCTGAAGTATTGTGTACTCTGAGGTCTGCTACCCACCAAACTAGATTAAAGTAAAAATGCATGGAAGAGAAGTTTGTGTCCACAAGTAATTTACGCCACTGCCTTTAGGATAATTCTCATCTTAGTGGTGAGCTTTGAAGATGAGGGGAGGATTCTCATTTACATACACAGTTTATTCCCCTTTTGCTTTTGCTCTATTAAGACTCTAAGTCTTTGCTACATTTTAATAGATTTAAACAATGTCTACCCCATGAATTTCAAACATCTCCCTGTAATATGTTTGACTGGCAGGGGAAGGAGGGTGGGGAGTGGGTGTAGGTGGAAGAAACAAGATTTGTGGAGCTGAGTGGCATGCTTATGCCTAAGAGAATAGTATTGAGCTTGAGTAAACAAAGCCGTTAAGTTTAGGGTAACAATGCTTCCTGAGTAGTGCTGAGCAAGGAATGGTCAGTTACTAACATGGCCCCTTTGCTTATTCTATCCGCTACTCTCTCTGAGAAGGAGAACTCTCATCTCGTAGATTAAAATAAAGCACTAAGCAAAAATAAGCCCCAGTCTTTTATTCATTTGTATCCATCCTTCCGTGTGTGTGTGTGTGTGTGTGTGTGTGTGTGTGTGTGTGTGTGTGTATGCCACAGTATGCCTGTGGAGGTTAGGGAACAACTTTCGGGAGTGAGTTCATGTGATTCCAGGTCCAAATGCACTGCACTCACTTAGGTCATCAGGCTTGGTGACGCGTGCTTTATGGGCTAAACCATCTAGGTAGCCCACAGTTTGTTTGCTTGTTTGTTCAAAGCAGGTCATAAAAAATGTTTGGGGTTAAAGACTGTATTGATGTATAAGGGTTGTCAGTATAGTACTTTAACTCTTCTATTAATCAAACTAAGTCACTAGGAAATCTGCAGTAGATGATATACTGTAACCATCTCTGTGTATAGTAGATAACACTAACTCTGGAATCTGCAATGTGGAGGCTCATGAATTCAAGGCCAGCCTAGGATACAGTGTTACAAAAATCTAACAGCTGGGGATAGAGTTTAGTAGTTGCGTCCTTAAGTAGCGTATTCAAGGACTTAGATTTAATTCCCAGAACTACAAACCCCACAAACAACCAAAACCACTTGAGAATATGCTCTAATGGACAATATGAGAACCACATGAACACAGATTCTAGTAAATCTATGATAGAAGAAAACAGTCCCAACACTACCATTCATCATAGCCACACCATTTCATTAGCTTTTTCCCTATGTGTCTAATATTAAATAGTAAATGAATGGGAAAATGGAAAATAATATATGGTAGACAGCAAACTGCAAAAGTAAAAAAAAGAACTGAGGAACAAACTCTGTGTTATAATTAAAGATATGCATCAAATTTTAAAACTGGTCCAGAGATAAATCAGCACCACAATGAGGATCTTGTGAAGGACAGACCTAGAATCTAGGAATCCCTGTTGAAGAGCAAAGAGCATAAATAACTTCAATTAATCCAGACCTCGAGTTTTAAAAGGCAAAAACATGCAATGTTCTTTCTGGGCTTTACTTTTAAGTTTTAAATATGAGTACAAACTCATTCTAACTCCCCTTCCCAATTTTCAAGACAATCTTGGCCACAAAACAAAAATACTTATGCAGCACTTACCTTACACCTAAAATAAGACTAGCTTCTCGCCTACTCATTTTCTGCTCGAATCCTCCTTTATAGTAGGATGAAAAGCTCTGCAGGGAAAAGAACAAGAAATAATTAGTTCCATGCACGAAGTAGCATGACCTCAATCCCCTCATACCGGTACAGTAAGAGCAATGCATTTTACTAGAAATCAACTTGAAATTGCAAGGGAATGCACTATACAATGATCCTTTCATGAAACACCAACCAAGATGAATGTAAGAAAAAAGTTCACAATGTTTTCAACTTTTCAATGCATTAATTTTTCTTTACTGAGATATAACTGAAGGATCAGCAAAAGCCAATGCTTTCCCTAAGCAAAGAACTGCTTTTCTCATTGGATAACCTTGACCAGGTCACTTATATTGATATGGCAGGTATTTGTTCCCCTCTATCCTGGATGACAGAGAAAGAAGAATGTGTCATGGTAACAGACAGGAAAGTCAAAAGAAGCAGGGAAAGTAAGCCATGGCCATGGTGGCTGCTGATGTGAGCTAGGAAGGTACAACTCAGAAGTAGTAAGAACGCGTTGTAAAAGGCCTGGTAAGCCATGGAGAGAAGTTTTTATTCTAAATGGAATGAAAAACCAGAGCGCTGGAGTAACATCATTTGGCTTTGTTTGGAAGGATTAGCTTGAGGAGTGGAAAAGAACAAGGTTGGAAGTCAGAGACCAGCTGAAGAACATGACTGTGAGCTAGCAAGACACTGGGATGAAGGAAGTCGGTAGCTGAGAATGTGGTGGGAAGTGGACAGATATTTATCATGTATCTTGAAAGCAAACATTTGCTTGGTGGACTAACATGGGATATGACAAAAAGAGGAATTTTAAGTGGGATAGAAGACAAGTTATGTGCTGTCCAGATGCCTTGTCAGTACTGAAGGACTCAGATACAGGGCTGTTGCTTGCTGGCCGTGTCCTCTTCCTAGAGCAGCCCATATCTGAAGTGACCGGGTAAGGTGTGTGCACTGTGGTTCTCTAGGGTTCAGATCTTGGATGCAGATATATTTACTTCCTAGGCCACAGTTAAACTCATATCCCTGTTCTAACCACACTGCATGGTAGCTGCTGTGGACCAGCCTTCGCTAAGTCTGCACTGCAGCCCACCTTGCTCCTCTACCTTTGTCTTGCTTGGAAGGATGCTGAGTCTGAGACTGTTCCTTAAAATTACATCTCTCCAATTGTTGCCGCAATTGTCTACTTTTCGAAGAACCCAAGCCACACAAATGGCTTCAAGATTTATGGCTTAGAGCTGCCATAATGATTGAAGGAAGGAACAGTTGTCAGTCACGGGAAATAGGCACGAGGAGGACAGGTTCCAGTGCATTAAACTTGAAGCTTCTATCAAATTTCTAAGTGGACAAGAAGTTCAATCTACAGAAAA
This sequence comes from Mastomys natalensis, assembly GCA_021653895.1. Lineage (NCBI taxonomy): Eukaryota > Metazoa > Chordata > Mammalia > Rodentia > Muridae > Mastomys > Mastomys natalensis. Next base: position 199,394 of record JAJTUV010001271.1, read on the forward strand.
GTCCCGAGAGTTCTCAGTGTGATCAGTGCTTGGTGAAGAGATTGAGCCAGACTCCCAAAGGTGTACAAGTACAGACACTGAGCCTCAAAGTCTTCATCAAAGCTTGAAACCCAAGAAAACTAAAAAAAACGCTAAGACTGAACACACTATGACATAGAAAGAAAATTAGAAGCCAAAAGTGAGGTAGTGAAAAATGGCTTCAAATGCTTCTGAGAATGTGATCCAAGAAAACACCAGGAATTAGCAAAGAGAAGGTCAACAGAGAAGCAGAAGTGAGGTCCAGCTCAGCCAGCCTGGGCTGTATAGGGATCCATCTCAGAAACCAGGAGCAAATGAAGCCAACTGAGTCAGCCGGTGCGCACGGCACTTAGAGGGAGAGGCAGAAGAAGCTCACACTTCACTGCTCCCTCTGGCTACAGAACAATATCCTGTCTCAAACTGGGGAAAAGGAGAGCTCAGAAAGGAGAGGGGAAGAAATCAGAGGAGACAGCAAGGGAAAACAATTATTTTCAGGAGTTCTAAACACAAAATAGGTATATGAACTCAAGTTTTAGAGAGAAACATAGGCATATATGATTGTACACATATACAATTCTAGACAGAAGCCTGTATTTTCATAAGGAATAAAAAGTAACTATGGTCACTGACTATAATATATATCAGGGATTGATTCCAGAATCCTGATTGTATTGAAATGCTTACGTGTATAAGTATGTTACATAAAATGGCATATAATAGCTGTATAAAAGCTATCTCATCCTCTTATACACCCCGAATCACCTGTAGGTCCCTAAAACAATGTAAATGCCACACAAATAAGTAGTGGTTATACTGTAATTGTTTACAGAATATTGACAAAAGAAAAGAGTGTATGTGCTTAGAACAGAAGCAACTTCCCCCTCCATGTTGATGACTGGCTGCAAGTCATGTCAAGGGCTGTCTTTTACCACATAGATACAGATCCAAAAATCAAACAGGGCATGAGGAGGATCAGGCCCTATTCCAAGTACCACCTCATTTTCAACCCACTACAGAAGCAAAACACACAGAGACTGTTACAGAGGACAGGGGAGTAAGCCTCCAGCCCGAGCTGGAGAGAAACTGGGTACTTGATAGAGGAAGGCCAGATGGGCCTAAAGGCTCTCGCAGGAGACCAGAGTTTTTACTAGATGCAAACCTTACTGCTAGACAAGAGCAGGTTATTTGAGTTGCTTACGGCCGCCATTTCTACAGGAACACCTTTGTTCTTATTTTGGTCTTAAATCATGCTTAAGGTTGATAAAGTTTTTCCTTCAAAAAAAAGTATTGCAGTGAGTCTTCATCTACCTTAGGGAACTCTGAAACTTTGAGTCAGTATAAGATAAAATGTTTCCCAAACTGTCATTCCCTCTACAGTCCCAAGTCACTACCCTTAAAAGCAAACACTGGCGCTTGAGCTATTTTCCCTTTTACTACGTGGAAATGGTGCCACAGAAGTTTCCTCAAAATCCAGTGTCTGCAAGAACTTCATATCTGAAAGTTATCATACCTTTCTAAAAGAACATTGTTTTGTGGACAGACACTTAACCCAGTGTGGTAAACAGACAATAGAAAACGGAAGCTTATGCTGCTGAACTACTAAACTATAGGCACATTGCTTCACAGAAAATCCTGCTTTCTAAAACCATCAAGTTTAGGTTTTCATATTGACAATTTTAAAAAAAATTATAATATACTAATCTATTATCTTTAAATCACTATTGGTATTATAAGCAGGCACAAAATTATAATTCAGTATCTCTCTCCTCTAATATTAAATAACTCAAAGGGTGTCTGAGGCTAGATAAGATATAGCAACACTGAATTGTTTAGGATATAGAGATAAAATGCTGCAATCCCATGGAAAAGTCCAGATCCATTAATACAATATTATTACAAGTAACAATTATGTGATCAAGTATGGAGAGAAGATGCCGTCTACTGGAAACACCCTGGAACATACAAATTATTATTTTGTGTTATTCTATTCAAGAAGCACACACAAGCAACAACAGGAATCCCATTCATTTCTCTCTGAGATTAGGATACAGTGATGCAGTGTCATACTGTCAAAGGAAAGCTAAGACAGCTCAAGCTGAATAGATCTTCATTAGTCATTTGGTCGGTAACAGGAACAATCCTCCAGAAAAGTAGGTGAGAGTGGCTATTGTTCACAGGGTGAGGTGACGAAATACACTTCATAGAAACTCTTAACAATGTTCTGAGTTATAGAGCCATAGAAAGATGACTTCAAATAAAAATACAAATTTACAAATAGAAAATTAAAAGCTTCTAAGAAGATAAATGATTCAGGACTCTATCCCCAAATTAGGAGTAATTAGACATTTGTTGAACCAATTACTATTCATTTATACATTTTAAATAATAAACAAAGGGGCACTAGTTCAAAATAACAGACCGAGTCATTGTGGTGGTTTGAATAGGAATGGCTCCTGTTTTAATGCTTGGCCCACACCGAGTGCACTATTAGGAGGTGTGGCCTTGTTGGTGGAAGTGTGTCACTGTGGCTTTGAGGTTTGATGCTCAAGCCAGTCATAGTGTCACTCCACTTCAGCTGCCTGCAGATCCAGATGTAGAATCCTCAGCTCCTCCACCACCATGTCTGCCTGCACACCACCATGCTTCCCACCTTAATGATAATAAACTAAACCTCTGAACTGTAAGCCAGTTCCAATGAAATGTTTTCCTTTGTATGAGTTGCCATGGTTATGGTGTCTTTTTATAGCAAAAGAAATCCTAAGACAATCATAAAGATCCTTTGCCTCCCAAAGTGTCTTAGAAATGAGAAAGTATTTTTAATAAGAAAAAAAGTTGACTTTGGAATATAAAGATAAAATTTAAAAAATAAAAATTATAAAAAATATAAAAATAAAAATCATAAAATAAGTAGTAAGCTACAAAGCTTAAACAAAGTGACATCTAAAACATGAAAGAATGCATTTACAGGCAGGAAACCCATCACAATAGACCCAAATATCAGGAAAACAGAACAAAACAAACACACTAGTAAAGAATAAACTCCTCCTAGGAAACCAAGAAAAAAACCATTAAACCAAGAAAAAAACATTAAGTTCAGAGGCCATTTCTTTTTTAAGTATTGAGGTAAAGGGCAAAACCAGACCATCACTATACTCCACTAAATTCCAGCCTAAAAGCCCCAGAGCCTGTGACCTTTCCCTTTTGACTAAGAAAAAACCAAACAGATACATTGCCATGAAGAGGAAATAAAAACAATGGCTGGTTGCCTTGTCTGGCCTCAGTGGGAGAAGATGACCTAGTCCTGCAGTGACTTGTTGTGTCAGGGTGGGTTGACACCCAGAGGTGGCCTCCCCTTTTGTAGAGGAGAAGGGGGAAGGGGAAAGGGGCTGTGGAGGGGCAGGAGGAGAGGGAGAGCTGACATCAGGAGGTAAAGTGAATAAATAAATTAATGAAAACAACAACAACGAACAAAGACCTTTTAGAAAGTAAAGTTTTCTCCTGTGGGGCTGAGGAGATTAAACTGGCAGTTAAGAACAGGAAGGCTCTGGCAGAAGACTCCCAGCAGGCAGCTCACATCTGCCTATATCCAGCCTCAGGATCTACTGCTTAGGTACCTGCACTCATATGTGGACAAATCTACATACATACACATAATTAAAAATAAAATACATCTTAAAATATTTCCTTTATATAAAATTCAGATTAATTGAATTAAAGATGGCCATTGCTAACCACCAGCCTGGTGATTTGCAAAATGAAGAATTATAAAATATAGAAGAAAAAGCCAGGAACAACAACAACAAAATGAAATAAGCCAGCTAGACACTTCTTTCTTTACAGGACTTGATAAGTATTAACTTTTGAACCAAGTTGGGCTACTAAAAGGTAGAATAATTGTATGTCACTATCACATCCACAGGGTGGATGGTTTGATGGTACATCAAACACACACATGTCTCTCTCCTTAGGAACAGCCTCCAGCATGTGCTTGCCAGCTGGCCTGGCCTGCTGCAGGTCTCTCCTGAGCAGTGCAATGATGAAGACATTCTCAAGGCCTTTTCCTTCTTTTGCAGCATTAAATAATACATGCTCCATAAAGCTTAAAGGTTTTCTATTTGTGGTGTACATATATTTACAGAAGATCATAAGAACAGAAGCAAGATAATTTCTATTTTTTTTTTCAGTTATAAGTGACACACATGGAAAGACAAAGCCGACATAAACTCATTGAACCCTGTTACAGTTCCCATTCCTTATTACCTTATTATGTCACACCCTTATTACCTAACACTATTACCTCTCAACTACCTTCACAGTGAGCTCTGGCTCACTCTGCTCTACAGGACATTGGCAGGACAGATGATAAGCTAATAAAAAGCATGTCAAACTGTCCTTTCCCCTGTTCAAAATCTTTCATACTCAGAAAAAAGAAAGGAGAGCTGCTGCCATGGTCCTAGGCAGTAAGAGATCTGGGCCCCGGCTAGTTTACTGTCTTTGGTCGCCACTGGAATTCCCCTTGCTGCTAAGCACATCCCATCTTGGAACCTCTAGAGCTCCTACTGCCCAGAACACACACACTGTTCCTTCAAATGCTCATCCAGTCCATGTCCCCATCTCCTAAAAGGCTCTGTCTGGCTTGGGTAATACACATGTCCCTTCTCCTCTACTATTCTTGGTTCTTAACCTGGTTTGGGTTTCTTAAGGATACTTGATAATTTTGGAAATCTCCATGTTTTAAATTGTTTATCTCCACTAAATGTAAGCTCCTAGAGAAAAGTATCTTTGGTCTATGAGTACATTCTACTGCCTACAGTGTCTGCCATGTAGCAGACACGCAGTGAATACTAACTAAACAAATGCTAAAATGTCTATCTACCAATGCTAGTCAAATCAAATATAAATGGAAAACAGAAAGAAAAACCATATTCTATGGATGCTATAAATTCTATAAACTACATTCAGATTTAAAAAAAAAAAAAATCTCTTGCAGTTCTTTTGAACATGGGCTGAATTACTTGCCGTTATGTCATCCTTTGAAGGGGCTGTCATCAACTGAGCCCTACTGGCTTGTAATGCCTTTGCTAAAACAACTCATCCACTCTCAAATTCCTACAAACCAAGTTGATCTAATCCGATCTGACTCTAATTTCCATAAGTCAATGTTTACATCGAAGTGATTCAGTGAATCCTCATGGTATATTCTTCAGTGATCACAAACTGCCATTCATACTGTAGCAATTTTTAAGAAAAATTATTGATTTAGTTTTTGTGCATTGTTGTCTGTGTGAGGGGGTTGGATGCCCTAGAAATTGAGTTACAGACACTTGGAAGATGTCATGTGGGTGCTGGGAATTGAACCTGAATCCTCTGGAAGAGCAACCAGGCTCTTCTCTCCAGCTCCCAACACACTATAGTTTTTAATACCTATTTTCATTCATTCTGCACTTCTATTAAGTATATAAGAATATCTAGAATTCTGTTAAATGAATTTACAGCCCATAGGATTTCATGGTTGGAATTTTGTAATTTTATGTTTGAGATGGTCAAGTGCAATGAGACAGGGTATCAAGATGAAATATACTCTACATAAGCTCTATGAGGCAGAGGTTTTGTCTGCTTTATTTGGCTGTTATTCTCACGTCCTGGCACAGGGATTGGTAAGTGGTGGGCTCTCACTAAGTGTTTATTGAGAAAATAAACAGTCATTAAAAAGAGAAGAGATATCAGGTATGGTGGCACATGCCTGTAATCTCAATACTTCCTGTTAGATCAAAAGTTCAAAGTCAACACTGACTACATAGTGAGATGCTATCTCAAGAAACCAAAAACCCAGAGGCTAGGGATGGTGGCACATGTCTATAGCCAGAGACTCAGGAGATGGGACCAGGAAGAGCAAAGAGCTCAGGACAGCCTGGGCTACAAGAGAGCCTGCTTCAAAACCTGACAGTCTATCCAACACTAGTTAGAGTATAATAGTCATTAAAACCAGAATTCAAAGTTCATACGTAAAAATCACATGACTAAGAAGCTTAAATCCATAAACTAGATAGACTCATAAGTGATGTGAGGGAAGCATTTAACTTACTGGAGAGGAAATCTTCCTTGCTGTTGCAGTGATTACTTGTTCTAGAGGTTTCCAGATTTGAAATGCATAGCGACCTAAACAGTTAAGTAAAACAAATACATTTTTCATAATCAATGTCAGCCATTACTTTTAAGGTACTTATCATATATAAGTTATTGATAGTTTATCTTGTAAATGCTATTTCAAATGAGTATTCAAATTTTATCAAAAAGATCTATTATTTTTCAAATTAGTAATTTACTAAATAGACTTTGACTTTAATATTATCATAGCCAACACACATAGCAAGTTCTAGCTCATGATAATAGAGTCAGTTTTCAGTGTTTACATGTATAATATTTTATACTTATAAAATGTTAGAGAATTCAATAACATCTTAATATTCCTTCCACAATAAACCGAACAGAACAAGTCACTGTTTGTAACAGATACTTATGATACTAAATGATTAATTATATTGCCATTTATGATGATAATCACATTGAAATACACAGAAAACAAACACTTCTGAAGACACACCGTACAGGAATGCACTTACTAGAGTAACCTGTAGAGTAAGAAAGCAACCACATGTAAAGCTATTTCCTAAAGGAATGCTTATCTGTTTTTCTCACTTTGGATGTTTACTTTCTCTAAAATCTTACTTTATTTTTCCTTTTTTGGTTTTTAAATGTTTAATCTCATTTAGAAATTGCCAGATTCCAGTGATTTCTCATCCATAAAACTTAGTATTACTCTTAGCTCCAAGGTACCTGAAAAGAGTTTGGAAATTATCTCCAAGATGATCAATAGATTATAATTACTATGATATTTTAGATTATAGTTACTACTGAAATTGAAAGGTAAAATTGTTCAGTTTATTTAAACACAAACTTACATTTTTACATTTACATATTGGAGTAAATGTCTCTAATTTGATTACTAGAAAGTGATCAAATCAAATCACTAAGAAGCAAAATTGGATTAGGAAATGAAAAACCAAATAGAAAACATGTGCTTTTATTATACTTAGAGAAATAATAAGAAACTCTGTGAAAGGAAATGTTAGTTGTTAAATCAAAATTGCTAAACTGATCGTTGTCAGAGATTTCCTAACAATTAACCAAAGATGCAAAATTTAATATGAGTTTCTGTTCTAAAAATATACCTGAATTTTTGAAAGAATGGCTAAACTCTGACTTCAATTTCCCTTTGTTAAGTGTCCTAATAGCCCCTTGTGTTGACAAGTGAGAATCTACAGCAATACAGATCCTAAGTCATTCTGAGGGTTTCGCCCACGAATACCATCAGAAGGCGCACTTTCTACTTGTGCCCTTCCCACTGGTCTTGCTAGAAAACCATGTAAGATCTAAATCTATCACAAATCTAAATTCTAATACTAGCCAGAAGCTCATTTGCAAATTAAAAATTCCAGTGGGAAAATTCAACTACCTGGATCTTTCAGGACAATTTACCATTTTACTCCATATATAAAATATCACTTTCAAATCACCTCATAGTTCTTGAAAGCCACAATCAGGCACACCTACTAAACTCCTTAGTGAAAAGGAAAGATAAAGATATCAGGAAGTGATATTTGAAGGTTCATTTAAACATAAACTAGAAGATCTAGTTGCAACAAACGGAGGTATACCTTCTCCTAAGTTCTTTTACTCAGCTTTCTTTAGCTTTTGGCAAGTTCTGCTACTCTAATTTGTAACATGAACTTTTTCTGTGTAAAATGTACACACAAGTTCTTGTCATTGTCTGAAAGAAGAGAAGATAAGATATATCCTTTTTCTAAATTAAAATGAAAACTTCACAGTTGAATTTATAATTATGCCTACCCTAGAATAGTACTAAAATTGATTTATGTTTATGACAACTTTCAGGATTCCTTTAAAAACATTATCTTTTTCTCATCAAAGCTCAGAAGTAGTTAACTATAGTAGAAAATCGATACATATCCCTGCTGGCAAAAAGATCTAAAGGGTCTTGTTAATTTTAAGTTCTGATTGTTTTTAATGAGAGCTGTGTAAAATTAAATACTGTATAAAACCAAATAAAACTGTCATTTTGTATTGAAATTTAACTGTATTAAAACCCAATGGAATGTAGCTTTGTCCAAAGAAAAAATATGATTAACATTATCGAATCCATAGAATTTAGAAACAAAAATTTAAATAACATGGTGTAATGGTTAATTTTAATTGTCACCTTGACACAGTCTTAAAAAATCACTTGAGAAGAGTGTTTCAATAAAGGACCATCTTAGCTCAGGTTGACCTATGGACATGTCTGTAGAATGTCTTCATTATGTTCGTTGGTGTGGGAAGACTGCCCACCATAGGTGACACCATTCCCTAGACAGAGAATCCTGAACTGAGTAAGAGTGGAGAAAGACTGTTGAGGATAAGCATGCATGCAATAATTCTCTTTCTGTTTTGACTGTGGATATGACTAGCTGTTTTACGTTTCTGGCACCTTGATTTCCATGCTATAATAACTGTATCTGGAAATTGTGAGCTAAAACAACCCTTTCTCCCCCAAGTTGTTTATCAAGGTATTATAACAAAGCAACAGCAAACAAAATTAACACAAGGAAATAGTAGCAGATTAACATTTAGCGAGGGAATAGCTATGTAATTTAAAGTTTATAAATTTAAATAATTATAATTATTTAAATTATAAATAAATAATTAATAATTGAGTAAGTATCTTTAACATTTAAAACCACCTTTTCTAATAATATAATTCTGGTGGTGAACTAAATTCTCCCAAGTTTATAAACAAACAAAAAGCTATATAAAAAAAATAAAGAAAGAAAAAAGAAAACAGTCTATCAACAGTTACGAGATAACTAAGTAGTCAAGGAACAGCTATATTCTTCAGAAGAAAACCATACCTTGAAATGTTTAAGCCCGTATAAACATGAGAGCATAAAGGAAACTCCATCACCTATATTGCATTGTATTAAAGATTTTAGAGCCAGAGAGATGGCTAGACGGTAAAGTACTTGTTGTTCAAGCCTGACAACCCAAGTTCCATCCTGGATCCTCTTTAGTCGAAAAAGAACTGACTCCCTAAAGTTGTCAAAAGTCGTCTATGTACTCCTGCCCAGACTCATACATCATACATGTACACAAACACATGATTGGTTAATAGCAAAAAATAAAACATAATATTTTTATTTTTTAAAGACTTACTTTATTATTTATTTAGGTATATTTGTGGGCATGTATCTGCAAAAGCCATTAAAGAAAAAAAAAAAAAAAGAGTTGGTTACTCTAGAGGTAAGGTAGAGCAGTTGTAAGAGGTAGGAACTGAACCCCTGTCTTCTGGAAGAGCAAGTGCTCCAAAGTGCTGAGCCATCTCTCCAGCAGGCTTTCTTTCTTTATCACGCGTATAGGGGAGGGGGAGAATAATGTATGTGCCACAGCGAGTATGCAGAGGTCAGAGGATGACCTAGCATGCTGGGCCTCACTTTTGACCTGGTTTGACATAGTCTTCCTGTTGTTAACTGGTGTATACTCCAAGCTGACTGGTCTAGGAGGTCTAAGGATCCTGTCTCAGCCTTCCGCTGGGATTACAGGAGCGACTGTGTGACTTTAGTATATGTTCTGGTGTCTGAGTTGGACCTTCAGGTTTGCATAGAAGTGCTTGAGCCACTGAGCCATCTCATCAGCCCATACTAAAGATTTCTTATTGTTGTATATTGTAAATAAAACTGGAAAAGAACATGCAGGAATATCAACCATATATGCAGCTAGCTTTCTTAGTTCACTGACCAATAATTTTCTTTACTACAAAGTTTATTTATATTTTGCTTGACTGACTACTGCTAGGTTACCTGTAAACGGTGGGGAATGTATTATGTCTGAAAACCAAAACAACGTACCTGCAAATGCAACAGCTGCAACACCTAGTCCTACAGCTATCAACCTTCTTCCCTGCAGAGGAAAAAAATATTATCATTTAGAGTTGTGCACATGATGCTATGGAAGTAAATCACCTCAGTAACAATGATAATTACATTAAATAAATTTTCTTCAAGTGCTGCTATGAAGAAGACAACTTAAAAATCTATATTGTCTATGGGATTCTATATGTCGCTTGCTTTATTGGCTAATTCATTCTTTCTCCCCTCCCCCCTCTCTTTCTCTCTCTCTCTCTCTCTCTTCCCTACCCACACGCGCAACCCCCATCCCACCTCCAACATGTTTTTTCAAAACAGGGTTTCTCTGTGTAGCCCTGACTCTCTTGGAACTGAAACTCACTTTTTAGGCCAGGCTGGCCTTGAACTCACAGAGATTTGCCTGGTTCTGCTTCCTGAGTGCCACCAACTCCCAGTTATCAGCTAATTTTTAGTAACCTAAAATATTTCCAGATTTTCACTTAATTTCTGAGCTCATTCTACCTAAGGGTTTCATATTATGTGCTCTTAAAATCTTTTCTGTAGACTATTCTCAATAATGGGTTTAATGTTTATTTCCATAAAGATAAAATCACATATTTTCCTCTGTAATACTTTATGCTTTCAATGCACAATTGTATTTGCTGTATTTAGAGTTTTAATAAAACCTTAGATACATCTTTAGAAAAGAAATAAAAATTCAAAAATTAGTAAAAATAACAAATGATTTTTAAATTAATTTTCTATTCTTCTAGGACAGGTAAAATTATTTTATAGCAAGAGTCTTTAATTCAGAATGTCATAAAGTTAATGAGCTTATTCTGATGAAAAAGATCTACTTAAAATTGGTTATATGTCCATATCATTCTAAGCTTTTTCCTTAAACATCTTAGGAAAATATGTCAACCATAAAAAAGAGAGTTGTGGCAGAGACAATGGTTGAACCCAGTATCCTTGGATCTCCTAATTTCTCTTTAGTCAGACATTCATTCCAAACCTTAGAGTTCTGTTGTTGTTTTTTTAAACCAAAAGCTACGGTTACCTGCACAGAACTTACACAAAAGTGAGCCAGCAAGTTCTATGAGGAAAGATACACCTAAGTCCTTAGCAATCAAAGCTTAATCATGATTTGACTTTAAAATGATAATCATAAGATCAGAAGGGTAGCTGCACAATGGTGCAAAATTTAATGCCCAGTAACTTATTCAGCCATCTAGAAATCTTCATAGGGAAGCAAATTCCCCTAGTCTTGCCATCCTTGTTCAAGTTTTCCTCAAACTCCACCAGCCTATGACACTAGTTAAGGACTACTCACTCCCTTGCCGTTGAGGAAAAGCACTGAACTACTCAGAGGCAAGAGAAACTTCAAAGTTCCTTTTAGGTTACCTAGTCTCATTTTTACTAAATAGAAGGGAATTAAGTATAGGAAATGTTCTAGAGAAGTATGGTGTTTTAGTTAGAGTTTCCACTGCTGTGAAGAGACACCATGACCAAGACAACTCTGATAAAGGACAACATTTAATTGGGGCTGGCTTACAGATTCAGAGGTTCAGTGCATTATTATCATGGCAGCATCTAGGCAGGCATGGCACTGGAGAAGCTGAGAGTTCTGTATCTTGTTCCAAAGGCAAATAGGAGAAGTTGGTCTCATGGACAGCTAGAAGGAGAGCCTCAAAGCCCACCCCCACAGTGACACATTTCCTCCAACAAGGCCACACTTAATCTAGCAAGGCTACACCTCCTAAACGTGCCATTCCCTGGGCTAAGCATATTCAAAAGACCATATATGGTTTTGCTATTTTTTAGACCTTTCCTTGGTGCCTGTGTCATGGTGTTATGAACTTTCTACATCTTCTTTAATGACCTCGTTTTAATCAAACTACTTTTTTCTTTGGAAAAATCTATTACCCTTATAGTTTTTATATCTTCATCTCATTAGAAACATCCATTTATGCCTACACCTACCCTTCCTGTTCTTAATAATACTATAGCATCAATCTTCTATAGACTGGCAGAAGTCTTTACTACAAGCAGCATATATCCAATATACAAATGGAATTCCTCCAACTTAGCAACGAAAGAGAATCAATCCAGTAAGAGCAGGCAGGATACTAGGCCAGGGGCTTTCATCTTTTTAAAAAAATTCTTAGAGTCAAAATTCTTAGACAATGTGCCTACATGAAAAGGTCTTGGGTTCAAAGTGTTTGTGTGGGATAGGGCTAACATCTACATGGCTCATAAGCATGATACAGTGTTCAAGAATAAGCAGAGAATACCAGTAACAATGAAATGGTAAGAAAATATTCTTGCCACAATGTAAAGCTCTATATGCTATTTGTAGAACTTACTGATGCATTCCAAACTGCTAGCAAGTTTGCATACCCTCTACAGTTATTATTAGTACAAAGTGTATGAATCACTATAAAGGTCTTAGCACAATGGGCTGGCACATGTTAAATAGTAAATGTCAACCGCTTAATAAAATCAGAAAAATAACCCTCTAATATCAAACGTGAGCGGTGTGACAGAAGTCTTAGCAAGTCCTTCGGCCCTTTACATTGTCTAAGTCCACAAAGATTCAAAGAACTGATTTCTGAGGAAGGCTCCAGAAAATTAATTGATCTTCCTTAGGTTAAATACACAATCATTTATAAAGCTTTAAAATTGAGGTGAGACAATTAGCAACCTGGGAGTCAGGGATCAGAAACAAAAGAACTCCCCTCCCCCATTAAGACATCCTTTCTTGTTTTGCACTTAATGAGATCAACTGCCTGCTCTGTTCAATCCCAAATGAGGAGCATTTTAAATCATTGCCAGCCACAAGATGAATGAGCACTCGGTAAGCTTCCGCCAGGAACATCTGACTGTTACACTGAGTCTGTTAATGGCCCCCAAGGTCATCTGCCTAGTGTACATGACTACCTCCCTACTAGCAAGAGAATGATCTAAGTTCCAATTAACCACACATGAACAAATAATTTAAAGTTTTGAATATAATCAAGCCCACTCATAAACACAATGAGGTAACAAGCTCCACCACCTGCCCAGTGAGGTCCTGCCTGGCAGGCCACCTGCTACTGCTGGCCAGAGTCTTACATTTTTGCTTCCACATGCACATCTCAAGTTCTTTTCTACATAAAGCTTTCTTTCTGGCCTGTAATGTCCACTTATAAATTCTTTTACCATGAAATCAATACTGTGGACAAAAAGGACTTGGGTCTCCTTGGTTTCTCTCCTATATAACACAGTTACTCTAGTTTCAAACTATTTGCACGATAATTATTGCAACATTTTGTTAATGCAAGAATTAAAAAATATATGAGACAAATAGTTGCTGGTAGAAAGCTTCTATTGTAAAAAGGGATTCCCATGAGATTACAGATGACCTTGGTCAGACTTATCAGCTGAATGAAAGAAACACGGAAATGAACGTCAGTTGAGCAAACAATTTCAGGAGAATAGACTGAAGGAGAGACACATAGGCCCCAATAGCTGCATCAGTTTCCCATTCTCAAGCCCCTCATTCTACCAACTTTTCCCCTTGGCAGACCTCTCAATTTCCTTAGGGAGAGAGGCTGCCCCGTGCTGTGTGCCAATAAACATTTCCATCTAGTGAGGTCAGACTCTGGTCTCTTTATCGATGTCTTCAGAAACTTAGCAGTTGCATCTACAATTACAAAGAGATTTTATTTCAGTACTAAAGGTATTTTATTAGGAAATATTAACCCCTAGGCAATCACTTTATTCTAATAATTTGTGTAACTATATTGTATTTAAAAGTAACAAACTAATTTAATTTAATTAAGCACCAAGTACTCTAATTATTCCCTACTTGCTTCCACAGGCCCATCCTCTAACTGCCTTTGTCTAGTTGTGTATTTTCCCTTATTTCTAAAACTCTACCACTCAGTACTCTCACCCTTTGGCCTCTGGTTGACAAAAGGATGAAGGTGAAATAGCATATGACTGCTAATTCCTTTTCTGCCTTGATCTTCCTGGGCTGCAGGTCTGTTGAATGAGTGTTTCTGCATGCCTGAACTCTCAGATTTCTGGTCATAGTTCAGAGCCTTGCCTCCTCACTTGAGGGACATTCCCCAGCTCTTGTTTCTCTCAGTCATTTATTATCTCTTTTTGAATAACTTCTCCTGCTCACACCTCAGCAAATATTTTGTTCATCAAAATATCTTCAACAAAATCATCTACTTATTACAACTAGAACTTGCACTAATGTGCCCACCACTTTATTACATATATATATATATATATATATATGATCATATATATATATGATCTCTATCAAATGTGTCCTATTAAGGACCCTGCACATAGTAGGCCTCCAATATCATTTCCATGAGAGTCTCCAAAGATCTTTACTGCTATTCTTGTTACAATATTTACAATACTCTATCCTTATTAAAGTCAATCTATTTATTACTTGAAGTTGTATATAGATACTGCTTTTGTCTCTTTCAGCTTTTTAGGAATCAAGAGTTATTATAAAGGGAAAAGTGAAAAAGGGCTTATGACTTTTAAAAACACTAACAAACAAACGCAAGTTAGATCACAAGATTAGGTACATTCAGTAAGTAAATGACCAAAACTGTGCAATCATATCTTATTTACACACTAAAGGACAAAGAATGACAAGACTATTCAAAATCCCATTTTATTTACTGTAATTAAAATGCCCTATTGGAAAGGAAAACTATCTGAATTACCTCTGTAAGTATATTAATCAATTTCTACAGTTTATGTATAGCATGAAAAGCTGATAGCATATCCACAGTAAATGCATGATTTTGTTGAAGATAATTTGATGAAGGAAGTATTTACTGTGGGGAAATAGAAATTGAAGTCAATCTGAAAAATGTATATATACCCTACACAACTAGCTTTCTACTCTAAAGTTAGCATAGGTACTTTTAATCAAGTTAAATATGGAAATGTTAAGTAAAATGTTAGGCATAAACAGAATTAAATCAAAGCTTAGTGGATATAGGATATTACATCCTAGGAAACACTACTGCCTATCTTTTTCATTCACTAAAGTGCTCCTGCCATTGGGAGGTGAGCATGGTTGGCATGGGCCTGTGTAGCATGGGCCTGTAATCCTAGCATTTGGGAGGCAAAGCAGTAGCTAGAGTTGGAGGCCAGCTTGGCCTATAGAGGGAATTTGAAGTCAGCTTATACTACATAAGAAATTTTTGTCTTGATTTTTTTTTAAGTCCAACAGTCCTTTTATTTATTTATTTATTTATTTATTTATTTATTTATTTATTTATTTTTAATTATCTGTGTATGTGCAAAGAGGCTTATGCATATGAGTGCAGGTCCCCAGGGAATCCAGAAGAGGAAGGTAAATCTCCTGGAACTAGAGGTGCAGGCAGTTATGAGGTACTCAACGTAGCGGCTAGGAACTGAACTCAGGTCTCAGCAGGAAAAGCATGTACTTCTTCACCATCTATATAGCACCTGGTCTTTCTTCTGAAGCACAAATAGTGAGTTATAAATTACCAATAACTCTTTCTAATCCTCTACATCTGGGAATGACTCATATGGAGAGGAAGCCACATTTCTAATTGCACATGGAGAAAACAGGAAATATAAGAGAGTCAATCTTTCGTCTGGCAAATACTTCACACAGAGGAGATGAATTTGACCTTTATGTATGTACATATTCACATGTGGATATGTGTGTGCATGTAAGTAGAAGACAGAGTTGCAACCTTGGGTAGTGTTCCTTAGACAACAACTTTTTTTTTTCTTTTTTTGAGACAGGGTCTCTTACTGGTCTAAAGCACACCAAGTACTACTTGTGAACCCCAGAGATCTGCCTGTGTCTAACTCTCCAGTGTTGGGATTCCAAGAGTGCACTGCTATACTTGGCTTTTCTTAATGTGGGTTCTAGGATAAAACTCAGGTCCTCATGCTTTGCCAGGAAAACATACTGACATTAAGAATGTAATGGAGCCAGGAGTGCCAGGAATGAAATGTGCCTTCAATTCCAGAACTGGGAGAGGAAGAGAGAGGCGAGAGGATCTATATGAGTTTCAGGCCAACCTAGTCTACATAGCAAGTTCCAGGCCAGGCAAGGCTATCTATTGAGTCCCCAAGTCAAACAAAAGAAATTAAAAAATCCACAAACCACACACACACACACACACAGAGAGAGAGAGAGAGAGAGAGAGAGAGAGAGAGAGAGAGAGAGGAGAGAGCAAACAAACAAGCAAAACCCAGAGTTTTTGAACACCCACTGTTTACTGGACAGAACTGTATCAACATGTTCTCTGTATTACTCGCTGAACAGTAATTCATATTTGCTCAGTAAAATGCTAATTCTTGATTACAAAAATGTAAGTCCTAATCTTCAGGCTAAAAGGCTCTATTTTGGCTTTTTGGTTATATTTTTGTTATTGTTTAAGCCATGGTCTCCCTGTGAACGTTTGACTCCAGAAACTCCTGACTCCACGTCCAGAATGCTGGGACTGCAATCCAGTGCCACCATGATTGACTGCTTTTTCTTGGGGTGCTGAGGACCAAGCTTAGGTTTGCACATTCTAGGCAAACAATCTCTCACTCAATTACATGCCCAGTCCTCTTCCAGGTAAGCAAACCCTACTTGATTTGGCTGAAAGAATGAAGGTGTACTTTAATCTTTTCTTTGAATACTTTTGTCTTTGTGTGTGTGTGGATGCTGATGTGCATGGAGGTACGTGCACATGTATGTGTGCATGCAGAGGCTAGAGTCGGTCTTCTTCAGTTCCTTCATCTTAGTTTTCAAGCTAGGTCTCTCAGTGAAGCTGGAGTTCACTGATTTGACCAGGCAGGCTGGCCTGAGAGCTGGGTCTGCCTAGCTCAGGTTTGCTGACGAGACCTGACACTGGTGTTCTGGGTGGGTGTTCAGGATCTGAACTCAGGGCCTCATGTTTGCACAGCAGTGCTTTCCCAACTCAACCATTCCCCACACCTTTTACTACTTATTAAACAATGAGATTTTAAAACTAAACTGCCAGTGACAAAATGAGAAAAATCAGATTAAAAAGCAACATAAAAGCTAAATGCAGAATCAGGAATAGAGTTAATAAAGGTCAGCCAGTTTCTACCAACTATACCAAAGTAACCGGATGTCTAAAATTGTTCATACAATGACACACACAACAATGCATTTAGAAACTTACAGAAATAGAAAGTTGCCAAGTGTCTCAGAAAACTTGGGTATGTGCTGAAAAAAATATAGGTAGTGTGTTTTTGTTTGTTTGTTTGTTTTTGGTTTTTCGAGACAGGGTTTCTCTGTAGCCTGGGCTGTCCTGGAACTCACTCTGTAGACCAGGCTGGCCTCAAACTCAGAAATCCACCTGCCTCTGCCTCCCAAGTGCTGGGATTAAAGGCGTGCACCACCACCGCCCGGCTTGGTAGTGTGTTTTTTAAAAACCTATAATACAATGTCATAGATCGTGTAAGTCACTTTAAAAAGTTTTAGTTGGGCTCATGATTCTACCCCAAGAGCCAGGGATCATATCTTGCCTTCTTGATGAGTTGGTGATATAGGGCCACGCGGCAGGAGATGGGCAAGAAGTGTGTGTCTATGACCTACTGGTCTTTCTTTCTCTTTTTATAAAACCACTAGCATTCCATCACCCTGATGGCTTTATTAACACTATCTACTTCCCACAGACCCTGCCCATCTCGATACCTCACGTGGGGAATTAATTAAATTTCAAAATGAATCTTACGGAGTAAACAAGCTATATTTAAGTCATATCAAGCAAGTTTTAGTTGTAAAACATTTTCTTTGAAGATTTAGATATGTATGATTCAAAACCCAGGGTCTATCAGGTGTAGTAGTTGCTGTTCCTGCAGAAACAATAAACAATCAAACTGTAGTCAAAGCGGTACATGCCTTTAACTTCAGCACTTGGAAGGCAAAACCAGGCGGATCTCTGTGAGTTCAAGGTCAGTCTGATCTACAAAGAGAGTTCTGGACTGGTCAGGGCTACAAAGTGAGATCTTGTTTCAAAAAAGTAAAAAAAAAAAAAAGGAAAGGAAAGAAAGGAAAGGAAGAAAGAAGAGAAAACTAAAAATGAATATATAGGAAACAACAATAGTTTACAGTGATAGGCATCCCAGGGGAAAACAAAGCAGGTAAAGCTGTGACAAACGTGTACAAAGTAGACAGAAAGCTTCAGTGAGCAAGTGACTTCTAAAAAATAAAAGCTGTAGAAAGTGAAGAAGCCATGATTACATGTAAGAAAGACCACCACTAAGGGAGAAGCCTGAAGGAGGCAGGAGCTGGTATGAGGAATAAAAAGGCCAGCCGGCACAAAACAGACAGAAAAGGAATAAGGAATTATATAGAGAGGTCAAGTGTCACACACGTTCCAACCTGTTGACATCACAACATGAAGTGTTACCACAGTTCACATTCAAGTACCATGCAATCAAGTTACAAACAAAAAACAAAACAGAACTCTTACATTTTAAGTAAGTTTATAATTTGTGTTGGGCCAAACTGTGTGAAGACCCTGGTGGACAGCCCATTGTGGGCCTTTCAGGGAACCTCAGGACTTCAACTGCCCTGCTGTTTCTAGCAGGGACCTAACACTACTACAGAACTCTGAGGAGTTCTAGTCTGCATGCTGAAAAAGCAAACAAACAAAAAACAACTATATACAGTCAAACAGAGGCATAGAAATTAATAACAAGTACATTAAAATAATGTAAGAAAAAAATAATAGGTGATTAGTGATGAAAATGGTAAGCTTCGGGATTTCTGTACTTTGAATGTAAAAATGGTTTATCTGATATCGTATGTGGTATATGAGTGAAAAATCTAGAATGTCAAAGTTACTGTCTCGAACAACTACAAAAATGAAACTGCCTTATGCTGAGGGGTCAGACTAAAAGCGCTGGAGTGGAAGCAGGAAATCTGAGCAACTCTCTCTGGGCGTCCTTTAAAATAGATGCTATGATAAAGAAGATAAATTGTATAGAAATTCATTAGCACTGGGTTGAGAAGGAAGGAAAAGAAGAATGAGCAGGATTAGGCAAAATCATTCTGTCTTTGTTTCCTGGCAGGGTCTCAATTCTCAAGGGTTAATCGCAAGCAAATCACTTTTGCTGAACTCAGTGTTTTATATTGTCTTATTATTTGGTTCAATTTCCACAAAGAGAGCTCTCTGAATTTAAACAACATCAAGTAAAAGGGGAAACATGAAGAGGGAATAACAAAGGCTACTGACGACTCAGCAGGATTTGGGGGAGAGACAGAGGAGTGCTTCTAAGTATGTAAGAGCAGTGTGCTGAGCTAGCCCAGAGGTAGAAAGCAGGCATAGTGTGTGTGAGGGCCTGGGTTCACACACACAAAAAGTCAGCCCTTACAAATACAGACACTGGGAAGAGAAATTTTACAATTGTCTTTCCTGAAATTTTCCAGCTGCATGAACTTCTCATCCCTACTGGCCAGTCCATGTTAACCCATTGGGCCCTCAGCAATGCTGTTCCACAGCTCCTACACTGATGTCTCAAGATAATCCCATGAGAAAGCGGAGGCACAGCTAGCTCAGTACTACTTACTCTGCCTTGAAGCCACTTAATTTCTTTTAAACCAAAGGCAAGCATTACATTCTGTAACAACACTAATGGATAAATGGGGCGTAGGGGAGGCATGACGACATTGTAACAAAATCAAACGTCAAACACAGGAAACAATTCTTAGGCTCACCTCCAGTGAGTTGTAGTCCATTCATCAGTATAATAAATGAAATTTTCCCAAACTCAAAGCTCTACATAATGATTTCTTGGGAATAATCTCTTAAATACTACTTTGGCTTTATTTAAAATAATGTTATGAGTCTTGCCTACACTTTCTCCTAGTAACATAAAAAGCTCTTTGCTCGCATTAAACTGTAACGTGAACAAACGTACATACTAACAGTTATGGTAGCCACAGAGAGAGACAGGCTGTGGCAAATTTCCAACTAAGCTGCATTTGCTTCAGGTTCTTTCTTAACCCAAATACACACTGAGGGTGAATTCCATGTGTTGACTTGGCTAGACTAAAATACTGGGGTAGTCTTGAAGATGCTGTGGGAAATTCTGTAGGTGTGGTTAACACTTAGTATCAGTTAAAGACTACAGATAATCTATGGTCTCAACCACACCACAGTCACACTGAGCAGGATAAAAGGGCAAGGCCAGCAAAGGGACCTGGAGGACAGAGAAGAGCCCCTCCCACTCTGAAGCTGGTTTATGTCTCTCTCTGACATAAACCTAAAGGATTATGAGGAGCTGACCAAACAGCCCTAAAACTGTGCACAGAGCCCCCTGGGAACCACACTCCTCTTTTTTTTCTGAGAGACATTACAGGCCAGCTCACTAGGAATGCTAAAGAGCCAGTTTTTGGTTTACATTGTATGTTTTTACCTCCTTCCTTGTATGACATCTGTAAAATAATAATTCCTCAGATTTTTTTTTATGTTGGATTCATGGTCTTTTAAATTTTTGATGGCACTTGCTTCTATCTGTACACAGTCTGAAGACAAACTATAGGCCTGTGCCTGCTAATGAAATCACAGTCCTTTCTACCTTCACCAGTACTGTGTGGTGACTGAGCCAAGGACTTTGTCTGCCTCTGGTATTGGAAGCAGGATCCACTAAGCAACCAAACAGTAAAAAGCCAATGCCACTCCCCAACCTCCCTTGTTCATACAGATCTGCTTTCTAATCCTCTTGTCCTTTGACTCTCCATTATGACCATAGACCACATTGCAAAATCTGTCTCCCTCACACACATGAGGTTCTAGAGAGCAAGAAGCAGGCTCTGTTCACTTTTTCATTCTCAATATGAGCTAAATATGAGTAATTACCTAAATAGATACACAAATGGTTAGACAATGGTGTTTTGCCTCTGAGTCAGACTCCTTCTGACAAAAGGAGAAATAAAAACGAAGGATAATGGGGTCAAGGTAAGGATAAAGGGCTCTGGACAAAAGAAAGCACAGGGAGAGGACAAAGATTATATTGGTAAACATCAATTCTGATTTGGGCTTTATTCTCAATTTGCTATTATCTTACATCATTATAATTTGAAGAAAGGGGCCTTTTTCACCCAACCAATTCCTTAGTCATTTTATTATTAGTCTGACATTATTATTATTATTGTTATTGTCTAATGATATCATGAACTAAGACATCTAAATTATTTATGATCCAAGTACCAAACTATTTTGCTGCTGTTGTGTGGTTTGAATCTGAAATGTTCCTGACAAGCTTATGTTCTGAATGTTGGTCCCTTAGATAGAGGGAACTATGGAAGTGAGGCCAAGCTGAAAGAAAAGGTCACAGGGAGTGGGTCTTTGGAAGTATGCTATCCCTGCCCACTTCCTGTCTTGATCTCTGCGTCCCTTTGTCCAACAAGTGAACTTCTCTCTACTACGTGTTCTTGCCATCAACTTGCTCTGCCAAGCACCCAGGACCAAGTGCCCATGGGTGACCCTGAGAACTCTAAACCCAATGGATTCTTCCTCCTTATGTTGTTTTGTCATGAAACAATCACAGCAATGCAACAGTTATTCATACAGCCAGGCATGGGGACTAATAACTTTTAGTCCAATCACTCTCAAGGCAAAGGGTGCTAGATCTCTGAGGTTGAGAACAGCCTGGTCTACATATGAGTCTCAGGCCAGCCAAGGGCTACATAGTTAGACACTGCCTTAAAGCAAACAGAAACCAAAACAAACAAGCAAAACCAGCTTACTAATGCACTTATATTCAAATCAGCCTTCTTCTTGCCATCTCCCCACAACATCCGTCTCCATAATACTCAATTATAAATCTCTCACATCAGTTGATTTGTTGTTTTTTTGGGGAAGTTTTTCATTTCTATTTATTTTGAGAAGTATAAAAAGCATATGCAGTATTTTTAGTACAAAAAGGTCATTTTATTAAAAAATTTTTCAATGGCCTTAAGCCTGTGTCACAAAAGGAAGACCTAGCCAAACCACATCTCAAAGAAAGATGCTGAGGACTAGAAAAGTCACATGTTTTACAAACTGAAGCTCTGTCTGCACTAGAATTGGAACTCAGCCCTAATTACACTCTGGCACCAGCAACCCTGCATTCCTTAAAAGGAAAAGGATATTCAATAGATTATAAAAAATAAAATAATCATTACTTTTCAAGATGAGCTCACAATGAAACATCTATCTGACTCTAATGCCCACTCATAAAAATCTTATAAAATGTCTTAAACAACTCTTCACTGGGTCATTTTTAAAAAGCAACCTAGAGTACAATATCTACTTAGCTAAACTAAAACTAGAGACTAGCACTGGCCTTTGATGTCCTAACACATTATAATTCTCTATAATGTTATCTTCCTCTCCCTCACCCAAGGTACATTGTAATACCCTACATAAGACAGAATCACAATTTGATACACTTAGAAGTGACATTATTAGTCCTTCCTTGAAATGTTCTTTCAGCTGGTTCCAAGTGGCAATATGTCATAGTGCGAGTTCAGAACCTCTCAATAATGAAAGGCATACTGCCCCCCAAATTCCCTGAGATTAAAGGGCATGTACCACTAAGCCCAGTGAAAGAAAGACGTTTTAATGAACAGCTCGAAGTCTGAAAAGCCAGGAAAGCAGTCCAGTGAATAATCTCTTGATGCAGGAGAATTAAAAGTAGGACTCCATATCTTGAGGGTATTTCATAAGACTGAAACACCTTAAATATCTTATTACAGTATTTTGTAGGTTTTCTTATTTCTTACTTGAGAATTTCTCTCCTTTCCAGAAACCACTCTTCCTCCCTTTCCAGAACCTACTTTACTGTAGACAGAAATTGCTTAGATGGACAGTATTCACAGCTTTAATTTTCATAATATATTATTCATCCCTTCCTCATTTCAAATCAATCTGCTTTGAAGCTTAAGAATTTAGAAACATATCTAGGTTTATCTGAAGACCCTGAAAATTATCATAAAAGCCAAGACTAAAAATCATTTCTTGGAACTGAAGTCCATCCATTTCTTTTATCTAAATGATGGAATGGTAATGTTCTGCAGCAAAAAGGACTGGTTTCCTTCTCCAGTCCTGCCACTTACTATCAGTGTAACCTTGAGAGACTTAATTAACCTCTTTAAGTCTCAATTTTCTTATGTGTACAATAAAGAAAAATCGAATGAAACCCCACACGGTCTTTTATGAAGAGAAAGAACCACCAGTGTCGGGTGCATAGCAGACAGTTATTAAATGTTAGCTTACTTCTTCCTTAACTATTTACACATACTGAATAAGAACAGAAATGCCAGGGCTCAGGAGACTGCTGACTGCATTTCCAGAGGATCCAAGTTCCCAGCACCCAAGTCTGGAGGCGTTAACTCCGCCTCCAGGGGATCTGGTACCCTCTTCTGACCTCCACAGGCACCCACACACAACAGAGTCACACACAGACAGAAGTGAACATTTATATGATATAACTTATTTGAGATAGTTGTGCAAAAAGTGTTTTTTAGGTCAAACAAAATCAGGGGGAAAACATATAGTAGCTAAAAGTACCTGAAGCAACATCTATAAAAATCTCTTAGTCAAAAATATCTACCATACTGAGATATAAACAATAACTTTACTGTTAGAAATAGGAAGAATAGTTTTTATTGAAACTTAAAAATGAGCATAATTCTAAATCACATGCTATTCTAACTTCAAACTGCCAAAGATTGAAGGGCTTCTCTAATTGAAGGCAAGGCTAATTCACCAGTTGACTCACTTTCTTCCCCTTTCTCAAAGTTTGGCTCATTCACTCACTTTTCTATGACTTTGATGATTTCCTAAGGCAGAAACAATGAGTCTGAACTCAAAGACAGTGTCTGCTAGGACACCTGGCCCAGCTCCTCACTGTCTTGTCCTTGAAAAAACAAAGACTCTACAGCCTGCTCTGCGGTGGCTTTGCCCCAGGGCAGCTGTTGAAGGCCATCAGACGGGATCACAAGGAACAAGTCTCCTAAGGACAAAATTCATATTTGATTTGACTTTGTACTTACTAAAGCATTTAGGCACCTTATACACCAAGTAAAGAATCCATAAACACGCACTGAGAATGAAAAGATGACAGTATTAACACATCTATCCTTAAGTGGTAACTATAAATAATAAAAGTACTTATAACAAAACTGCAGAGCCTAAAACACGTAGTCCCTGCTTATGAAACAGGCTTGCTGTCCTCTGGTCCTGGAGATGACAAGTTTGGTTTATTCGAAGTCTGCATACACAAACCGAGTTTCTATCATTTGTATATTTGGTGTTTCCCAAACAATCTATTACACAAGTCAGCAAACTTGGGGTTCTGTTTGGTGGGGGTAACAGGCACACCGCTACACATGTGGGAGTCAGCGGTCAACTCATGGGGCTGCTCCTCTACTTTCCCTATGTGAGTCTTGGGGATGTGAAATTGCTCAAATGTTCCACTACCATGAATTAAAAAACAAATCAGAAAACTAGAAAAGCAGTCTGCCCCACCACAGCTGCCACTGCTGATGTTTTTTTTAAATGACATCAAAATTGTTTAAAAATTCTCTGTGGCATTTTATTCTCCCTAACAGTATAAGTAGTAAATAACTATCATCTAGATAGATACAAATTGCCTAAGTATTATAAAATGCTAAAATGTCTGTCTTGTGATTGCATCACTTGAATTCAAGATAGATAATAATTGTGCCAGAGGGAAACAAAGACAGAAAAAAAATCTTCTTCTCAAGGAGTGATAGTTGGGATAGAAAAAGGAAAGATGGAGCATACATTAAAAAATTATTTAGTTGGCATTTACCACATAAACATGCCAGGCCTTGTTCTGGAGAAAGAATACTGAGCAAGACAGATACTTATTCTTGTTTCTGTCCTTCTTTATAACATACAGGAAAAAATATGTACCAATACGACGTTAGACTCAAATACCCCCGTATTATTAGCTATGTAGTAACAGAAGACAAAAAGTAGTTTTGTTTGGTTTTTATTGTTGTTTGTTTGTTTTTCAAGACAGGGTTTCTCTGTGTAGCCCTAGATGTTCTGGAACTCACTTTGCAGACCAGGCTGGCCTTGAACTCACTGAAATGCCCCTGCCTCCTGAGTGCTGAGATTTAAGGAGTACACAACCATGCCTAGAGACAATAATTGTTTTTATGAATACCATCTTCCAAATACAATACCCTAGAAAACATACATTTTAGGTGCTTACATAAATATGGATATAAATAATTTTGATAATGTATTTGTTACTTTTCCTATTGCTATGACTAAACATCCAAGGATAGCAACTTAAGCATGCACGGGATATGATGGCACATGTCTGTAATCCTAGCGCTCTGCAGTTAGAGGCAAGAGGTTCAATGGTGGAAGGATTCATGGCTCGTTGTTTGAGGGTCTACAGTCCATCCTGACAGGAAAGGCATGCTGGTACAGGGAACAGTAGGCAGCTGATCACAAGGAATCTACAGTCAGGAAGCGTAAAGGTGAAAGCTGCCACTTGGGACGCCTCCTCCTTAGTTGGCTCAGGACTCATCTCATGGGCTATCCACATCAGGGTAGGTTTCTCTCCTCAGTTAACAGTCTGCAAACCACCTCATAGACACCCCACAGGTATGTTTCCTAGGAGACCTAAATCTAGGGAAGCCAAGAATGGGGATTAACCAACAAGATATAATAATAAGCTATAATAAAAGCCTGTATAACTTTCTAAGCAAATAAATAGAAGACAAATTTTCCTACTACAGAAGAGAAACTGGGGTCAGGGAAAGTTAGGGACCTGGGTCCAGAAGACCTGGGTCTTCAAAAAGGAAGGAGGGGTTTATTCAGCAAAGAATGTTAGTCAGAAGAGAAAGCTTAAAAAAAAAAAAAAAAGTCACTTCTATGTAAGAGTTTTCATAAGGGAAATGGAAACCCACATTAACCACAGTATGGGGGTAATGTGTACCCCAAAGGACAGAAAGCATGGTTGGGCAAGCCACTGAGGACCAGAACATGAACAGTCCTGTACCTCACCCTGACTAACGTTTAGAGATGGGTAGCTACACGGTTTGAGAACAGGAGTGGCCTTGTGACTAATCTGTGTTTTATAAAGTAACTGGTGGCAGTGTGATGTTTGGAGAGTATGAGATATCAAGGCAAAGAGACCACCGTTAAAGTATGTGACAACAGGTGATCCTCTGTTACAGAGGAGGAATGATAAAGACTAAGAGATTAAGAATGAAGAGTCAGAAATAAATCAGGGGCCTAAACCTAGGGGGTTCAAGTTCAGAATTAAAGGAGAAAGTAGAGTTGACGGCTTTATCAAGACATGGAAATAACAGGAGAATTGGCATGTTTGGGGACAGATCAGATAACAATCAGAGTTCAGAGAAGTTAAATTTTTGTGGTTTTGTTTGTAGGACTCATTAATAGACAACAGGAAATTCTTACTCTCTAATAATAATAAATGAGAAAATCATTTATCTCATCCCTTCCTATTCCAAAATAGCATTTCTGTTCCTGATATTTACTGCATATCAAGTACTAACAGAGATGCTGGACAGTCACAGCAAACTGTAAATATAACCTGTAGCATGGTAAAGCAAGAACAGAATTGAGGTTAAAATATGAATACACAATAGAGAATCCATGTGCTCCCCAGGACAAGTGTCCAAGTATGTTAAAATATGTTTTAGATGTTAATGGAAAGATAGGAGTACTCCATTATTTGGGAGGAACAAATGCTTGCTAATACACAAGGTTTTAGCTGAGACATGGATAGGTTTTAGCCTTTAGGTAGTGGTTTATAATGAAACATATGTGGCTACTTACATGTAATAAATTATGCTTTCTGGAAAAGTAATAGAATTCCATGGCTACCACTTCAAATTGGGTTTTATCTAAGCATTTAAGTACTGATAATATTCTCTTCCTAACTAAAGTTTCTTTTCTCCTTTTCCATTAGAAGCAATTTTGCTAGAAACACATTTGACAAAGCCCTCTATCAAATAACTGTAGAATATTATTTTATCAAACGTAACTATGTATTTTACCTGATCTGTTTAGTCCTGCATACAGGTAAATGAACATTTCATCTTAGTCTATTAACATAAGCCTCATGAGGAGAACTATTTGGTAAGTACAGAAGCGGAGGTATAGTCTACAATTTACATAAAAGTAATTTAGTAAAATGAAAAGGTTTCCCTTACCTTCAAATAAATATCAGTATCTACCATTTTTTTTTCTTTTGTTTTTGTTTTTCAAGAAACTTTCTCTGGGAAGCCGGGCGGTGGTGGCACACGCCTTTAATCCCAGCACTTGGGAGGCAGAGGCAGGCGGATTTCTGAGTTTGAGGCCAGCCTGGTCTACAGAGTGACTTCCAGGACTGCCAGGGATACACAGAGAAACCCTGTCTCGAAAAACCAAAAAAAGAAACGTTCTCTGTGTAGTCCTGGCTGTCCTGGAACTAGATCTGTCGTCAGGATGACCTCAGACTTACAGAGGCTGACCTGGAACTGGCTCTGTCAACCAGGCTGATTATCTTCAAGGCCATTTTTTCCTTTCATAACATGTACCCTTTTGTCAGTTCCCCATTATTTTCAGTTACCTAAGTTATTATCAATAATCTTGTCGTCTACCTTATTGGTTTGATTTAGACCAAGTATTCTCAACAGAGTCACCATTGATCCCTCAGGGACATTCTGAAAATGTTGTGAAGTCCTTTTGCGCTTCCATAATAATTTGCATAAGAGGAAGGGTACTTTGTGGACAGTGGACTCCTGATTTCAGAAGTCCTAACATGTTCAAGGCCAGCCAACACAGAAATAAAGAGCCATCTCTAACTCTTAAAGGTTTGCAAGATACCAGTGACCTTAAGTAGGGGAATAGCCAGTTTCCGGTCATCTTTGTTTTGTTAAGAACTTTCAACCATTTATACCACTTCTACTCTGTTTTAGCACAGACTTAATTTTCAGTAAGTGAACTTACCCTGTAAACTGAGGAGACATTTTTAGCAATTTACCTCAGAGTGTTCACCTTTTGGGGGAAAAAGATATATAAATAACAACAAGATGCCAATATTTGATAGGCCAGGAGGTAAGAAAGCTGAGGTGGAAGGATCATGAGCTCCAGGCCAGCCTGGGATATACGGAGAGTCCTTTCAAAAAATAAAATCCTGACGGCTGGCTTGCATTTGTAGCTGTCCCACATACAACTGTTGCAATACGAGAGCAATATGACTACTTCATTGCAGCCGCTAACGTAATAACGTGAACACATTTACAAAATCAAACAGCTACTTGTTACTAAGAAGATATTTACCTCACCTTTATGGTTCAATTTGACTATGTATGTTGATTTTTTTTAAATCTTTAATTTCATGTCAGGATATCACAGGTAAGTTTTTATTTAAAGTTCCTGTTATAGAAAGGACCATGGCGTGGACTGGTGAAGACTCACACACAATTTAGCATTCCTGGCTATTAAAAAGACCTCCTAACGTTTATCCTGAATCCTATACACTCCTATAGATGTGAACCGGCGGGGTGGCTCAGCCGGTGGAGGTGTTGGCCGACTTGAGTTCGACCTCTGGGACCAACAGAATTAAAGGAAAGACCCCCACCTCTTTTGGCCTGAATAAACCGCATGCACTTTCTGACTGGACCCAGGCTGAGTTGCTCCAGACTTTGGGGATGCTAGAGAAGCGCCTCTCCCGCCTCCCTTCACTGGGTCCTAACAGTTCTCACGCATCTTCACGCCGTGGTTCTTAACTACCTTTCCCAAAGGAGGGTCCCCCTGACCCCCCCGGGTCCCCTCTGCCCAGGGGGACTCGTGAATCTCTTCACTGGATATGCGGAGGCCTGTTCCGTGGTCCCTGTCACTTCGGGGAGAAAGCCTGTCTACTCTGCCGAGCACAGGCAGCCTCTGGGCTTAACCGAGGCACCGGGCGAGCGGGTGGGAATGGGAGGTCTTGGGGTTTAGGGGTGCGGGACAGTGGCGGCCCACAGACTCACCGCGGTGTGGTCGATGTCGGCGTCCGGCCTTTGGGCAGAAGGAGGCAGGTATTCGGCGTAGCGCAGCCCCTCTCTAGAGGTCACGCCGCCACCGGTAGCCATAGCAGTGCAGGACTCCGAGGACGCACTGAGTTGACTACGAGGCGTCCGCGGGGACAAACTAGTGCGGACAGGTTAAGTTCGCGTTCTCGGTAGGTGTTCAGTTTTATTAGTGAAGTCTTGGCTACAGAAGATCTGTTTCTCACTCCATCTCCGATAAATTTACCCTGCCAAAGCCCAGGGCCAGACCCTTAAAGGGCCTAGCTTGTATTTATTTATTTATTTATTTATTTATTTATTTTATTTATTATTATTCATTCATTCATTCATTCATTCATTTATTCATTCATTTATTCATTCATTTTCCTGGGAAAGGACGTGTTGTGCCACCTTCCACTTCAACCACCAAGTCTGGAGGAAGGGCCTTTTTAGGTCTACCTTGAGTTTCCTCTAAAACCAGGCAAGGAGAGACTCCAAAGTCCTGCGCAGTGGTGCCTGGGAGTAGAGACAAGGCTGGGGCTTCCTAACTTGACCTTCCCAGCCAGAGATGAGTATGATTTCACATGTTAGTGAAATCACTGGGAAAGAACTAGTGATCAAGTAACTTGGGCTCACCGCAGATGATTTTGACTTAATTTAAATACATAAAGGTTTACCTCATTATTAATTTTTAGGTCAAGCTTTTTTGAACAGATATTAGGCAATAACTGAAGCTAATACGCTTTCTAACCCCTGTACCAACTTGGCTGCTGTATTACCCTTTATACACTTTGCAATCCAGCCTACGAGAAGGTAATTTTTTTCCATTCTTACATTAAAAGTTATAAAACCTATTAATTTTTCCATATACTTAATATTATTCTCATGCTCAGAGCCTGAAGGAATTTAGAATCAGGAAGGAAAGATTACACCAACACCGTGATAGTGCCATATACCAGATTGTGAGCACGCTAGATTGGCAGAGTTCACAGAGAGGAACAAGAACAGTCACTAAGGCTTCCTTGGAGGCTCAGCCACTGATGGTTCAGTAAAGAACATGCTTTTTGTTTTAGTTAGAAGAAGAAAAGGGTCAGAAATTCTACATGGAAATAAATACCAAGAACTGAAAGGGTGATATGTAATATGTGTAAAAGTACTTTGGAACTCTTCAGAAACACGGCTTTATTACATAAATTACTTTTATTAAGCCAATCCACAATTATTTGTGGTCAAAACAAATGAATGTATTGAAGCCTACATGTCATTAATTCATCATGCATTTGTTCAGTGTATTCAACTTACTGAGCATATGTCAAGTTTTTAGGCACAGTGCTAGGGCACTATGCCTTTAGCATCAAGTAAACAAATAAGGTCTCCAAGTCCTTGGAGTTACAGTCTAAGGGAGGCTAATGATGTATCCTAGCAGCTGGACCCTAACAGTCATAGGCTGGTAGCCTGGAGCAAACAAGCAATTAGACCAAGACAGGAGTGAAGCAGCTCTTTTTAGAATGGTGCACCTGCTCAAGAGCTGGGAAAAATTTTCCAAAGCAGAAGCCAGGAGAAAAGCGGAGCTGGGGTGGAAAACACAGCAGAAGAGAAGGCAGCAAGGAGGGTAGTCAGCCTGCTGCATTTCAGGTCAGACTCCAGTCTATGGAGAGTACATTACTGACTGCTTACAGACTTTACTGAACTTCCTTCCACTGCTACTTCTACAGAAGTGGACAGAGTTAGAGGGAAATCTCATCCCCAGTGACTACTCTGCTCTCAGCCTTTGGTTCTTTAGTAGGCTCAACCTTACCAGAAAGAAAGATAAAAACAAAAGCAGCGAAATCCTTTCCTGTCTGTTCAAGGATCTCTTCTGGGTTTAGCTCAACTCACTTTCCTGGATTCCTTAAGAAAGAAGATAAATAGCTGGGTGGGGTGGTGTACAGCTTTGATCTCAGCACTGAGGAGACAGAGGCAAGAGGATCTCTGTGAGTTCCAGCCTAGTCTGGTCTACAGAGCAAATTCCAGGACACAGCAAGGGCTACACAGAGAAACCCTGTCTCAAAACAAACAAACAAACAAACAAACCAACAAACAAGAATAAAGATAAATGTTGTTTTGTGAATAATAAAAGAGAACTGTGTTAAATTTCTATTGGTTTTCTCTTGATTAATTTTATCTTCTCAAAAACAGATTATAGTCTGTTCTATGGACCTTATAAAACAAAAGCAGAGATTGGTAATATATTTTGGAAATGTCTCAATCAAAAGTTTAACATTTTGTTAGGACTTTCAGAAAAAGATCACACATCTTAACCTCTCAGGGATTGCTTCCTCATCAGTAAATTGATTAGTGGTATCACCTCCACTATATGCATTAAATGAGACAGCTTTGTAGCTGTCTTAGAATGATGGCTATTATGGGTTGGATGGTAGGTGCTCTCCCAAAAGGCTTTGGTTCCAGTGAAAGGATCCACTCATTAAGAAGCCAGTGGATCATGAAGGAACTGAACTAATCAGTGGATCAGTGCACTGATGGATTCACAATTTGACACTATTGTTGGACTCTGAGGTAGGGCCTAGTTGGAGGAAGAGGGTCATTGGATTGGTTGGGCTTATATCTTATGTAGGACTGTCTGGCTCCCTCTCTTGCTTTTGGCTACTGTGAGGCGAGCAACCCCTTCTAACACAAGCTTGCACTTGGTCTTCCTCACTGCAGGCCTATAGCAATGGGTCTAGCCAACCATAAAAGATGTCCCTGGAGCCATCTATTCTTCTTTGATATTTGTCACAAGAACAACAACAACAACAAAAGGAACTTAACTAATTGGCTGAAATCTAGTAAGTTCTTCAAACATGTTCCTTACTATTCTTCTTTTAAAGTTTCATATGTAAGTATACTGTATTTACATCGTTTTCTACTCCTCCAACTACTCCATCCCCCAAACACCCTCAAATCTATGACCTCTTCTATAATTAACATTGTTTTGCACTCGAGTAAGCACATGCGCACGCACATACATACACACACACACACACACACACACACACACATCATCCCGTTAGTGTTGTGAGTATGTAGATATGTTTATGGCTGACTATTTTTATCATCTTTCAGGAAGCTTGTCCCACAGAAAGCTGATTCTCCTACCCTCACAATCCATGAACTCCCTCTAGCCTTTCATCACCGGGTAGCTTTACTGAATTTCCCCCACCCTCATTCCCAGGTTGATTGGTGTGGTCTTTTGTAGGCATCTCTTTTGATGAAAGTTCATGGGTGCTGCATCAGGGTCATTTCCAGAAGACACCATCTTCCAGCAATTAACCCAGTCCTCTGGCTCTTACAATCTTGCTGCTCCAACTTCCAGAATATTCCCTGAGCCTTAGGCACCAGGATTTTATGGGTGAAGACGTCTCAGTTGTGGCGAGGCATCCCAGAGTTACTTATTCACTGCCTTTTGCCATGTTAAGGATCTCTGTAGCATCCTCTGATGAACTAAGATCCGTCCTTGATGAGGGCTGAGAGCTACACTAATCTGTGGTGTGAGGATAAGTACTT
Organism: Mastomys natalensis; assembly: GCA_021653895.1. Classification (NCBI taxonomy): domain Eukaryota; kingdom Metazoa; phylum Chordata; class Mammalia; order Rodentia; family Muridae; genus Mastomys; species Mastomys natalensis. Next base: position 231,965 of record JAJTUV010001271.1, read on the forward strand.
AAAGGGCGACACTTAGATACTATAACATTTTGGTAGTGGGTTCTCCTCTAGAATCTTTAGTTTAGAATCTACATCTTTAGTCATGGGTTCTTGGCTAAGTTGACAGTACCAGGCACGAGTACCCTCCTATTGAGCAGGCTGTAAGTTCAGTTAGACAGATGATAGTAACTCTGAAGATATAAATGTCACTATCGTTTTTCTGGACTAGTCATTGTCGGCCTGGGCAAGATTTGCATAGCACCTTCCAATAATATGAAATCTAGACCTCGGGGAGTAGGCTTCTAGGTCAGTACCAGCTTGATTCCTCTTGCAAGGACCAAGGTAACTCCATTTTGTCTTAAACTCCTCCATTTTACCTCTGCCCTACTTAGCTTGTACCACCCCACCACACACAGACACACAGACATACACACAACACCCATCCTGGGTAAACTGCAAGAACTAGCCATGGCCAATCAGTTCTTTGATGCCTCCTAATCCTTCCCAAGCAGTTCAGTTCCACCAACTAGAGACCAGACATTCAAATATATGGGTCTATGGGAGCCATTCTCATTCAAACTACTACACTGTAACAACAACAACAATGTAAAACAACAACAAAAAAAAATCATTGAAAACAATAGAGGAGAACACTCAACATGCCACACCAACCTCTAACCTCCATATGTGAATGACAAGTTGAAGGTCATCCTCATCTACATAGCAAGTTTGAGGTCACTCCTGGGTTACATGAGACCCTATGTCAAAAGGAAAAGAAACGTCTAAAAGCATTCCTTGATGATGACACAGGAAAGAAAAATCACGTGCCTAGAATTTTGGCTACTCTGTGGGTTCTTTTTCCTTCCAGCCTTCTCCACCCCTTTCCTACCCTTCTAACCACCTAACACTAGATGGGAAAGAAAAAAAGGATAGAGGGGAAAGGGGACAATGCCATTGTTGGACTACTTCCTGCTGATTAGGGACATCAAGTTCCTTGGGGCAAGTTTGATCTTTGCCCTCAGGATATCTAGTTTCCTCTTGTCATTGTTTCTTCTTTGCTCACGACTACTTAACAAACCACAACCAACAGCAGCAGCCAACAATGACCAACCAACTCTCAGGGCTCTAGCACTTATATACCCTCTGAAGAGACCCCAGAATTCCAAATGTCACACACCCACAGAAACTATCTGCAGCTGGCAAAATCATGCCCCTGCTAGAGCACAAGGCAAATTATAACCAGCTGCTGTGGACAGTCTGAAGCAGCCCCATATCCCATACCTGGGATTAAAATGGAAAATACATTCTTATAATATTTCTGTGTTTTTAAGAAACTAAAATTCTCACACTATCATTTTATATGTGATATTAAAAAATAATGTGCAAAGTGTGTTTCGTTAGTGTTGTAATCTCAGATATAATTGATTTTCTCAATTCACCTACCAACCATTACCTTGGTCAGCCAAGAGGCTGTACTATAGAACAAAGTGTAGGGGAAGCCTTTCCAAGGAAGGAGTGAGAAAACCCAGAACTGAGGATAACTATGAAGGGCTACAATCAGATGTGCTTCATTATAGGATGAGGCAGCCTTGGAGGCACAGGGCATACAAAAGTGTTGTATGCGAACAGTACCTCAAGTTGGTCAGATTTGCCAAAGCTTAACTTATAAAGAAGATAATAAAGATGCCAGAGGTGGACAAAATGCCAACATCTAGATATCAAACATATTTATATAATAAGCAAAGGCATTTAGGGTTTATTTTAAACATCAAAGAGTATTGAATCTAGTTGTAACTTGATATGTCAGATAGCATTTTGTCCCTAACATAAAGTACCCGAGAAAAGGGTCTATTTTGCCTCACAATTTACAGGGATTCAGTCCTTGGTTCCTTAGCTCTTCTGTTCCTGGGCTGTGATGACATAGAAAGGGAACCCATTAAGCAAGTGGAAGACCAGAGCTGCTCTCTCTGGGGTGTCCAGAAAGCAGAGAGAGAGAGAGAGAGAGAGAGAGAGAGAGAGAGAGAGACAGAGACAGAGGAACAGAGACAGAGAGACAGAGAGAGACAGAGAGAGACAGAGGAGAGAGACAGAGAGAAAACAGATCTAGACATAAGAGCCATCCATACCCTCAGTAACCTCCTTCCTCCAGATGGGACTAACTCCCTAACATAAATCCACCCATTAAGAGCTTTCAAAATCTGAACAACCGGTAAAGCTATGTCAGTTGGCAACCAACACATACGATGAGCCGGAGCTTCGTATCCAAACCACAACACATATTGACGTACAGCCATTCTTTGTGCCTTGATGCCACAGCACTTACCTAGAAAAATATATAAAAATAAATGAAGTTAGCTAGCTGAACTGGATTTAATTTAAAAATGATTATTCCTCTTATTGCTTGGCTACTTGCTAAATATTTATCTCCTGAACACTACTGATTCCACATTAAAGTAGAAAAAAAGACAGTGAAACTCCTGGCCTTTGTCTCTTAGTGTTTTGGGAACTGGATGCAACAAGGAAACATAGCCGTGGGATGGTTTCAGGACTAATGTTACATGGGAATTTTTTTAAATTTAAGAAATAAACCCAAAGGAAGACAATAGGGGATAAACCAAACAAAAATATGTGGTACCTTTTTTTTTTTTTTTTTTAGTTAACGAGAGCAGATAATTGGCAAGTCAGTTTGGGCTTATGACAAGAATGGTAAGGTAAGTGCCCTGTGTGGAGATGGCTACCTCCTAATGGGAGAAAATGGGTATCTGTGCCTCGCAGGCTAGTCTAATGGTCACCCGGAGCAGCATCAGCTGCTTGGGCGCCAGCTACAGTTAATCCCTTGGAAGAAGAGCTGGCAGGGGTACACACGTTGTTTTCTGGAGCCAATCTGCATTTTGGGCTTTGTCTGTCTGTGCCAAAACAGCACACACTATGCCAAACCTGGTTTTCTGATTATTTTCAGGTTGATTGAAAATGGCACATGACATGGTTTTATCTAATTAACCCACATGTGGTACAAAACAAAACAAATTTGAAATGGAAAGCTCTTTTTGTCTTCATTGAAAGGCAGAGGTGAATATATAATTATTTTGTCCTTGTCTCTCAGCCAAATTTATGGTCGTGGGAGGAGATATTTTCCTGATAGATAGCAAAACAAGTTCTATGTATTCTGTGTCTATAATTAAAAGTGATTATGTTTTACGTTTTCCTAAATAGAGGATTTTCCTTTACAACATCTGGTCAAAAAAGAAATATGTAGGAGCTATGTGCTTAAATCAACACAGGGATTGCTCTCTCTACACAGACACTTCTGATATCATGTGTGTAAGAGTTTGTCTCATACCAATTTTCCAATTCTCTGGATACCCAGGGTGTTCTACAATCCAATTCTGACATTAATTATCCCAGAATTAGCAGAATTAGTGCAATCCCACAGGTTAAGAATTTGGTCTCACAAGACTGTCTCCACTTCAGATGCCAATCAGGTTCCAGAGAACCATCTGTATGTCTGACTGACTGGCTAGAAACAGGAGGGGCAGGTCCGTGGGTCCTATGTTCTCCTCCTCCTCCTCTCCTCCTCCTCCTCCTCCTCCTCCTCCCTTTCCTCTTCCTCCTCAAGTTTGATAATTTACTGTAAAGACTCACCCAACTTAGTGAGACTTTTTGCTTACTGTCCCTAGTTTATTACAAAGGACATAACTTAAGCCCATCCAAATGGAAGAGATTCAAAGAGCAAGAGGTGGGGGGTGGGGGAAGCAGAGTTTCCAAGATGACTCAGCTCCTTGATGTGTTCATGAGTCTAGATATTCCTCAAACCCCACTGTTTAGGGTGTATATAGAGGGTTCATTACATAAGCATGGTAGAGCAAATCACTAGTTCTTGGTGACTGAACTCAGGCCTTAGGACCTCTCCCCTTCTGGGTGGTTTAGTAGGTGGAGCTATGAATTCCAATTCCCAAATCCTGTGGTTGATTCCTCTGCCACTCACCCCAACCCCTTTCCCTAAGCCACCTCACTATTACAAATTCAAACATGGTTGAAAGGGGCTTGTATTACTGTATTAGTTATTTTTGTGATGAACTATATGACGACTTATGAAAGGGTTTATCTGAGCTCACAAGTTGAGGGTACGCAACATTCTGGTGGGGAGTTTATGGAGGAAAAAGCCTGGGCAGCTGATCACATTGTATCCCCCCCACTCCCTGGCAGGGGCAGAAAGAGGCAAATATTACTTTCGGTTTGATTTATTCCTTTTGATTCAATCTAAAACTCAAGCCCATGAAGTAAAACTACCCACAGTGGGCAGGTTTTCCCCACCTCAATTAAGATAATCTCTTACCTAGATGCAAACCTAACTAGATAATCCCTCACAAACATACCTACGAACTTTGTCTCTTAGGTGATTCAAGATTCTGTCGAGTTGACAATAATAGTCACTATCACCGGGCTCATAATGAATAACGCATGTCTATCAGGGAAATTTTAAGTCATTCTGTTGGTGCTAGTGTCTGTATGTATTTGTTTTCTGCTGCTGCTGTAACAAGCTGTGTGACACTCATTTATATTAGCTTATACTTCCCCAGCATCCGAAGGAGCTCAGCAGCTGAGCTCTGTGGACAGTCCACCCTAAGGCTGAAGTCAAGGTGTCTGGAACATTGCTTTCCTATCTGGCAGCCCTGGTAAACAATCTTCCAAGCTCATTTTGGTTGTTGGCAGCATTCAGTTAGTTGTTGGGGTAAGACTGAGACTTGTGTTTTCCTTCTGGCTGTGAGTTGAGGCCGTTACAAGCTCTTTAAGCCCCTTTCTGGCCAGCGACAGGCTGTTGTTCTGCCTATGTTTCTCCACTTCCCTGCTTCTCACTGTGATGAAGATTGTTTTTAAAGAACTTAAGTAGCCTGAGCCTATCTGAATAATTTCACTCAGGATCAAATGAAGGCAGGTACGGGGGCACTAGGAATGCTTGTTCTAAAGCAGATGGGGCCACAAGACCTTGTCTCAAAGATACACACATAAATACATATGTTCATACATACAGAGATTTAGTTATAGGACTTCAATTATGCTTTCAAAAATCCCCTTATAGTGGTACTTACATTAATGTTTGATTAAATAACTTGAGACAAAAATCTTTAGAATTTTTGCCTACTGTATTATCTATTCTCCTATTTATAGATCAACAGATATGTATTGAGTAGCAAAATATAGAAAAGACTATATATGTATACATAGCATATCCATATATCCATATATATATATATGCTTACTTGTATCTGTATATGCATACACATATTTCCAATGTATGTCTTCTGGGAAAGGCCCAGAGACAATGACACTCCAAGAAAGAAATATGTATGCTTAGCACCTAAATTATAATTCCCAAATACTGTTCTTCAATTTGATAAAACAAGGCACGGTGGAGAAATGGTTATTGTAAATTCTATTGTCTTGGGCAGAGAAAACATAAGTCTGGGACATTTTACTTTATCAGAAAGTAAGAGAATGCTCAAAGAAGAGTAGAAAGATATAAAGGACAGATTAAAGGGGTCTCACTGGCCTAATACGACAGGGAAAACAAAAGTAGTGTTTGGTACCTAGTTGGATATTAGCAAGCTTAAATGTTGAGTATGGACTCCACTCTCATCAGCAGGGCTCCAATGGAACAAGCTCTATTTTTGTTTTTTGGTGGAGACATGGTGTTCTAAACCACCCAAGAGTTCATAAGCTACTAACTAGTAAAGAACAAACCCATACTACTCTCCTCTCTCTCAAGAACTAACCCCAATGAGGGGTTGGGTGTGCTGCCTCAATGGTTAAGGAACTGTAGAGGTTCCCTACATCTCCAGTGGGTGGCTCAGGATCACCTGTAACTCAGGTTCAAAGACATTTGATGTCTTAGCCTAGTAGTCTCAGGCATCTACATTCACATACACACACATGCATGCATGCACACACACAGAATAAATAAATAAAAATAAGCCTTAAATATAGTTACTAAAAATAGGACTGTCAATCACTTGGGCAACAAAACACACTACAGAAACTATAAGAAATAGTATAAAACCTACCTAACAATGCTTAGGCTGATACAATGGTCCCTTTACGGCTGACCATGCTCACCCTTAAGAATTCCTCACTTTAGCAAACTCTGAGTTATAAATACTGCCTGCCTTCTACTCTGTTCTTCGGGTGTCTTGTATGAATTAATTCAACAGAGATGAGCAGTGATTAGGGAACTGAGGGCAGTCCAGAATGAAATCCCAGAAACAACAGTAACATTATAACCCATTGAATAAAATAAAGATTCAGGAGTCCCTATTTGTATAAACAATTGAAAAGAGTTATTCTCCTGTGCAAGGAGAACACTAGCTAATTTAGAAGGAATGACGAAGTCTGAAATTACTATTTTATATTCATAAATGATTCAGGCAAAAAAACACCCACGGACGCTAAAACCAGTGGGTAAAAGTTTGATGAGGAGCCGGATGTTTACATAGCCTCAAAGTATCTCCCCACAAATTGCTTATCAGCTGCTTATTAATTATTTAAAAGCCCCACAGTGGAGAAACCCAGCATGTGTCACCTTAAACCAAGTGACTGTAGGCTGCAGTGCCAATAACAGGACGAGCCATCACCATGCATTTCCCAACATGATACACTGAGAAAAACACACCATCCTTCTGTGGGATTCCTGCCAAAAAGGGCACAGCTTTGTTTGAATCTTGATGAAACATCAGACAAAGGCAAATTAAAAATCACTCTGCAAAGTTACTGGCCTGTGCTCTTCAAAAAAAAAAAAAAAAAAAATCAAAATCGTTAGAAAGGGGAAATCTGGGGACTTTTTTTCTAGCTTGAACGAGATCAGAGAAGCACAACAATTAAATGGTCCAGCATTGAACCCTAGGTCACAAAGGTGGCGGAAGGGGGGATTTTACTTTTTGTTTATGAATCTTTTATTGGAAAAACTTGAAAAAGTTGAGTAGAGCTTCATGTATTAGATAGGAATGTGCATCAGTGTTAAACTCTTGATTTTTATGGGTATTCTCTGGTTGCTTAAGGGGGTGCCCTGATTATTAAGAAATGTACACCAAAATATTTAGGAGTCATAGGACAACTGCGCTGGAATGATTCAAGCAAAGAATACTTTGGAAACTCCCCTTGGGCTCAGGTGGGACTCCCTGGAGTGTAGGGTTCATGACTTTGGTGTCTCTGAAGGTGCTGTGTTTGGGGAAGAGGCCTTTGCATGTGCAGCGGTTAAATTAGTCACACTGACTGGATCTGAGCTTTTGTAAGAAGTGAGAGGTGAAACACACAGAGAAGGTTATGACAGCCGGGGAGAGGCTGCTGTGATGTAGCCGCAAGCCAGGGATACCGAGGAATTCTGGCCAATATCAGAAGCTATCCCCAGAAGACAGAATCCTGCCAACACCTTGATCTTTGAACTTGTAGCTTCCAGAACCGAGACAGTGAATGTCTGATATCTTAAACTACCTAGCTTGTGGGATTTGGGCTATGGCAGCCCTAGAAGTAAATAGATGCTTTTTGATTGCTTTCTAGTTTGTATGTTCTTCTGAGTTGAAAACTCTAAATGATCTAGTGAAACAGATTTATTTCATATTTTAAAAAGGTTCACTTTTATGATTTTAAGTTGTATGTGTGTGTGTGTTTGTGTCTATGCATGTGAGTGTGGGCACCCATGTATGACAGAGGTGTTAGGTCTCTCTGGGGCTGGGCTGGAGGTACAGGCAGTTATAAGTTGCCTGATATGGGTGCTGGGCACTGAACTTGAGACTCTGTAAGAGCAGTATGTGATCTGAAAACTTCTGAGCCAGTGCTCTAGGCCCTTAGTGAAACATCTAAGAGATGCTATCTCCCTTTTCTATCCACACACTTTTATATGATGTTGCTATGTATTTTAACCTTCACCTCCTCCTTGGATGTTGTCTTTAAAGAATCTAACCAGATATAACAAAAATGTTGACTGGAGTATATTTGAAGCTATTTTGGAATTAACATAACACAGTAAAAATGCCTCAAAATATCTGACCCAGAGATATATCCCAGGCACTATGAATATAAAGGCATGTATAAAAGTCAAGTAACAACTCTGAGTTGTATGCACCATTGTGAAAATTGAAAAACAAACATTATTTTCAAAAATGTGTGTGTGTGTGTATCTGAATGTCTGTCTGTCTGTGTGCATGCATATAGCAGCATGAGGTTGACACTGGTTGTCTTCCTTACTTTTAAAAGACTTATTTATGATGTGTATGTGCCTGTGTGAGTATATGCACTAGTGCAGGCACCTGAGTTTGTACAGAGGCCGGACAGGCATCTGAAGGCTTCCTCTAACATGCTGTACATATTCCTTTGAGGCAGGGTCTCTCCCTGAAGCTGGGGCTCATGTTTCATTGGCTGGGGACACTACAGTGATTCTTCCTTCTCCGAGTGGCATTTTAGGCATGCACAGGGTGCCCAGCTTGATGCAGAGTCCTCACAAATGCTCAACAAGTGCTTTTCAGTCCCTTTACCTCAGTTTTTGAGACAAGGTTTCTCATGGGAGCTCACCAGCTGGCTAGATTGGCAGGCTAGCAAGTCCCAGGGGTTCTTCTTTGTTTCCTAGCACTGAGGTGCTAGATATCTGACCTCAGGTCTCCATGCTTACATAGCAACCACTTTACCTCCTGAGCCATCTCTCCTTCCCCAAATAAGGGGGACTTGCTGAAAATTCTTAAAATTCTGGTTCCAGTCATCTCTTTAGAACATAGCTGAGTACTTCAGATAGAATTAAATATCTGGTTTGAAGAAAAGATTATTGACAGAGCTTAAGCCCAAACCTACACATTACTGTTATGACAGGATACATTGAATTGATATTTGCCTCCCACCATGTTTAAACACCCACATTGACATCCCAGGCCCAGAAGCACATTTGGTTAAAATGTGCCCAACAAGGGACAGTAGCATGATAATCCAAGATTTTATGCAAAATAAACAACAAACAAACAAACATAAAAAACAAGCCTACTTTAGGCTAAATACAAGTAGGAAAGAGAAAATGCTGTCTTTATGTCTTTGTTTTGATCTCAACTCAGTTCAGTGGTCAGACTATGTGAGCATTGGAGACAAGTGGCTAGATTGTCAAAGTCTAAAATAAATACACAGACCTCTAATGCTAACTATACTAATTTCCTAGTTTTTTTTTCTTGTTTCCCTACATGATCACCATGTTAAATTACTGTAACCACATGGGACTCAGGGTGACATGGGTCCACTTTCACTTTTCAGAATATTGTGCCACAAAACCCACCCTGCCAGTGCAATCTCTCTGCACTCCAGTTGCAAGTACAGGGTGACCTTTGCAGGGCCAGCTGCAGAGGATAAGTAACCAGAGACACCTTTGGAAGGAGATGTGAAAATGCTAAGTAGTGATCATTTCTGACTTTGGTAATCTTTATACTTTTACTTTTGCTATATTCTACTGAAAAGATGCCAGGTATTGAGTCCACTGACAAAGCGTATGTTTTAGGACAAGGTGTAAGCATATTTCATTAGGACTGCCTTGTATGGTAGTTGATGTCACTTCAACTATACCATATACAACCTGGAAGCAGCTCCAACTGATGTGTGTGCATACACCCCCCCCCCCCAGGTCCTTAGCCAGATGTTGTTCTAAGAAACAGGCTACCTTGTTGTTGTTGCTCTCTTTCTGTATCACGATAGAAAATTACACAGCACCATAGCCCAAGCCACTACAGGCTTTCCCAAGCCAGGGCCTGAACATTCTGTCTGCCAGGTCCCTCAGACCCTCTTACACATTCCATATCCTGCCAACCTTGCTGAGGGCATGCCTTTTCTCTCTCTGTATCTGTCTGAAGGGTGCACTGAACCCCTCAGTGGTCTCTCTGGTACACGGTTTAGATTGGCGCCCCAACATTTCATGCTGTTTCCTGGATTCCCAGCTGGCTCTCTATCTGGGTAGATTGGGGCCATCCTTTGTGGGGATTCTCACTGCTACTGAGTTTACTGTAACTCCAGTCTGGGGTTTTTGGTGAAATGAAACAAAGTGAGCTCCTAGAAGCAACATAAACTAGTTATTCAATACTCTTTTCTATTCTTTTTTTTTTTTTTAACCTCCTGAGCTGTCCAGCTTATTTAGGACGATAAGCAAAGAACCTTTAAAGTGTTGGTGCCGTGAGTAATGCTCTCCTGCCGCAGAGGTGCTGTGTGCAGCAGGGACCACCTGGGGCGCTAGTGAGCATTCATAAATGCCATGACTCCTTACCTGTAAAAGTAGGCAAAAATGACAATACGAGACTTTCTTACATACAGCATTAAGTTTAGAATCACCATACCTGTTTATTTATCTGTTATTGATCATTTTTAAATTGTTTTATTTTTTCCTTTTTTATTGGATATTTTATTTATTTACATTTCAGATGTCATCCCCTTTCCTCATTTCCCTTCCCCAGAACCCCTATCCCATTCCTCCTCCTCCATTTTGCATTTATAGCATTTGAATTACATGCAAGTATTAAGGTCAGTTCTAGGTTAGATGCATAATGAATCAAGGACCAAGCAAGACAAATAAACACAATAGTAAAAGAACAGGCAAGGCATAAACAAAATTCCGTTAACATTCCTATAATCACTGTTTCTAAGGGCTTATCAGGATGACCTCAAAATATCTGAGCCTACTTCCCTGTCCTAGCCCAAAGTCATTTTCATGTCTGAAGCCTACTTCCTTGTTCTAGCCATAATTCTTTAAAATTTCTTGCCTGAGAAGCGCCTACTATCCTTGTCCTTGGCCAATGTCATATTCCTGCCAAGCAGCGCATTTCCTTATCCTTGGCCCAAAAATATGAAACGCTTCACAAATTTTCGTGTCATACTTGCTCAGGGGCCATGCTAATCTTCTCTGTATCATTCCAATTTTAGTATATGTGCTGCCTAAGCAAGCACAAATCATTTTATTTAAAATTTTGAAAATTTAATGCATGTATATAGTGTTTCTTGATCATATTCACTCCTCCCTCCATTTACCCCTGGTATCCCTTAAATACACCTTCCTCCAAACGTTATGTTCTGTTAAAAATTTAAAAAAATAAATCCACTAAGTCAAATTAGTGTTGCCCATATATTCATGGATATAGGGTCACCCACTAGAGCATGGGTGATCTTTCAATTGTTAACCTCTTCTTCCCTCAATGACACAAATAACTCCTCAGTGAAGGCAGGACAAGGTTGATCTTGTGCAGGTCTTATGCAAATACCTACAGTTCTGTGAGTTCATTCATAAGTTTAGTGAGCACCTCATATTCAGAGATCAGCATTTCAAAGCCTTCCTCTTCATCCTTCAGTTCTTATACTCTCTTGCCCTCTTGACTTGAGTATTGTTTTATCATTGTAAAGAGGCACTATATGGTCAAGGGAACTTAAACAAAAAAACATTTAATTGGGGGCTTACTTAGAGTTTCAGAGTCCATGGCCATCATGGCAGGGAGCACAGCTACAGGTAGAACAGTACTGCTACTAGGGAATAGCTGAAAGCTTATATTTGATCCACAAAGCAACAGGCAGAGGGTAAGGGAGAGGGAGAGGGAGGAGGAAGGGAAGGGAAGGGAAGGAAGGGAAGGGAAGGGAAGGGAAGGGAAGGGAAGGGAAGGGAAGGGAAGGGAAGGGGGAGGGGAGAAAAAGAGAGAGGGAGGGGGAAGGGGAACAGAGGGAGAGGGAGGAAAAGGGGGAGGGGGACAGAGACAGAGGGAAAGGGAAAGAGGGAAGGAGGAGGGAAGAAGGAGGGAGAGGGAGGGGATGAAAGAGGGAGCAAAGGGGGGAGGGGGTAGAGAAGAGGGAGAGAGAGCAGGAGGGGGACAGAGACAGAGAGACATCAAGACTGGTCTGGGTTTTCAAAATTCAAAGCCTATCCCTAGTGACACACCTTCTCCAACAAGGCCACACCCCTAATCCTCCCTAAATAAGTCTACCAACTGGGATTAAGATTTAAATAATGTAAGCCTATGGGGGACATTCTCATTTAAACCATCACACCTCTCTTCTTCAATGTTCTGTGAGAGTTGAGTTGGAGGGGGCTTTTAAATAGGTGCCCCATCTATAGCTGGGCAATCCCAGTCACTTATATAGATAGATCTTATATAGATATCCCATCTGTAGCTGAGCACCCCCGTCGTCCTTGTTCTCAGCATTTCAGACAGTTACAAGTCTCTGCATTCACCACTGCCTTCTGCAGTTATCAATAGATAGGCCTTTAAGTAGTTTCTGGTTTATGTTCTAGTGAATAATGCCAATCTGAAGGTTTCACACCTGATTTTAATGAATATAGGCACACAATTCTACTGTACATCTAACAGTGGAATGACTAGATATGAAAATGTTCAGTCATAAATATTCTTTCAAGTTTTCCTAAGGGATATGATAATTTTCAAGCCCACCAGCAAAGTGCAAAAATGTAGCTGTTTTGTAGGCTTTTCTATAATCTTTATCAGATTATAGAAATTGCAGATATTTATTCATTTTAGCCACATCGTTGATTATGTAGGAGTACCTCATTCTAATTTTAATTTGTATTTTCTTCATGTCAAATGGAGTCAAATATGTTTATTATCCATTTGGGTGCCTTTCTGTGTAAAGGACTTTTAAAATTATTCATTTTACTTATTATTTAACCCAGGCAAGGGTTCTTCCTGTGAGCTGTTTCCAAGTCTTTAACTCATTTCAAAATTTTGTGGCAATCTCCTCTTCTCCCTAAGTTGCTGAGGTTGGCCTTAAACTGGAGATCTAGCCCAGGCTAGACTTGACTTGAGATCCTCTTATCTCAATCTCAACTTCTAGTATAGCTGGGATTATGGGCCTGTGCCACTATACCTGACTCATTTTAATTTTTGAGGGCTTTGATTATAATAATCACAGCATTCATTGACTATAACCTTGGGTAAGTGTTAGGAAGACCTTATAAATACACAACACAGTTCAATGAAGCTGTAACTATGGCAGGTGCTACTCAACTTAAGATGGGGTCACATAGACCTAAATAAACTTATCATATATTTAAAATATCCTAAGTTTAAGATGCATTTACTTAATACTTCTAACCTGCTAAGCATCACAGCACACTGTTGAGTCTCAGTTGTTACTTCTTGTGATCATGTGACTGACTGCATACTGCGGCTCAGTATTGGAAAACAATATACTTTAACAGCCTGTGAGAGGAGCAAAGGTCATCACCATGCCAACCTCCACAAACAGAAGTCTATATACTAGTGTCCACTGTTTCGAGGTCCAATACTAGGGACATCATATATTGGTTACTTATTTTTCTGAATTGAGCCATCACATCCCTATACCACAGGCTATGTAAAACAGATTTACCACTCACATGTAGACAGCAAAGACAGAAGTCTCAACCCCATCATGAGCTTTTCCCCAAAGCTCAGGGAAGCTGCCAGAGCAGAAGGAGTCTAGACTATGCCCAATATTGTATCACAGTTAAGTGACCCCAGAAAGCAGCGTGCTTTGAAGAACACCCTGCTTTTAGAAGAGAGAGGAGGAAATTCTGGGCTGTCTCAGGTCGCTCTTCTGTAAATTGAAAAGGGAGACAAGAAGAAAGTTTGGGTTATTTAGGAAAGTGCCTAAATACTATATCCCTGACACACCGAAAAGCACTTTTGAAAACTACAAAGAAGAAAGATGAGAGACCTGTTTTGGCCACCTAGAGAATTGTCCTGTACCATAGATAAAGCTGGACTCCCACACTTCCTGAAGACTGCATGTAACCTCAACCTAACTTTGGTCTTCTCACTTACAATGCCGGGAATAGTCTCACTGGTAACTTGAGGCAAGGGGACATGTGGTGGGTTGGTTGCTATGGAGCGTCAAGAAGAATCATGTGTGTGTAAGTCATGTGATGACCCTGTAACCATGCTGGCCTTAGAAAAAATAGTTTTTACAAAGTTGTATGCAGGTGTATGTGCTTATACATGTATATTTGTAAACATGGAGGTTAGAGGTGTCTTCCTCAATCACTTCTCTGCCTTGTTTTTTGAGGCAGGATCTCTTCCTAGCCTAGAGCTCATCCAGGGATTCTCCTATCCTTCCCTTCATGGTGCTGGGATTATAGACTGCACCTAGCTTTTTATAGGGTTTCTAGGAATTGGAACTCAGGTCTATTACAAGTTTTTGGCTAGACATCTTTGAAACCCTCAAAGTAGCAAAGATATTATAAGATACTTGTGTCCCTCCCTATGGCTAGCAGTATGCAGATATGGGGCCCAGAGACCTGGAATTCCCCAGAAATCTCATGCTGAGTAAGCAAAAACCTAGAGCCCTTGTGTCAGCTGGAAGGCAATGCCTTCTAGAAGAGATTTCACACAGTGCCGACATCCAAGAGTGTAGACAACGATGTGTCAGTGAGGGGAGCACAGCACTCTACCAGCTTGATCATGCCTACTTACTGCCCTCCATTTAAACCTCGCATCAAGCCCAAGGAGATGGCATTGGGGAAGGGGGTCTCTGGACCTTTGTATTTGTTACAATGTAGCCTCTTAAAGTGGCTACATTGAATGAATCTCCTGTCTCTGCTTTTCACTATTACTTGTTAATGTAATTGGGCCATTGAGGAAGAGTGGCTGAGCCTAGCTTGTTAATACTGTCAGAGCCTAGGCCTGAACCCTAAAAACTCTAGTAGCAATCTTGTGGGGGAATTTCATCCCCAAACGACAAGCCTGGAAGCTTTCAAATGTGGGGATTCCTAAGATGATGACTTCTCTATGTAAATCTATCAGAAACCTAGGGATTATCCACAGCAATGGCATTTCCATCATTTTCCAGAAGTTGCCAGGCTAGCACCATGTCACAAAATGTCTGTGCCATCCAACAATGAATGACAACATAGTCTCAGCCTCAATGCAAAGTGTGCTCCTGTGCCAGGTGGTGATGGCTTCTTCCTCTTCCTCCTCCCTCTCCTTCTTCTTCCTCTTCTTCCTCCTCCTCCTCCTCCTCCTCCTCCTCCTCCTCCTCCTCCTCCTCCTCCTCCTCCTCCTCTCTTCTTCTTCTTCTTCTTTCTTCTTCTTCTTCTCTTGTAGCCCAAGCTGACCTCAAATTCACCATTCTCTTTCACCAGCCCTATCAGGCAGTTCTATACCAGTCTGTAAAAGTATACAGTCTATAAACCCCTTCCTCTGGAGGGGTTGGTTAATTTAAAACACCACTGTGGATATAGTTCTGTGATGGCTTAGAAACTAAAAACCAAAAGCCATGGGAATTAAAACTAAAAAATCCTTGTGGACAAATTTGTGGTATTAATAGAAAAAAAAGTTTTTTGCATTGAAAGCTTAAAAGTACGTGTCCATTTATGCTGCAGCAGGGTGTGACATATGAACCACTTTCCCATCATTGTCTCATCCGACCCCCACAAACCTTGCCAAGGTTGATGGGACAGGCGAGGTGGGTCTGAACTGTACTGCTGTCCTTCAGATGCAGCAACTGAACTTCAGGTCAGTGGTTGTCTGAGGTCAGGCATGTCTTAACTGATTTCATGGAGTCCCAACTCAGGTTTTCTGTATTTCTGTCTCCCACTCTTTCCCATATGGTTGCTTGTTTTCTGACATACTTGGAGTTATTCGCAAAGGACTTTGAACTTTGCCATACTATTAGTTTAGAGTTAGAATATCAGACCTATGGGTAGTTCCCTTAAAAGTAGACTGTTTTTTTTTTTTTTTCTTTTTTTTAAAGCACAGGTGTTTGGTGAAATATGAACAGTCTCCAGATAGTTTCTGTTTGAATCACCTATCAAAAAAAAAAAAAAAAAAAACCCACCAGGGAATCTCCCCACTGAGGTAGCTGACAAGAGTCTGCAGAAGTTTCTTAAGGGAAATTCTTTCAAGCCCCATAGCCTACAGAGATCTTGTGACAGCTAGCACACAGTGTGAAAATCCAAGATGGTAACTGCTATCTTTCCCTCAGGTCTGAATTTCCAAACAAGGACATCAGCCTGCTGTCAGATGAAAATTACTAAAAGTGAATTTCTAGTCCCTCGTTTGCCAAGAGACAGTGCTCGTTATCATTGAAAGTTCAGAGAACAAATGCACCCTTCTCCACTGCTAATGTGGTCCTTTGTCCTCCAAAGCAGAACTCACTGTTTTAAGCCAGACTCCCTGCGTTCACTATGACTGAAAGTTTGAAAAGTTGTTCACACGTCTATCACCATAGCAATCACTCGATCAAAATCAAAGATGTGCACAGTAGGGTGAATAGTTTTAACTGTTAGTGATAGATCTAGAGACTTCGTCCTGTGTGTTTTGGCTTTGGAAAATAGTGCATAGCTAATTACTGGGGATTTTATACTTAGTGAATATTATATGAAATGATGATTTTGTTTTGTCAAGAAAAATATTTTGTAGTACTTGTCTTACAAAATGTAAAAAGGCAGATTGATTTGAAAGGCCTACATTCAAGTTCCACTTCTGCTACAAACTTGTACACTACCTGGAAAGTCACATGACTTTGTGGTTTTCTGTTTCCTCGTACTTAAAATGAAACAGTTGGGTGATGAACATAGAGACAGAATAATAATGTCTGTCTATTTACCACAGTGGCTCTCATGCCCAAGAAAGCAAGTGGAGTGTGCACTTATCTCTAAGTAAACATTTCTTGCGGGAGCTTGAGGTGATTTGTAATTGTGGCATTGATTGAAAAACTGTCTTAAAATAAGACACTGTCACAGTTCAAATGTGTACGTGACTTCACATGCTATAAGTGATGAGATACTCAGCGTTATGTGACTCTATAGAACTCCATCCTTCAAAGTGGGAAAACGACTTTAACATCATCGTTGTCCTCCTGTCTTGGATTTGCTGGTTTAATTAAAAAAAAAATTATTTAGTTCGTATGTATGAGTGCTTTTAAAGAGTTTTTAAACCTCCAGTTTTATTGAATGCATATGGGTGTTTTGCCTGCATGGAAATCTGTGTACCACTTCTGTGCAGTGTCTACAGAGGACAGAAGAGGGCATCTCCTGCGACTAGAATAAAAAAGACTCTTGTGAGAGGCCATATGTGTACTGGGAATCCCACCCGCATCCTCTGGGAAAGCAACTATAGCTCTTAACTGATTGAGCCAAACCTCCAGCCCTGAGTATGAGTATTGCACCTACATGTACACACATGGCCTGCATGCCTGGTGCAAAGAGGCCTGCCAGATCCCCGGAACTGGAGCTGTAGCCACCGTGTGGGTGCTGGGAACTGAGCTCAGGTCCTCTACAGGATCATCAGGTGCTCTTAATAGCTAGTCCACCTCTCTGGCTTCAACTGTGTTAATCTAATTTCCTAGTGAAGCAAACAATTTAAGGAAGCAAGACTAGAAAGATGACTTTTTAAAAAAAAATTATATTTATCTATTTATTCACTTTACAACCCAATATCAGCCCTTCATCTCCTCCCAGTACCCCCTCATGAAAGTCCTCCCCCATTTTCCTTAGAAGGGGAAGCCCCCCTGTGGGTGCCAAACCCCCCCCCCCATGTCCCCATCTCATCCCTTACCCTGCACATCAAGTTGCTGTGGGACTAGGCACATCTTGTCCTGCTGAGGTCAGACAAGGATATCCATTTAGGGGTGCGGGAACCACAGGCAGACATATAGGCAACAGGTTCAGGGACTGCCCCAGCTCCTGGTGTTTGGAGGACTGCATGAAGACCAAGCTGCACATCTGTTACATATGTGCAGAGGGCCTAGGTCCAGCCCATGCTTGCTCTTTGCTTGGTTATTCAGTCTCCGGAAGTCTCCAAGGGTCCAGGTTAGTTGACTCTGTTGGTCTTCCTGAGGAGTCCCTGTCCTTTTCAGATCCCTCAAACTTTCTCCCAACTCCTCTGTAAGACTCCCCAAGCACCATCTACTGTTTGGGTGTGAATCTCTGCATCTCCTTCCATTGGCTATTAGATGGAGCCTCTCAGAGGACAGCTATGCTAGGTTCCTGTCTGTAAGCATAATGGAATAGCATTGATAATGTTGGAGATTGGTTCTTGCCCATGGATGGGTCTCAATTTTGGGTAGTCATTGGTTGGCCATTCCCTCAGACTCTGATCTATCTTTGTCTCTCTACACATCTTGTAGGTAGAGTCCAAGGCTTTGTGGGTGGGTTTCTGTCCTTATCCTTCCATTGGGCATCCTGCCTGGCTACAGGAAGTGGCTACTTCAGGATCTACATCTCCCACTGCTAGGAATCTCAGCTAGAGTTGTTCCCTTAGACCCTCTGGGGCCTCTCCTCATCCCAGGTTTCTGGCATATCAAAGGTGCTTTCTGCCAAGCTGGATCACCTGAGTTCAATTCCTTCAGAACTCAGATGATGGAAAGATAGAAAAGATTCCCACAAGTTGTCCCCAGTCCTCCACATAAGCTCTGTAGTGTGGTGCACACGTACCCACACATAAACAAACAAAAGAAATGAATACATGTAAAAAACATTAAGAAAGCTTTCTTACTTTTTTCTCCTCCTTCCTCCCTCCCTCCCTCTTTCCTCCCTTCCTTTTCTAGAGTTTTCATTAAGACATTACACACCAGGAGAGGGTTCAGAGCTTAAGCATCTTACAATCTCATACACAACATGACCAAAGAAAGGATAGTCTAAGGTAACTTAAAACATCGAATCCCTCCGTTTCCTTGGAAGAAAAGGCAAGCCAGACTGAAGAAGGCTCTTTTTGGTTTGATCTTGTCTTTTAAAGCTTGGTGGGCCAGCTAAGATTGCTCACTTTACTGCTGAATTTTCCATCATTTTAGATCATTTTTCTTTGCATAATTCTTTTGAATTCTTCTTTTTCACATTGCTTTCCTCTTCCCAACCCCAAAAGTCTTTTGCTCATATTAAACTCATTTACCCAAAGGAATAAGTAGATGAGTGGTTCCTGAGGAGAGCAGTATCTTAAAAGAGAGCCATTTCCTAAATGAATACCTAATTGGTAAAATTTCAAGCAATATAACAGTTTCACTAGATTTCAGGCCGGTCTCCTGTCTCTTAGAAATATATTCTTTCACTATTATGTGGTATGCTGGTTTTTAAAACAGTAAAAGCCATAGAGTTCTTGCCCGAAAAAATATTAGGCATCATCTCAGTAGAGAGGAGTTAAAGCACTTGGTTGGAACAGGGATGCGGATCCCAAGTTTTCTGAAAGTCCTCAAGCCCTGCTTCTTTTCCTCAGCCCTTTCTGCAGAGGTATACACCCCAACATCCTGGTAAAAAGTCAGGCTGACACACACAAACACATATGTAGACGATGAGAGAATAAGTCACATACAAGTGGATAGATAACCCATCCTGGAATACCCTAAAGAAGCATGTATGATCCTCCTGCCGTAGTGAGTCTCAAATATGAGTTTAAACAGGGAACATGGTAGAACAGTGAGCAGGCTAAGAATTCCTGTCTTGCCTGTGGGCCTCGGATTCTGCCTCATGTTTAGAACTTGAGTGTAGAGTATGTTTGGGTTGTATGGTCAATAGGATCAAACAAATATACCTTTGAAATCAGTACCACCATTACTAGCTGTTTGGGGTTTGGAGCTGGGTTTCCCCTAACGTGCCTTTTCCTTCCTCAAATGTTAAATCCATTGCAACTGCCAAAATACGGATCTTCTCTTTGAAGCAAGAATTCCTGTGACATTCCCCAAGCAGGCATGACTGGAACCAGTACAGCCTCCAGGCAGATCATGCTGGCCCCCTTCTAAGGTCATCATGGCCGCTGTGACATTACTAGAGCTTTCAGGTAGGGCCTATCGTGAGGACTTTGTAGCTTCTGGGCCATGGGCATCTGGGGCTGGGTGACTCTTTCCTGTGGGGCTGTTCTCTGAACAGTATTTTATATTTAGCAGTATTCTTGGCTTCTCCCCACTAAATGCTGGGTAGCCCTCCTCCTCCATATTTGACCGTGACAACTTCTCTAGACTTTGCCTAATGTCTGCTGGAGGCAAAATCAACTCTGACAACCATCCATATGAAGTATCTCCTTAGTTCTCACAACACCTTACAATGTGGAGATTGTGACTTCATGCCACACTGTGCAGATGAGGAAAATAGGACCACGAAGAATGCAGAGACCATTGTCATGGGGCCAGGATGTGTCTTTATTGATCTCAAAGTAGTGTAAAGGCCTCCCTTCCTTCTGCTGACCCTGGTGATCAGTTCTCCCTGGTTTTTATTTGTTTGTTTTGTTTTTGTTTGTTTTTTTTTTTCTTTAACCTATGCTATCTCTAGTTTGGGTTGGGTTTTAATATTTACTTTGTATTTTCCACACAGTGGCCTTACTACTAATATGCATCTCTTGCCTAGATTTACTAACCAGGTCCTCAGTTTTTCTCTGAGATATTAACCTGTTCATCTTTCCATCTCACCTTCACCTTGACTTTCTCAAGCATGTTGTTAGATATCTGCTCTACGGAGAACTCCCCATTGCCATCTATATTGCCTTCGGTGCTGGTTCACAGAATGGTCTTGGATCAGCCACGGTGGGAACTGTTGGAAAGGCAATTCCTTAGGCCCACTCCAGAGCTGAACTCCAGGGTGGCCACCTACATACTCGTTCTAACACACCCATCACATGGTTCTAATGCTCTCTGACTTCTGAGACTCTCTGGGCCACTTAACCAAGTTCTGACACCTCCTTGGGCGAGCCTCGGACTCCTCACTCCTATGACCATGCCTGCCTTCTCCTTTCCTGTTTTACCACTTGCACTTACCAACCTTTCAATTTTATTCTTTCATTAACTATCAAACACGTGTTTGTCTTTCTGTCCTAAGCACCAATAATAAAGCAAAACAGTGAAGCTTCTGGGTGGCCAGTTGCCAAGCAGAAGGACTCTGCCGTAGGACATCACCTGGATGGTTACACACCACATCATTTTACAGCAGAAGCCCTGTCATAATGCCCTGACCCCCCCCCACCCCAACCACACAATCACATCAGGATTTTCTGGAACCTTAAAAACAAAACTAAGCAAACAAAGGATGCCAGAACATATTCCAAGACCTACAGAAATAGTCTTGTAAATCTGTTTTGTGTTTGTTTGTTTGTTTGTTTTTAACATTTCAACATAGCTGGATCACTGGAAGCCGTGCTTAGGGCGGACATTTAATCCACCATTTGAATGTTTAGTCAATCTCTTAGGGAGGCTAACAGGCCCCCAGCTCTGCCTAGCCCTCAGCTTGCCTCGCCAGCTCTGCTGGGGTTTTGCTTTCCTCTGATTTCACTTTCCACTTCCTCTAACAGTCAAACCGCAGTCACAACCAACAAACAAAACTATCCTTTTTCTGATCCATTGATTTTAGTTATTGTCCTAATCTGTGGGGACTCAAGGTACTATGTCCCCAGTCTCCAGCTTCTGACCGTGACCTCATATCGGGGACACCCGTTAAACAGGTCCTAAAGTATTTCCGGGATTCTGGTTATTTTGCACCAGCTCAGAAGCTGCCCAAGGCTCATTTTAATGATTCTTAGTGCTCTCTGCAGTGGCTACGAAACCCTGAGCACACTCACTTGCAGCTGGGTGAATCAGCGCAGTTCTTCAGGCTTGCTAAAAGGCAGCTCAGCCCAGGATGCTAACCTGTGAGAAAGTCAGAGGGCACCTGGGTAGAGAATGAATGAGGAAGTTCTCTACTGGGCCCTGAATCCAGCGGGTGGTTAAAGAGAAATCGAAACTCAGCTGTTAAAACCGCTTTCCATATTCTTCAGAACTCTTTCCTCGAGCCTCCTAGAAGCCCTTACCAGCATCCGTCCCTCAAAGGCTGTGGCCAGGACCCCACGGGCTGTGGACCATGTACACCCGCAGTAGGGTGTTGGGCCCAGGCTTGGGCACCTCCTCCATCTCTCGGGACCACTCTGGAGCTGGGCAGCACAGGGAGCTGGGCCTGCAGCAAAACCGGAGACAGAGTTTGGAGGTGGCTGCTCCCGAGGGCCCTAAGATGGAAAGGCAGGTGCATGCTGACCAGAGGAGGTAAGTATTTGCAAGCTGCCTTAGAAGCAGGAAGCCCTGGCCCCAAACATAATTAGGCACCAGATACCTTCTTGGTCTTTGGAGTTCAAAATCACTGTGGCTTAATAACAGGGATTTTGAAAGAGTTATATATCATTTACCTCTTTAAAATCACCTAGGAATTGATTTATTATGCCTTGCACCTGCCAGTTTGCAGACGTTTGTAGAATGTTCTCACCCCCGAGTTCACTGATTCTCATGACTGACTCTAGGATTAAAACAACGGATGTATGCAACCTGGGCTTTTTATTACTTAGGAAAGTAAGTTTTTATTTATTGGAGAAGGAGGAGGACTTTAAATAGTACCACCATGCCAGAGTAAAGGCAAGAAGAAATGTGATGCAGAGGGTCCAGATAACCTTAAAGCTATCTGGAAGTTCTCTAGTGGTCTAACTTAAGGTTTCCATGAGCACAGCTGGGAGTGAGGGCTTCAGCAGCTTAAGACTGGAATGCATTGGTAAGCAGAAACACATAGGAGGCGTTTATTCTTGATCTGCGGTTGAAAGACTGATGATGGCATCCCGAAAGCATGTTTTGTAGAGTGCCAGCGACCCTCTCTTTGCACCGGGTGGAATGGGTTCTTTTTCACTCAGCACCGTGGTTTGAAGTGCTGCCTCTGTGAATTAGAACTGTACAAATGGTTTTATTTTTAGTTTCCCACTTTGCAGCGACTTCTTTGTTGCAAGAAAGACAAATGCCGGTTGCTAAGGAACAGTTACATAACCTTATGACCAATACACACTAGCACTAATGTTTCTTTCATCCCCATGCCGTTTCTGAAGGTACCAAGGTTATAATACCGTTCAGTGTAGTTACACTTAAATGGGGCAGATGGTCTGGGAATCAGAGACTGTGGAATTTCTCTCAGAATAATTGGCATCTTGCCACAATAGAAGTTCATTAACTCCAAGGCACATGTCTATAAGCTGGTCTCACACTTATAAGTAGTTAATGATATAAATCCTTTTATTAGGAAGCATCTATTCAGATGTAAGCACTTCTTTGTATGCTCCTATCATCTTGTGAGCACTAAGCAGTTGTCTCTTTTTTTTGATTTGATGCTAATCTCTCCAGCATCTTGCTAGACCAAATCCCTCAGAAAGGAACAGTTTGCTGTTAGAACATTAGAGAACTTCCTGAAAGAATTCAGTTGCTTCATGTGAGTCGGTGGTAGTCAGCAGTGCTAGAAAATGTTCTCCTTTTTGGGTGTTTAACATCTGAGTGTTTGGTCCACTCTGGATTCAGCTTGTATCTTTATTTACTATGTCAACTTTCTGAGTTGCTTCCTTAATTAAGCTGGTAGGTAAAGGGGCTTGTATGCAAGATAAGTGACATCTCAGTAAAAACAACAAAAAATTAGAAGGTCTTACTAATCTGGAGGAGAGAATTTAGAGTGTGTGTGTGTGTGTGTGTGTGTGAAATTAGAAAGTAAGAAAAGAGGATGCTAATTGTCTTAATTTTTTATTTGTGTGGTAAAGGTAACGTTAACCTCATTTGTGGGCAACCTTCTTCTGTTAGTTCATTTAAGCAATGGATCCAATGTGGGGATTACAATCATGGCTTTGATGCCTAATGGATGAGTTCAAGTTCTGATTCTATGGTTACGTGCCCTATGATTATAACATGCTTAGCCTCCATTTTCTCATTACTAAAGGTAATGTAATTGCATCCTTTAAGCCAGTATTCAGTAAATGTTGGAGCTGACAGCTACGCCTTCATTTAACAACCATTTATTGATGATAATATCATCCTCATATTGAGAAAACATATTGACTTAAAATACATTTTTACCAAATAAAATACACAAATTGGTAGTTTTATGCCAATTTGACATAAGCTAGGAGTCCATTCAAAAGAAACCTCAATTGAGAAAATGGTCCCACCTGATTGGCTCGTGGCAAGCCTGTGGTGCATTTTCTTGATTGACAATTAACATGGGAGGGTGGAGCTGACTTCGAGTTGTGCCACTCCTGGTCCTCAGTGTTATGGGAAAGCAGGCCTAGCAAGCCACGAGAGGAAGCCAGTATGTACCACTCTCCTTCATGGCTCCTGCATCAGCTTCTGCTTCCGGGTTCTAGCCTTGAGTCCCTGCCCTGACTTCCTTTGGTGACAGAGTATGAGCTGAGAGTTGTAAGATGAAATATGCCCTTTCTTCTCTGAGCTGCTTTTGGTCATGATGTTTTGTCACAGCAGCAGAAAACTAAGACAGAAACTGGTACCAGGCCATGGGGTATTGCTGTGGGAGACCTGACCCTGTGTTTTTGGGAGGATTGTGGAAGGACTTTGGAATTCATAGCTTAATGAGCTGTTGTGGGCACTTAGAAGGTAAGATTGAGAGCAGCACCAAGGAGGGAAGCCGGACACCGAGGTATCAGACAGAAGTTTAAGAGTCCCTGAAAGATTCTAGCAAGGCCATTTGAAATTTTGAATTATAAACTACCAAAATGAAACCTTTGCTTTGCTGGGACAAGCAATACTGGGACTGAGGGATTATCCATGATTAAAGAGACCAGCATCACAGAAGTGAAATCCTCTGGGAATCGTCTTGGCAGAGTCAGCATAGAAGACGTAGTCCAGAGGTGGCCAAGGCTGTGTACCTTGTGCTCACAGCTAGACCTGGCAATGTGGTACTTCGGTGGCATGAAGGGACCATGGAGAGAAGCTGAGGCACAATACTACGTGGCAGGGTTAGAGTCCCTGAAGAGAGCCCAGGACAGGTGGTTGGTGAAGGTGCAGCCCAGTTCCAGTGGATCCCTGAGCACTTTGGAGAAGCCAGTACCATAGGATGACTGCTAAGGACAGCAGCAACTGCAGAGCTGAGTCAACCATAGCCTATGAGATAAGCGCTGTGTGCTGCAGAGGATGAGCCCAAGAACAGAGCTAGCTGGCCAGTCCCCTTGAAATCTGGAGGGTTGTGAGTGGGGTCTCAGAAGCCAGACCTGACCTTTTAATACCATTGGACTTTGGGTTTGCTTTGATTTGATTTTGACTGAGCCCTGATTCTTCCTTCTTAGATCTAAGAAACTGTATAATCTGTATAATTTCTTTCCTTTCCTTTCTTTTTTTTTTTTTTTTTTTTTTTTTATTTCACAGGAATCCACATCTAACAGACTTTGGATTTTTATAGAGCATTTGGAAATTTAAAGACACATTTGAATTTTAGAAAGACTGGAATTTTAGAGAGACTTTGGTGTTTCAGAGAGACTTTAGATATTTTAGAGAGACTGGGCATTTTAGAATCTGAAGTGCTTGAGTTTGTAACGCTTGTGGGACTTTTAAAGTTTGGAATATGTTTTATATTGTAATATTGATATTAGTGACATCTTAAGAACTAGAAGAAAGGTTTTGGCTTAACATTGATGTGTTTGCATACGTTGACAGGAAGTCAATTGTGCTGGGAATTTTGTGTCAACTTGACAAAAATAGAGTCATTTGGGAAGAGGGGATCTCAAATGAGAAAATGCCCCTAACAGGTCGGTCTGTGGGCAAGGCTATGGTACAATTTCTTGGTTGATGATTGATGTAGGAAGGACCAGGCCACTGTGGGTCCCATCACTCCTGGGCTGGTGGTTTTGGGTGCTATAAGAAAAGAGTCTGAGCAAGTCATGGATAAACTTCTTCCATGGCCTTTTACTTCAGTTCCTGACTCCATGTTCCTTCCTGGAGTTCCTAACCACCATGTCCTTTGATGATAGACTGTGACATGGAGATATTATCAAAATAACTGCTGCGTAAACGCCCCCCCATTCCTTTTAGTCATGGTCTTTATTAGAGCAATAGAGAAGTAACTAAGACAACAAGTAAAAAAAAATCAATGGAATTCTTTAAAATCAGTGATTCTTACTCTGTGACAGACTGCCAGGTAACTTTTTTAAACCTGCATTTGGATTTCAGTTATTGCAAGTGTTTACTATTTCGTATTGACTTTATAGTTATTTTTACCTGGTGCTATGTACTTGTCCCTAACTATTATAAACTATTCACACAGATTTAAAGAGAAACAAAAAGCTTATATAAACTTGTAATCCAAAGCAATCTTTTGTTCTCTCTTTTATTATTTTGCTTGCTTCTAAGAAAATTTTACCTACGTCTATATGAATATTAGGGGTACAGGTTTCTAGCCTGATTATGCCCAATTGTGGACCATAGACTCTTGTCCGTGTTAGTGATAAAAGCCTGATGCTGTTTAGGAAAAAAGTAAAAAGGCATTCTGAAAATGGATCCATCATGTAGAACTTTACTATACAGTAGTTAACGTTAATAAAATTTATACACAAATCAGCTTCCTGTAACACATTTGTGCTCTACTGTATATGGAGTACTATAGAGACTTAAAGATGAGCAGCAATAACAGCAAATACTTATGAAGCACTTACTGTGTTAACAGTGCATCACACGTATTAACAACGTGACAGTAACACAGGATCTCTAGCTCTGGATATTTTTAAAATATTGGAACAATTTTCTACTTAGCAAACTTCATAAGATTTTTGGAAAAAAATCTATTTAATGGGACAGATACTTTTGCAATAATTACACAAATAAATCTTTATGTGTGCTATAAAGGAAAGCCAGTATCTGAGCTAGTTTTCGGGGCAGGAAAGTATTTCCGAAGATAGGATATTTATACTGAGACATATAGGAGAATGAGCTGTATGTGTATATGTTTGTTTTGTAGGTAGTGATGATGAGATTGTCAACTTGGATAGGACTTAAAATTATTTAGGAGACAAGCCTGCAGTTAGATCTGGGAAGGATTATTCAATTAAATTAGCCTCTGGACATGCCTGTGAAGAATTATTTTGATTGGGTTAATTGAGGAGGGAAGACTCACCATAAAGGAGAGTAGCATGTTCTCTGGCCTTGGGTAGAGAGATGATAAAAAGAAGGAAGCTAGCTGAGTCCAGTCAGTATTCACTACTTTTGTCTTCCTGACTGAATGCAGTGATATCAGCTGTCCCCACTGCTTTGATTTCTCTGCTGTGATGGACTTTACCCTTGAACTGTGAGCCAAAACAAACCTGTGGTGGTTTGAATGAAAATGGCCCCCCTAGACTCATATTTTTGAATGCTTATTATTTCCAGTCTGTGGAACTGTTTGGGAAGGATGAAGAGTGTGACCTTATTGGATGAGGGTGGGCTTTGTGGTTAAAAGTTCCATAGCATTCCAGGTTGCTCTGTCTTTGCCTCACGGTTGTTGCCCCTCATGTAGTAGCTCTCAGCTACTGCTCCAGTGCTGTACTTGCCTGCCTGCTGCCATGTCCCTGTGTGATGGTCTGGGACTCTATTAACCTCTGGTCTGTGAATCACAAATGAAATGTTTGCTTTTATACATTGCCTTGATCACGATGTTTTGGCATGAGAGTAGAAAAGTAATTAAGACTAATAGTTTCTCTCTTGAGTTATTTTTGTCATGTTATCCTGTCACAGTGACAGGGGAAAAAACAAAATATGAGGTTTGCTTCTTCCTTCCTTCCTTCCTTTCTTCCTTCCTTTCTTTCTTTTTTTCATTCTTTTTCTTTTTTCCTTGTTTGCTTGCTTGTCTTGTCTTTTAGAGACAGAATATTTCTAGGTAGCCCACAATACCCTGAACTTATTATGTAGCCCACACTGGCTTTGAACATGTGATCATTTTGCCTCAGCTAGATTACAGACATGCTCCACTAACCCCAGCTTTCAAGTGACACATTGGTAGTTATTAGAGCCTATAAAAACCAATTTACTATTTCCTCTCCACTACAGTGCTCCAGATTTCAATTTCCTGTCTCCCTATGATTAAAAGAGAATAAGTTTTTGCCAGTAGATGTTAAATGGAGTGAAAGCAGTGGGCTTCTTCTTCCTGGAAATGGAGAACTGGATAGTGCAGAAGTTTCTCTTAATGCTATGAAATGATACTACACTGGAAGAGCTCACCGATTGTCTTAATGAGCAATCTTCCCAATGGCTCAATATAGACGGCTATTCATTAGGGATTGTTTAACTCAAACTCCTAGACAAGGCCCATAAGCAGTTAGAAAGTTTGTAACGTAATAGTGTTTAACACTTAATGATGATGATGCAGCTCAAT
Organism: Mastomys natalensis; assembly: GCA_021653895.1. Lineage (NCBI taxonomy): Eukaryota > Metazoa > Chordata > Mammalia > Rodentia > Muridae > Mastomys > Mastomys natalensis. Next base: position 260,034 of record JAJTUV010001271.1, read on the forward strand.
GAGCTGGGTAGGTACCTCAACTACTACCAGATTCTAATAGCAAACTGATTAGTTGAGCTCCTCTTGCACAGCTTACCCTTGGAATGATAAATGTGTTAGAGCATTGTAATATTGTAGCAGCACAGTGAAGATTAGCTATAGCCTCAAATGAGCTGAGTAACTCTCCAAATAATTGCAAAGACAAAATAGGCAAGCACCAAGATAACAATCAGTTGGGTTGTTCATGTACACTAGGAAAGTTCTCTACCGCTACAAGTCAGTGGTAGAGTACTCTTCTAGTATACACGAAGCCCTAAGGCCAAGCCAATATCACCAGAAACACCAAAACAAATAGTTAAAAAGAAAAAGAAATACTTCAAATATCTCATAGGCTGAACTATGCATTTAGATCTTGTACTTAGAGTGACATGAACATTATTGAATTTTAGCTTCAAAATAAACACTTTACCACCTGACAGATGAGGAAAGTAAGTCTTAGAAGATTAAATGAGTTTCCCAAGTTTCCGTTGCTTTTCCTAATCAGTAGCTAGAACTCAAACCTAGGTCTTTCCATCAAAGTAGAATCTGCTTAGGAGCTGCGGGAGGAAGTGACATCTACCTGTTTGTTTATTGTTTTATGACCATATTAAGAAAAATTCAGTAGGTCAAAGAGAGTACTAATATAGAAGCAGTAATGTGGTGCTTACTCACAGCTTTGCAGGGAAAAACAAGTTTTTTCTATACCTATTCCTTGGTTAATGGCAGAGACATCTATAAGAAAGTCAGATTAACAAGAGAAAAGAAGTATTTGGTAAGTTATATGTGACACAGGAGCCTTTAGAAATGATAACAGAAAGATACAGGGAAATATTATATATTGGTAACTTTTCTCCTTACCATGAAAATTGCTTGACCAAAGCAGCTTAAAGGAGGAAGGATTAATCTTGGCTCATGGTTTCAAAGGGTACAGTTCCTCATGGTAGGACAATTTCATGACTTGTAGACTTTATGATGGAGGCTTGTGACAATGTGACCTCAGAGCAGACAAAATCAAACCAAAACCAAACAACAAACAAACAAACAAACTGGAATCAGAACAGAAGTGTCCATAACTTACACAGGTTTGCTACAAGAACCATACTGCTACCAGTCAGGCCCCATCTCTTAAAGATTTTATGCACTATAAAACAGTGCCACCAGTGGGTAGAGAGATGGCACAGCAGTCTAGGGCACTTGTTGCTCTTGGAGGGACCTGGCTTCAGTTCTCAGTATCTACATCATGGCTCATAATCATCCATTACAACAGTTCCAGGGGATCTTATATCCTCTTCTGACCTCCAAGGGCATCAGGCATGCATGTGGTGCATATACTTCTATAAAGGCAACATGCACATAAAATAAAAATTAAACATCTAAAATTAAAAATAAAATACTGCCACAAGCTAGGCACCATGTGACCAAAGCATGTCCCTGTAAGAGACATTTTGTAGATAATCATATCCCTTATTTTTATCCATAGGTTTGATGAAAGGTGAAGAGTTTGCAGCTATGTGATTGATTCAAAAGGGTTAGGAACTAATAATCTATGAAACAAAGGAGGCCTGTTTATTTAGCTTCTTCATGTTAGAGAAGTCCATCATGGTCTGCTTTAGGGGCATAGAAAAACAGGTCTTCATGCTTCTGTCTTCTTAAATGCCAAGGTGCCATATTTTTGGAAAAATGTGGCCTGAATCACTATTTCTAAGTTATTTTCTAAATGACTTAGGTGTGTGTGTGTGTATGTATGTATCTCCTTTTTGGTGATGCTTTCTACAGATGCTACACAGATTGGTGACCTCCTGTTAAAGTAGCTTGTTGTCATTGTTTCTAAGCAACCTCAAGTACATGGTGACTTTTGATCAAAGCCTACACTGAATGATTTATCTGATGCTATGACCTAGAACATATATCAGTATGTAGGCTTAGACTTTTCTCAACCTTCTTTATTTAGTGTTCTTAAATGCTTCAATCTCCTTTCTAGCCCACTGACCAGAGAGAGAGGAAAAAGAAGGTTTATAAGGAAAGGGTGTTATAGACCTGCTTAGAAGTAGTTCTTTAGGGCAATTCCACTCTTCATTGTCAGAATACCAGCAGTCCAGTCCAATAGCAAACACCAAACATCAATCAGTAGTGGTGGCACAATCCAGCAGAAACTGCAAGGCTCCACCACATCAATCTGAGTCAGTGAAAGTGGCCAGAATCTGCTGGAATACCACAGGCTCTTTGGCCTGTTTCTCTCTGTGAAGTCAAGACAAGAGAAGATTAGCAAAGACCAGTGAAGGCCAGCACAGTGTTGCATAGTGTTGCAACTCAAGAGCAACCTTTCACTGTCTGTGGGCTTCTATTTATAGTCTTTCTAAACATCACATGCCCTTTCAAGTGTCTGTTTCAGTAAAGCATCTCATGCCATATATATATATGTATATAATACACACACACATACACACACACACACACACACACACACAACACACACACACACATATATATATATATATATATATATATATATAATATTCTGAGATATATAATATATATATATATATATCAGAAAATTTTCACAAAACAATTCTCACTACAAATAAATGGCACATTTTCTGATCTTTTGTGTGTGTGTGAGTGGTCCAAACATGTGAGTTTGCACATGCATGCATATACGTGGGGTTAGCCCTAGCAGAAGACATTGGATGCATTTCTCTATCACTTTCTATCTTACTACTCTGAGATATGGTCTCTCACTGAATTACAAGTTCACATTTTTGTCTAGGTAAGGTAGCCAATGAGCTCTGTGGACCTGCCCACCTCTGTCTCCTCAAAATTGGGATCACAGGCAGACAGAACAGCGTGCCTAGCTTTTTACATATGTGTTGGGGATTTGAACTAAGGTCCTCATAATGGCAGAACAACTGCTCCTACCCACTAAGTAAATCACTCCAGTCTCCATTTTCTATTCTTGTTCATTAAAAATAAATTCATTGCATGATTTCCTAAAGCGTTAGTGGGTTACCATCTACAGTCTGAAAAGCACAGCTCAATGCAGAGGAGTTTGTTAAAGCAGATGGAAAGAAAGACATTTTAGTTTTTAGTTTGATTAGATCAAATTTACCTTCCTGTTTATGGAGGAGGGTATAAATTACAGTCCTGTTAGAATGAATTTTCAACTTTTGTGTGTGTGTGCTAGCCACTGCTCCTTGATGTGGTATGCATTTGTGATCTGCCAAGTCTCGGGGAACAATCTTTTTTGTTCAAATACAGTATCATCAAAAATGAATGGGCATTTTTCAAAAAGCCTTTGACAGCTGCAACAGTGAAACAATAAATCAACAGGATGACGAGAGCCCAAAAATGCATAATACCTATAATAATCAGTAGAAGTGTTGCAGAAATGAGAAAAAAAAGAAACTTAGCTCAATTACACAGTGAGGTGACTCACTTCAAAGTCAGTAGAGTGCCGTGAGGTTATGGATATTGTTAAGGTTAATTGCATCTATTCAGAATGTATTTGAATCTGAGACAAAAGCTTGGGAGAAAAAAAATAATCAAAAGGAACGGACTGCTTAGGAAGGTTTGTTCTTTATCTGAAAATCAGCCATGACAGCTCCTTTGTTCTGCAATGTTTGCAGTCTTCCCTCCAAATGTGAAGATGAAAAAACAATCTGTTAAAGTAATGCAGAAAAATTCAAGATATTTTCCATCATTAAAATCCAAGGGCTAGAGCAGGGTGTGGTGGCTCATATCTTAACATTTAGAACACTGAGGCAGGGGGATCATTAGTTAAAGTCCAGTCTGGACTAGATCAGTAGGAAGACATCTTGGAAAGGAAGAAAGGAAGAAAGGAAGAAAGAGAGAGGGGGGGGCAGGGAGGAGTGGGGGAGGGAGGGAGGGAGGAAGGAAGGAAGGAAGGAAGGAAGGAAGGAAGGAAGGAAGACCAATTGTGCTCTTTAGTTCCACTGTTAAGAGATGGTGATGAATCTGTTTTTTCTTTTGACATTTTTTTTGCCCTTCTTGAGATAGGGCTCTGTATAATCCAGGCTGTCCCCAAGCTCGTTGAACTCAGGATCCTCCTGCTTCTGCCTCTCAAGCGCTGGTATTAATCCTTTCCATAATAATCACCCCTGCCTCCAGATCATGAGACATTTTATAAGACAATGTATGCACACTTCTTAAGGATACCAATCACAAAAGGGAGAAAGTTAAGGAAATTGTCCTAGATTAACAGTCTACAGAGAACTGTGAAATTTGTGACTGATTCCAGGATAAGGTGAAAATAAGAAAGAATTACATGAAAAATTTGAAATGTGAATATAATTAGGTAAATTCCTTGGGTATGATGATGTTTTTATGTATGAATAGGATAATGTCTTTTTTTTCCCCCTTGGAGGCACATGCTAGAGTGTTCAGGGATTATATACCATCATGACCCTGTGGTTTGGAGAGAGAAATAACAATGTAAGGCATTCAGAACTAATGACTACAAGCAGAGAGTGATGGTCGTTGTCTTATTAACGTGGCTTTATCTATGTATGTGTGCTGTGAAGATGGAAGCCATGCCCAGTATATACTGGACAAACACTCTACCCCTGAGTGGAGTACCCATCTTAGCCCAAGGCTTCTAAAGAATTTTAAAGTAAACGGTTGGGGAAGAATACTTCCTGGTAATATCCTAAAGCTTGTTTTGTTTCTCTGCTTCTTTTTTCTTTTCCTCATTGGAACCCAGAGGACTTAAAGGAAGCTTTCTCACAGAGCTGTGTGCTTAAGGTTTTGCAGTTTATCGTAGGTCTATTTTGTTTCAATAAATTAAAGAGCAAAGCCTGGGCTCACAACTATGCTGCAGCTTGCACGATAATAACACTTACTAATCTTTAAAGTTATCTTTCTCATATGCCATTTTGTTTCGTGCAATGGGTCTTAGTCCTTCTGGGCCACATGAAAAAGGATCAGGAAACTATGGCATAGATGTTAGAGTGAAGAAGCAGAACCAGAGGTGTGAAAAGAATTTAGAAAAAGTATGTGTATGGAAAAAGATACAGAAAGGGATTCATAGCGTAGGAGGAGATGGACTGGTGATGGGTGAGGGTCTAGCACTGAAAACAGCCATCATGTATACCATATATATCAATAGTATATGCAGAACAGACCCTTCGCACGGGCATTCTAAAGCAGCTTTGTTTAGCTTTTTCCTAGGGGATATGCCTGAAGGTAGCAAACTAGGGTTGGTACAAAAACGTGGCAATTATAGTAGAACAGTGTTGCTCTGTTTTAATTTTTATCTATGTGTATGTGTGCGTGTATAGAAGTATGTATATTACATGTGAAGGACAGAAGAGGACACTAGATTCCCCTGGAGCTGGAGTTACAGGCAGTTGTGAGCCACTGTATGTGGGTGCTGAGAACTGATCTCAGGTCCTCAGCAAGAGGAGAGAAGAGGCTTGACAACTAAGCCACTTCTCCAGCTCCTGTTACTTTCTGATATTTTTTTCCTTAAATTAAATGATTTCATGTGTATAGTGTGGAACACACATGTCATGGCATGTGTTCGAAGGTCAGGGATACTTTTGGTAGTTTCCTCCTTCCACTATGGATTACAGGAACCAAACTCACATCGTCAAGTTTATGTGGCAAACACGTTTAACCTGCTTAGCCATCTTTTTGGACCCTGAAGTTATCTGAAGCATTTTCTACCTATGAAGTGGATAATTGTCCCCATTTTTAAAATGGGAAAAAAGATAGAGCAACTAAATAGTTTGCTCAAAATTGTTAGTTAGGGAGTAGCGGAATGAGGCTTGACCAGGCGGTTTGGTTCTAGGTCAGCAGTAATGTGGTGGCTTTGTAGTTAGAGGGCAGGCAGACTGTTTAGCCATTTGAGCACCAACTCTCACCTCAACCCTTTCAGGAAGGGAAATGCAACCCAAAACCCAACCATCCCGTCTCCAGTTAAAAGTCTCTTTCTCATTACTTGTACTGAGTCCATGCCCCAAATCAATCCTGTGGTAGCACATACACACACACACCACACACACACACACACACACCACACACACACACACTATATACATATACATATGTACATATACATGCACTATAGTCTTTAGCCAGGAACATTGTTAAGAGGAAGAGAAAAGATACACCTCGGGAGGGGCCAGCATCTCTTGTAGGTGGAAGAATGAAGACCAATCGTAAGTTCTAGATCGACATATCCATGGCTCTTTGGAAATGCAAGCAGGGAAATGATCTATGGAAGAGAATCTAAATGGGGTCAAATTCTTGAGCCCAAGTGATTATTCTAGAGGTCTGTTAGGGTCTTCTAGACAGTGCTCTGTGCAAAGCTTAGTTTGGTGCGAGCTATAGGACTTTTTATAACAGTGACTGTTTGAAGCAAATGAAATAGCTAGATTGTGTCAGGACATGCTATGCAGCCATTCAGTATTAAGCATGGAATGTTTATAATTTAACAGAGAAACCATTAAAATGGGAAATAAGACCAAAGCTGTACTTTAAATATGATTACAAGCTATGTAGAGAACATACCTAGGTGTGCTGATACACACCTATAATCCCTGGGAATTTGAGGCAGGAAGATGGTGGCGGGTTTGAGACTAGCCTGAACTGCTAGGTAAGCATGAAGCCAGGCTTGGAACATATGAAATTTTTTTTGTCTCAAATGAAAACAAAAAAGTAGAGAATATAGATTGAATGGAAATTCAGCCAAATAAAACATAATTGTAATCTTTGAGAAGTGGGGTTTGAGTAACTTTTAAATGCTATTTTCTACATTGTCTTGTATGTGACCTTAAAAATTACAAATAAGAATTCACTCAAATACTCTTTGCATGGACTGAGATACACATCACTAGATGTGGGGATTCTGGTTTTATGTGCTAAAGGTAACCCGTGAAAAGTCTTAGTTTAAGTTGAATGAAAATCCTGTAAAAACTGTGGGACAGCTGCCAGTCTGCTCCACTGACTTATTCTTTAGAAGGCAGCCTTTGCCCAGCTGCTTGCTCTCTTCAAACTTTAACTTCACGTTCTTATTTTCTGTAGTTCCATCCTTGTTTTGGAGGGGGACATCTCACTCTACTTCCTAGCTAGTGTTGAGGTCCTAGGCTGAAGTGTTCATCCAGCATCCTGAGGACCTCAGGATTAACTCATACCCTCCCTTGACCAGCTAACCTGGCGGCTTCTAGGGATGCCTGTCTAACTGAAACCGAGGGAGACAGGCTCACTCTTCAAGACTCTTTCAAGACAAGGACCAGATCGTTTGACCACCCACTGTAATAATGGTAGATTAGTTGGGCATGGTGCCGTGTACCTGAAATTCAAGCTCCATAAGAGCTGAGGCAGTAGAACGGAGAGGCCAAGGCCAGGCTGAGCTGTATCCTGAGACCCTGATTCATAAAACAAAGAAACATCTAAGTATTCTGTTTCTCAGCTGCAAGACAACCATGCCAAGTGCTCAGCACTCAGCATAATGCCCCTATCAGACCAAGTGTCAGAGCGCTGTGAAGTAGTTGCTGGCCACGCTATGGGCTGTGTTCAGAGGAGTGAAGTCTTTTGTCTCTGACCAGGAACCTCGAGTCTTCTGTCAGTGTCCAAGAAGTAGCCACAGGCTAGTTTATTAGCTTGTAGTAGTCACATCAAAATCTCACACCTGACACATGGTCTGAAAACACACATTTCTTCTGAGGAAGCAATTTTATACATTTTATAAATTTACCTATCAATTGGTCCCAATCTCAAAGATGGCAGTTCTCTATAGCATTAATTTCTTTCATACCTATTCTTTGTATCTTTAGTGTTAATTGTTCTGGATAGCTTTCTTTTTGTGTGTGTATGGTGTTTATTGAGTATGATTTTAAGTGAAGCCAGGTAACATCTCTTGTCCACACTCTGTAGCTGTGCATTTTAGCTACCCATCTTGACTCAGTTAAATTAGTAATATAAGCATAAAATATGTATCAAGCCATGAATCTCTAGTAGAGTGTGTTTTTCTAATCTGTGTAAACTGGTCGTATCTTATCAAGACATGGGATGCCTAGGCCATGAATTTATGTGCATGCACACATGTCTTTTTCCAATGTGCACACGAAGGCTTTCTATACAGAAAAAAGTCTGGGCTCTTGCTTCTTTTTACCTAGTGTGTTCTCTTTCTCCTTTTCAACAGAAGTCAGGGGGTAAATACTGCTGAAATAACCTCCATGAGTCCATCCACACCAGAGTGTGGAATGCAGATGAGGGCTAGTAGAAAGACGCCAAGGGGTCAAGGGTGATCTAGACAGCACTTTCTTGTTTGTTTTTTTGGCTTGAGAATTTAGACTGTTTGAAAAAGAACTCTGACAACTTAAATGCCTCAAAAACTTCGAGTTATATTGGTTAAAAATAATAAGCTTCATGGTCTGGAGAGATGTCTCAGTAGTTAAGAACACTGGCTGCCCTTCCAGAGATCCTGGGTTCAATTCCCAGTGGCAGCTCACCTGATACCCTCTTCTGGTCTTTTCGGAAATTGCACATACAAAGTATACAAGCATACATGCAAGCAAAGCACATGCACAAAATACAAATGTAAACTAGTGAACATAATAAGCTTAGTATCTCCACATTGAAGACCATCTAACAAAACCAACGTGGAATCCCTTATAGCTATCAGGTGCCTTTCTTCCCCCAGTTCTTCTCCCCATTGCTAATTGTATCTGGGATTAAAGTTTTCTTGAACTATAAAAAAATAACAGTCACCGGGGAAACTGGGGTTCACCTTTTGGGGTTCTTAGATTCATTAATAAAAGAAATTAGTAAGGGACTCAAAAGGAAGCTCGGGGCAATGTTTTCAGAGTGTAAGAGAAAAACATGGTGCAGGTTAGGTGATAGTCATGGCAGCTGCCAGAGATGGAGGCACATGCTTCCCAAGTTAGCCATGGAACAGAAGTGAAACCTTGTTAAAACAGGACAAAACTCTGAGTAGATGTGAGTTAATGAGTGGAGGAAAGAACCCTCCAAGCATCCCAACATGGGGTGAATGCTTTTTATATCCTCCTCATCTGCCTGCTTGTACATCAGGGCTTTCTTTCACACATTCTGTGTTCACTCGACACTGCCATGGGGAAGCAGGGCCTCCAGTCTTGCTCTGAAGAGTAGCTCTTTCTTGTACGTTACCCTGAATCAGCCTTTTTAGTTTCTAGTCTCCATTAGAGCATCTAGGCAGGTTTTGCTAGGAGAGTAAACTCCACACATCTATTATTCAGTTTGAAGCTGTCTATAATCCACTCATCTATCCCTCCCTGAGTTTCTGTTATCCAGTACATTTCGTTTCTCCATCAACCCAATGCTGGTCTTAATTAGAAATTTAAATTACACCGGTACAGTCTCTACACTCCGGGGGATAGATGTATGTAACACCTTTGCCAGCCAATATATTTTTCACACCTTACATACAGCAGTTTCCATAGAGTGCTCATGGATGAGATGCCATGAAAATGGTCCAAAAGTGTAGTGTACATGGAGAAAGCTCCTGTGTACCTGTCCTACAGCCCCACAATGGAAACATGGCTTGCACATCTTTTTCCTCAAAACATTTTCTTTAATATGTGTATATATGTACCTGTGTGTGACAGAGAATGTGTATGTGTGTACCTATGTGTGTGTGCATGTGCATGCATATCTGTGTGAGTGTGTGTGTGTGTATGAGGCCAAAGGTAGACATATATTCTTTATTGCTTCTCCATTATGTGCTTTGAGAAAGGATCTGTAGCTGAACCTGGGGCTCACTGATTGGCTAGGCTGGCTGCCCAGCAAACCCTAGGGATCTGAGTATCTCCACTTCCTCACACACTGGGGTTACTGCTCTGGACATTTTACACAGACTCTGGGGATCTGAACTCACATCCTGATGCTTGCACAGCAAGCACTTTATTTGCTGAGCCTCCTCACTAGCCTCCTTCCCTCTTTAAAAATGGCATAGAAAAGATCTTTATCTTTGCCTTAGACTGTTGTCTCCTAGGCCCATCTCTCTGTCTCATGGAAGTGCACTGTTAGAAATTGAAAACAATCTTACCAACAGATATTTCATTAAATTTCAATGAGATAATTAAGGAAACTCATTTTCAAAAATATATATTTGTTTCAGCAGTTTGCATGTTGCTTCATTAGGAAATGACCAGAATGCTAAATCTAGGTAGCTTGAGCTTGTTGGATCCGAAGCTCCTGAGAACACTTGGTGAAGCAAATGGCGCAGAGCTAACTGGCAAAGGTCTGCTGTGGGCGGAAACTAATTGGTTGAGAACATTAATAAATTATACTTGCTATTCATGTCAAAAAAAGTTCAGAGGGAAGAGATGAATATTTTTGATCTCTCTGGGCCTTGCACTCTGCCACACAATATTAAAAATAAAAAGCACAGCCTTAGACTTAAGCGCGTCTTCCTACTTCCCAAAGCAAAGATAAAGCTAAAGCACTTGGCAGTGCTTGCTTACATTAAGATGTTTTCAGTTTGACATTTTCAGCCAATAAAATACTGCTAAGGCGTTCTCTCACATAAAATGCATATTACTAGGACCGTTGTTAGCGTTAGGCAAAAATGCTTTTGATTAAAATCCTTTACTTTCAGGGCTAGCTATCTATCTATTCTCTCTTTTCCCACTTACAGTGTGTATGGGCTCTGTGCAGCCCTGTTCCAGAACAGTTGCTCACACGTGGAGACTGAGAGGGAGAAACATGTAAATGGTCCTATTACACTGTTTTCTGTGCAATGAATACTAAGTGTTTTGTCTCTGACCTAGGAGTCTCATGTCTTCTGTGACTGACAAATGCTACTGTTGTCTCATCAGGCTTAGTCAGCGTAGAGACTATAATATACAGTCTTTCATAAACAGATTTTCCCCTCCAACTCTCTTCTGTAATTTTTATAAGCAGAATGAAGGGCTTGGGAAAAGTCTCTGTGAAATATTCTTAGCAAACGCCTTTGCCATGTCTTCAGCTTGGCGTTGTTCTTCCCTGAACTTTGCTGCTGTTCTGGGTTCTTTGTGGGTCTCCTCTGCTTACATCACTGACTTCTTATATCATCTCACTCTAGCACTTGTTCGGATCTTCCTGTCCTTGAGTTATGTTGGCTTCTTGAATTGTTCCCAACTGATGTGTAAGATTGGTGGAAATGGTTTGTTTCTGCTTTTGACACCTCTCCCACACCCTGTAAGTCGCTAGCATAGTAATTTTGTAATAGGTGTCAGCCAAGCGTTCATATTGTTTGGAAGTATTTCAAGAGGCTGAAGTTACAGGAAATGGGGCCAGCTTTTATTCATCATCACAAGAAAGAAAATAAAAATACATACAATGGAATCTATGAAGCCCTAATGAAAACTTAAGACATTTGCAAGTTATTGCATCAAATGAAAAATCAGCCAGACCCAGAATGTCAGGAGGTTTTAAGTTTTCTCTCATAGGTAGGATATGTGTGTGTGTGTGCGTGTGGTGTGTGTGTTATATGTATATATGTATGTGTGTGTATGTGCATTTAGAAATTCTAAGGGAAGTGGGAAATAGGGAAATAGAATACATGTAATGAGGAAGCAAAATGAGTGAGCAACTGGGAAAAGGGAGAGAAACATCTGGAAAGGGAGAGGCCAGTAGAGGAGGACAATGAGTTGGAACAAAGTATAATGAATGACACGTCTGCATGAAAGTACTATGACTTAGTATGCTGAACTGACTAATTCATAAAGGGGCTGGGGTTGAAGTTAACAAAAGGCATAACTTAAGCTTTCTATGTTAAGTTGAAAAATCAGATACAGTTAATTGATATAGATTAAAAGCTGTGACTTCTGAGTCTTAGCCCTGTTGTTTAGGTAATCTAATGGTTTTTAGCATATGGCTTAACATTGGTTCGTTTATCAAAAATTTATTAATCTTTAAACAGTTTGTGTATGTGTGTGTAGATTTGTTTTGTATTTATTTATTTATTTATTTATTTATTTTATATATTTAGAGATAGCATTTCTCTATGCAGCCCTGCTGGTCTGAAACTCATTTTCTAGACCAGGCTGGACTGAGACTCACAGAGATCAGCTGCCTCAATCTCTTAAGTGCTGGAATTAATGGTGTTCACCACGGCACGGGACCTTGGTCATCTATTCATCAAATTATCCCAAGACAGTTTCTTGCATGTTGCTATAACAAGACACTTAAGGAGAGTAATACATTTTAAAAAGAGAGATTCATCTGGTTTACGGATTTGGCGGCCAGAAAGTCTCAAGAGGATGGTATCAGCACCTATATACCCTTGGCTGTGGAAGGTGACGAGGTAGAGGCGGGTAGCAGGGATGTGCAGAAGGTCAAGCAGGTGACTAGTTCTGAGTTACAGCAATACTTCACACTCTTACCTAATCCAGTCCTGTGATGCCCAACCCACTGCTGGGACAATGGCATTAATCCATTAGTCCACTGTAAGAGTGGTGTCCCCATGGCCAGTAACTTCTCTTAAAGGCCCTACCTGTTCTAAACACCAGTACAATGGGGTCTCGGTGGGGACAAACCATATCTGAAGCACAGAATGTGTAACTCTCCTACAGGAGTGCTTCTTTAAGTGTAGTACCTTGGGCAGCACTGTGTTCATTGCTTTTCCTGTTGCTGTCGAGATGAAACTAAAAGAGGAAGGGTTGGTGGGAGGCAGATGGCTACACTGAGTCTGCAGTTGGGAAGCAGAGAGATGAACTCTGGCTCTCTGCAAACAGGGTGGGTCACCCACTCTTTAGTCAACCCTCTGGGAAATGCCCCTGCAGACTGGTCCAGAGGTGTTCCTCCTAGAAGATTTTAAATCCAGTAAGGATGACAATGAAGATTAACCATTGCAAACATCCATCCAGAGCCTATTTTTTTTTTTTTAAATGCCTGTTATTGAGTCTCACCCAAGAGTCACTGAATCAGAAACTTTGCCCTTTAATAAGCCTGCCAACAAGCCCTCCAGGTGATTCTGATGTATGGTAAAGGTTAAAAGTTGCTGATGTGCAGCATAGGCAAATCCCTGGCCTAGACTCTGCGTCACAGCCTCAGCACTGAGAGCGGAGCAGCAATTTCACAGTTGGCCTTTAAATCCAATGCCTTGCGTTTCAGCTTTAGGGCTTCATAGAATGGCTCACCATTGCATCCTGTTAACGTTCCCAGATACTACTCACAGGATTGCAGCATCCTCAGCGCCTATAAAGTAGTGACAATTGAGGAGCGAAAACCTCTTTCTCAGGGTGATCAAAGACTATGTAACAGATAAGGGATTAATTTCCAGTGGCAGTCTCCTTATTCTGTATTCATATCGTTGTATGCAAGCTAGGCTACCCACGCACCATCTGCTGATATACATTAGGTAATTGGGCACCCAGCAGCCCCATTTGCATGCAAAGGTGGTTGTACACCTCACATTACAAGTCTAAAATTAAAGTCCAGGATGAAGCTGGCTGAAGGCTGGCAGCACAGAAAATAATGAGATAAGGAAAAATGGCTTTGGTTAATCAGCACTTTTGGCCTCTACTGTTCTGTCTTTGCTAATTTGCCCTTAGAAATGGTACATCCCAGGTGGAGGAGAGACTTCTAGGAGTATCTAGGGTTTTGTTTTAAACATATATGTACAAGCTGGTTGCATTTATCCACAGCATTTTCTCCCAAACTGTTCCCGTATGTATGCTGCAGTCTATTGCTGTACTATATTTTGCTTTATGAAGTATTCGTGCTCTGGTGGGACCATGTGCATTGGCTCAAAAAGAGCCACCCCAGCACAGGCTCACAGCTGGGATCTATGACATTGTACTTCTTCAGACAGCCACTGTGTGCCAGGCACCATGCCGTAGATCTGGAATACATACCAATGAAGTCCACCTCTGCCCTTAAAGGTTCACTGTGTTTTATGTATCTCACTGTTCCTGGTATCTAAGCGTGGAATATTTTTGCTTACAAAAAAGGATCCGGAGAGATGGCTCATTGGGCAAGGTGTTTGCTGTGCACACATGAAAACCTGACTTTGGATTCCCAGCAGCCAGGGGAAAAGTCCAGCATGGACTGGTGTATCTCCAACCCCTGAGATGCAAGGGAGAGATGAGGGAAGAGCAGAGATGGATGGGGGCCCTCTGGTCAGCCACTCTAGTCAAAATAGGACTCCAGCTTCAGAGAGACATCCCATTTCAAAGAAATTAGATGTTGAGAAAGAGAAGGCACCCAATGTCAACCTCAGCTCCTTACACACCCACGTATAGACAAGTACACACAAGTATACACTCACATGTTTAGACTGCACCTGCTAAAGAAAGAACAAAGATAACACTGACAAAAAGAAATTCTTCCTTGATTCCCATGTTCGAAGTGTCTGTGCTTCCCTGGGCCCTTTTGTTCAGCCTGTGTCCCCAGGAAAGCGAGGAGGCTGGGAGATCAAGGCTTATGTGACCAGTGGACTAGTCACATGGGTCACAAAAAAGATGTGGTTGGATGGCAAATAACTTGGACTCTTGATTGTATGAACAAAGAACACACCAGACGCCCAGTGTTTTCTTTTTCTCCTAAGGTGAGCCTACAAGAGAAAATAAGTCTTATTAGGATTGATTGGCAAGTGCCACCTAGAGGAGATTCGCCCTACAAGGACAGTCTCCCCAAACCAGTGGTGATGGAGATCAGCAGGAGCTAGTGACCCAGCCCATTGCCTTGTGACTTTCAACTAGATTAGGAGGTAGCAGAGAACAGAGCAAGCTCTTTAGAAAGTCTGTCTTCTTCAATACCTGGCTAATAGTCAGAAGGAAGATGGTCTGGTGCCTTAGATTCCTTAGGGAACTGTCATGATGATAACTGTTTTCCTTTCATTTCAGTGCAGGCACATACACCTTGATAGAACCGAACAAGAGCCGAAGGCAGAAGATACAGAGAAGTATGTGTGTGCTTTCACCTGACACTTGGAATGTTCCTCTTTATAATTGTTTTTTAAAGTATTTTTATTTTCTTATTTATAGAGACTCATGGGATCTTACTGAGGTCTTAAAAAATAACCCTTAGAGTCTTAATTACACTTGTAAAATTTCTTCTATTGTTAGCACTTCTAAATTGGTTTCTCTACATTAGTAACAGAATTCATGGTATGAGTGACTGTACGTTTTGGATTTTCCTTGGGTTTAAACAACTTCACACCTGTTGTTAAAGTTGGGATCCTGTCCCTCATATACCAAGTAAGTTGGTGGTGATATTTTAATGGTGCTATGGATATCTTTGAAACAGACAAGCTATATATCAAAAAGATTATGAGAGAATTTGTACCTTTTTAAAAAATATGTCCCATCCCTCCTTAATGAACTTATTTTTACCTCTGTATTTTTATCCTTCTGTATATATGTCAATCTACCCTCTACAATCTTACCTTTTACAATCACTTATATAATCACTTTTTTTTCTAGACAATTACCTGAAGGAAATTCCCTAGCACACCTTAATCTTTGGCTGTACTCCTTGTACTTAGGGCATGAGTAGCAGGTTTAATTGAGGCACAGGAAATAACAAATGCTGCTTTTGGACACTGTAGCATTATTTTTAGTTGCAAGGGGAGATGATATGACATTGTGTGATTGTCTATGTCAGTCATGTTCCAGCTCCGGGATTCTGTGTTCTCCCTTTTTAGGTTATTGGTATAGAATTCAGTGACCAATGAGGCTATAATGGCACAGTAGTTATCCAAAGGGACCACCTGGGTGGTTCATTGAGTCAGTATAGCAAATGACAGTCATCTTCAGAGACTGTGGGAACTGCAGACATTTATTCAACAGAACCTCAAGGTTCCAACATCTTACAGGACTTAAGAGTCAGCATTATCTGGGTATTGAAGTGTTTCAGAACTTTTCTTTTACTTATTTGAAGATTTACTAATGGTCTTTTGGGGCAATCCAGTCTAACTGAGAGATTAGGTTATATGCGGGAGCAACAGAACTAAGTCTCCCAGGCGCCCCCTGCTGTCTCAAGCATTGAATATGTGGGCAATGAAGAATACCAAGATCCAAAGCAGGGTGTCAACACACAGGGCAGAGCCTCCCTCCTCAGAGTTGCAGCCAGCTTGAGAAATGTTAAAAATAAAGCAAATATAGGCATCAGAATTCTTTGGGGATGTATATTTACCCAGATCTTATTGACATATGAATATTCTAGTTTTTGTACACATTTGCTATAGAAAACCTTTCAAATAATTCATGAGGTTTTAAGAATGTCGGTGTTGGAGGGAAAACTATATTTTTTTGTGTTAGTAGGAGTTTAGCTATTGTTCAAATTTGTACCTTCTGTGAGGATGCTTAGGAGCTGCTAGGAGTGGGCCTTGCATTACTGGGGGGTGGGGAGGGCTGGGAGGTATAAGTTTTTTATGGTCAGTTTTTTCATTTCATTCTTGAAAACTCATTAACAGGTGCCTGTTGGGTGTTTTGATGTTTGGAATGACTAGGTTTCTTTTCAAATGCTAACAATCGATGACTTGCTATTTCTTTTCTGGTTAGTTGCTGAGCAAGAACTGGCAGACCTGGAGAGGTGGAAGCAACAGAACAGGGCAAAACCAGTCCACATGGTGCCACAACGGCTGGGTAAGTGGGAGACGGAAAGCCAGAGCGGGTAGGCAGGGTCACTGGCAGATCCTGCTAAGACATGCTGGATCTGCTTTCCTTCACACATGAAGACTTGTTCTATGGTAGTTCTGCTGGAGACGGGATTCATCTGACAGGAAACATTCAAATGTGCAGGTAGATTGCTGTCTCCGTTTTTATGTAAGGAGCAAATGCATCCGCCACAGATGTGTGGAAATAGTGATGGCTTAATTGGCAAATAATTTAGAGCCTCTTAGATGATCAGCTCTGAAGACAGCTTACCTGGGGCGCTGCATATGCCCAGCCACAGCACTAGTCAGGATGCAAGGGAAGGCCATCGCAGTGTATCCATCCCTGCCAGTTAGATGCTAATGTGACGAAACTGAAGGGAGAGTCAGCTGGGAACTTAAGTGGGGACCCGGCTGTGGGTATAAAGATGGATGTCTCTTGGGTTTTCATGCAAGGGCTGGGGGGACATTGAGTTGGCAGAGCAGGTGCTGCCAGGGTGATGGACTGTCTAGGTTTCCTTTGTGGGGTTCAGGCTTTTAGAGGGTATGCCCCCATCTCCCAGTGGGATTCATTTGCTTCCCACCTTGCCTTTTCTTCACATCATAGAGGCGTGACACAATTCCAGTTACTACAAAAATACCTTGAGTTAGAAGCCACCTCCCACCACAATAGTATTAGAAATATAAGGGGGAAAAAAGCTAATTTTGGAAATCTCTTAATGAATGAAAGATATAGAAGTATAAATGTAACTCCACACATTTCACCTTTAGCTGACTAAGGAATAGACTTGAGGAATACAGTCCAAACCTGTCCTCCTTGACAGGTCCTCTCAAGGGTCTTTCCCATGGTTTTGAGGTAAAGTAAGAAATTATAGGATTTTCCCCCCGCTTCTTTGTATTTTGAGACAGTTTCATTCCAGTAATTAGTGCTCAGTCCTAGGTACTGACCACCACTCCAGGTCACCTCCAGGATGACTTTAGATGTATAGTCTTTCATGAGATCCTCGTTAGAACTTCAGACAACAGTATTGTATCCATTCTCTTCCAACTCAGGAAGACAGGCCGTCTGTGAGGCAGCCACTTCCTTTTCAGAGACAAGGTCTCCCTGTCCAGGCTTAGTCTTTAACCCAGCTCTGTGCCAGCATCAATCACATCCTCCTAAGAACCCATTGGTCACACACTGGTGTGTCTTTAGGCTCCGATATCCCCAGGTTCTCCTGTGCTCCTAGGAGTGCACACTGAGGGGTGATTGTCCTTAAAGCTCTTTGTCATCCTGGTGTGAAGCCTTTCCCAAACACCAACACCAAGGAGTTGGAACTTAGAAAGACATCCTGCCTCAGCATTCAACCTCCCTCATGAAACCCTTTTTTATAGGCTGAAGAGAGTTTTCAGAGCAGACTCTGCAAACTCATTTTTAGTTCTTTCTTCTGGATCTTTCTTTGTGGGCCAGATGCCACTCCACTTTGGAATCTGGAGAAGCTGGTACCTATTGCTTTGTAGCCTTCTCAGAAAGACAAGCAACATCTCAGGTTTTTTTTTTTCCTGTCTGTTATATGAAATATTTAGAAATAGCTAGGTATGTGTCTTCGTTGGGGATCAGATGGTTTGAAAAAGCAATTATAAAATGTAGTAGCCCTTAAGGTGAATTTTGAAAAATTAAAACAAAATAGACATTTGGCTTCCTCTGCTTTTTAAACTGCTAATTTCTCACCTGTGTTTCTATCACTTAAAATTTTGGAATGAATGCAGGAGATGCAGAGAGAAGCTGTAACTACTCCTGCTTTCTTCCCATCTTCCCTAACAGGAACAGAAGGGTCCAAACCAAACTGGCCTTGTGTAGGTCAGAACAAAACCACCGTTAGTATCGTTATCAAATCAATTATAAATACCCCAGTAAATATAAGTTGTTTTCATGTAACTTCCATGACAGTGAAAGAGAGCTGACACTTTTAGTAACCAAAGCACCAGAGAATTATCACAAAGAAATCTTTGTTCTAAGAGAAAACGTATTTATTTATTTATTTATTTTAATGTATGGGTGTTTTGCCTGCATGTATGATTGTATACCACCGTGTGCATTCAGTACCCACAGAGGTCAGAAGAGGGCATCAGATCTCCTGGGATTGGAATTACAGATAGTTGTTAGCTGTGATGTGGGTGCTTGGAACAGAACCCAAAACCTCTGCAGAAACAGCCAATTCTCTGGCCCATGAAAGGAGTCCTTTAAATGTAACTACCAAGCTTGGCTAAACACTGAGAAATCACTGAGCGACTGCTCTTAGGCTGGTTGTCAGGCTGTGAAGCTTTCTGGCCCCAGATAATTTTGTTTTAAGAATAAATAATTGTAAGTCCTTGGTTTTGTCTTGAATACCATTTCTTAAAAGATAGTAAATGACATGTATTAACAGTTACTACTACATTTTCATTATACTCTAAAAGACTGGAATAAAAAATTTCAGAGTACTTAGCTATAAAGTAAATTTATACTGCCCCCTTCCCATGGCTCAGGGTCATGGCAGAAGAGGATGCAGAAAGGGTATTGGAGCTGAAGTCTGTGGATAACTACAGGGAAACATTATTATCTAGTCACAGAAGGGAAGCTGCACAAATAACTCAAACTGGTCAGGACAGCACACACAAAACCCGTGTAACGCTCAAGACAAACCAAATCTCAGTATGGAACTGGGAGTTGGGAACACAATTCTACCTCTAACCCCATTGTTATTAGCAACTGTTACTTGCTGGGGTGGGGAAGGAAAGAGAAGAGGGGAGAGAGGGGGAAGGGAAGAGAAGAGGAGGGGGAGAGAGGGAAAGGGAAAGAGAGAGAGGAAGAGGAAGAGGGAGGAAGGAAGAGAGAAAGAGAGAGAGATTGTAATCATTGAGGTCTAGAGGGAGACCACACAAACAAGAATTATTTGGTCAGCACAATTGGTCTTGAAGGATTTAAAAACTAAATAGGATGCACAGTTGGGCAGGTAGGAAAGAGGGATGGATCTGAGAAGAGTTGGGGAGGGGAGATGAATATGATCAAAACACACTGTACGAAACGCTCAAAGAACTAATAAAAATATTGGGAAAATGAGTGAGTACATAAGATTACATACATCTTAGTGCCAAGAATCTTAAGGGTTCTTATGCAAGAGGAATGCGCCAGAATTCTTAGCAAAGGCAGAATTGCTTAATGTCTATTGTGGTCCTTCAGGCATCGTTTCAAGCTAGGTGAAAACTTTAATGATGGAAAGCCCTAGTGTTATTGTCTTTAAAGAACAAAGTCGCATCTTCCCACCCATCAGCTGGCTTTTAAAGCTACCACCACTCTTAGGGAACTTTTGACGATGACCAGCTATATTCTGATGTCCAGGGATATGGAAACCTTCAAACCACACTGCTGGGTTCCCATGTATTGACTAGTACTCAACAGCTGCCCTTGCAGCTTCATACTCCCATTTTGCCTTCATGGCTTATTCATTTGTTATTTCTTTTCATTAGGTGGAAGCCAGTCTGAGGCTGAAGTCAGGCAGAAACAACAGCTCCAACAGATGCGATCTAAATACCAGCAAAAGGTCAGAGTCCATTTCCTCTCGTTTAATTTTGTCAACAAGTTTCAGCACCAACATTTCCGAGTAACCATGAAATAACACTATGACTCAAAACATGAAACCATCAAATCAATTGCAAAATGTAATTCTCAAAATGAAAAAAAAAAATGCCAGACAGTGAGAAGTAAAGAGGAGAATATCTAGAATTCTTACTCAAGCCATGTGTGCTATGCTTGACCTTTGATTAAAGGCAGTCCTTCAAATTAGTTACATATTAATTATAGTTTAAGATAACTGTGTTTTCATTCCCAGAATATGGTTTTGTTTATTCCAAGCTAGAGATGTAAGTAGTTCAAAAATGATTTAAGATAACCAGTAATTTTTACAGTAAATACTGTGAGTTTCATAATAAGGAATAATTGTCTATGTTTTTGTCCTGTGTGCATGGATACATACACACACACACATACACACACACACAACACACACACACACACACACACAGAGACAGAGAGAGAGAGAGAGCGAGCAAGAGAGGTAGGTAGATAGATAGATGATAGGTATTTGTAGATAGATAGATAGATAGATAGATAGATAGATAGAAGATAGAAAGATATAGAGATAGATAGATAGATAGATAGATAGATAGATAGATAGATAGATAGATAGACCCAAGAAGAAGCACTGAGATTTCTCAGACAGGAGATGCAGTCTTGGCCATTTTCTGAGATCTAAGTGGTTTAAAGTAACAACCTATAATCATGGTAAGGTATAACACAAACAATACTGTAATTTGCCTTTCATCATAATTTTGTGTTCCAGAAGTTCAGACTGAAAAATTGTAACTTTTTTTTTTCCTCTGTAATCTCAATACAATTCAGCTAAAGAGGGATGAATCTATCCGTGTCAGGAAGGAAGCTGAAGAAGCTGAGCTCCAAAAAATGAAGGCAATCCAGAGGGAGAAGGTGAGTGGGTGGCAGGGGAGGTTGGCTGATGCTTACTGAGGGCCAAGCTGTCAGGTCCTCCTCCAGACATAATCCGAGTACTACCCCTTTTGTCCGTCCTCGCTGTAATCTGAGAAGGTGGCTGTTATCCAATTGTGCAAATGAGGAAATGACAGAGAGCAGAAAGATAAGGTGTCCAACGACCTACACGTAATTAGAATAACTAGGTTTCATATTCCAACATACTAGTCTCAGAGTTGGGCGTCTAAGTCACCACACCTACCGCCTCACCTCTAAGCAGTGTGGTTGCCCAAAAGGCAAAGCAATAAGCAACAGCATCAGTCAGCGGGCCATGGTCATATTTGTATCTAAACAAAGAGTTTTCCAGGGAGAGTGTGTTGAAAGTAAACACAGCCTTCTTGCCACTGAGAGAAGGAGCATGTGTGCACCGGCCTTTTAGCATTAGTGACGTCAGACTTTCTCAACCTGACAGCCATACTTAAGTTTTAGTAGCATCCAGAACTTGGGGAAAATCTCTTACAAATGCTCATTTGCTAGAGAACAAGAAACAATATGCCGATGGTTTAGCCCCTCCCCTTCGACAAAGGCCTGACAGGAAGTGAAGCTTAGTGTTGGAGGTTGGAGATCAGGGAATCGACTCAAGGGTTCTGAGACGCCCAGTGACGCACCTATTGCAGCTGCTTCTTAGAAACAGAACTCCTGTTCCCGTGGCCTGCATACTCTCTCTCTCTCTCCTCCTCTCTCTCTCCTCTCTCTCTCTCTCTCTCTCCCTCTCTCTTCCCCCTCTCTCAATTGCTCTCTCTCCCTCTATCCTATCTCTCCCCCCTTTCCTCCCCATCTCTTACTTTCTCCTTTATTTCTATTTTTCTTCCTTTTTTTCTTCTTTTCTCCTCTTGTTTTTAAAGATTAAGTATTATTCAAATTTTAACCCCCATTTTAAGCAATAGATCTCTATCTATCTATCTATCTATCTATCTATCTATCTATCTATCTATCTATCTGGAGACAGAGTCTCACTATGCAGCCCTGCCTAGCCTAGAACACACAGAAACTAGCTGCCTCTGGCTCTTGAGTGCTAGAATTAAAGGTGTGGGCCACCACACCTAGTCATAACAGATGGTTTTAGCAGTTTGAGTTAAGGATGCTGTAAGCTTATGGAACGCTGTGAGAGAATTCAGTTTGTTCCTTCCTGAAGGAATTCTCTAGTCTTTCTTGGAAAGTATCTGCCATTGTTGTCTGACCTTGGGCAGGCTCCCAACTTTCTCAGAACTCTTCCTGTAAAATGATTCTGCAAGTACCACTTCCCAACTCCAAGAGCAACTTGTTGCCATAGTGATTCAGGTGGCACCAAGCTTGGATTTGCTCATACAAACTGTAATAAAATGCTGGAAATATATATATAACACACAGGTAAGTTATTTACAAATTTTCATCCAGCAATCCACTACCAATTGGCTCTTATACAAAAGAGTTTTACTGAAACTACCTTTTCTCCACCTCTTTCTCTTATAAGTGTCTCTTCACCATGGTTTTGGTCTTCATAGCTTTCTCTTCCCGTCTCCTACCTGTAAAGCTGGAGTTTTGGTCTGTCATCATAGCAGGAAGAACACATCTTACATAGTCTACCTGCCGATCTAGTGGATCCAGGGAAAACACCTCCAGAAACTGAATTAAAGGCTAAGAGAACCTGAAGAATTCTGGTTGTTGTTATAGATTCTCATCTAAGTCTTGTTTGGTGTCATTTAGTGCCTATATTAGCTGGCTTGTGGGTTATTTATGGTTCATTTCTTCATGCTCAACAATACACATTTTTAATGGGTGGGTGAAACCCTGTTCTTTAGCACTCAAGTGAAAGCGATGATTCCTCTTTCCAGATCATACCACAGCTATAGAGCCACAGCAATCTTTAGACACTGAAACATTAATTGGATTAGCTTTCCTAAATTGATAATAATGATATAAATTTGAATGTGATGGAGAAGGATCAGCTCTGTAGCCTTTCGGATCAAAAGGGCAATGAGCAGAATTGGCATTACCTGGGTCTTGCTGATGTGCAGGCTCCCTTGAGCCTACCTTGGACCTACTGCAAACTGTATCCTGCCAAGCTCTCTAAGCTGATTCCTAGGTACATGAAAAATTGTGGAGCATTAATTTAAGTGGGACTTGGTTTATCTGGTTGGCTAGCTTTCACTCTTACCAGGCCCAGCCCTTTCTGTTGAATATGAATCTGGGGCTGTTCATGGCTACGTATGCCCATTTAGTAGCTTGCGTCAGACAGAAAAGTGGATATTAGCTATCTAATAGTGACATATTCTACATTGCCAGTGTGATAATGGCTGGGAGAAGTGATAATGGCTATGCTTATGGAGCACTTAGTCTTTAAAATGCACAGCAATCACATGCAGGGACACCAGCCCGCAGAACTCTGCCCTCCTCCCCCAGCTGATGGATACTGCTCAGGAAGTCTGAGTTAACACCGAGCAAAGCAACTACTGCCAACCACGAGTCTGGCAAATCCCTGAGATGCCCTCAAGATGTCTTTCTTATGCCCTGTTAATACATCGGTGGATTGATGTATGCATTAAATCAGAACCCTCCCAGACCAGTAACTTCCTCAAAGCCTCAACAGTGACCACTGTTTGCCATGGAGACCAAGCTTTCCATATATCAGTCTTTGAAGAGCTACTTCATATATAAACTACAGTAATATGTTTTCATAGGTCGCCACAATGATCTTGTCAGCTAAATTGAGTGTTCTGAGAATAAATATCTGTTATATTCTACACATACTCATATTGATAAAATAATCATTTGATTTTCCATACTTCCACAATATTCACACACCTGAAAGATGGAAACCTTCCGCCTCCATGTTGGAGCGCTTCCCCACCCCTTGAATTCATCTCACCCTGTTATCTGTTTGTTTCTGAAATAGTTTCCAATGTGATGTCCTTCCCACATACTTCCATCTAATTCTCCCAAGCTCCTTGTATCATTACAACTTTGGAAAGTGTTAAAAACAGCTAGATATTCGGGTGGTATCTAAAGCCTTCTCTTGTTCCTCATGTTATGGCTACCAAAGTCACTTGCAGCAAGTGAAGCCATTGTTTTTTCATAGACCCCAAGAAACATTGTTCATTTGAATTCTACTCAGTACTGTGGGAACAAACCAGTAGAATATAAATTATGCATATTAGATGTAAATGCATTCATATACATATTTTTAGGGCATCATACCTGTTGCTTCCTAGTTCTGTAAGCCAAGTAGCAAGTAGCAAGGACTAATGGCTTTAAGGACAAAAATCAACATTCATGAAATTATTTAAGCATTGTATGAACTGAGAAATATTTCAAATTCTGTTAACTCTCAAGGCACACCAGGTTTCCAAGAAATATGTTTCTTATACCCAGCACTTTGGAGGTGGCATTGATACAGGCATTAAGTCTTTGGATGTTGAAATGCAGTGAGATTTCATTAATGAATACCATGATGTTGGAATGCGAATAGTATCTCTGGGGCACAGGCATTTAGAGTCTAGACTGCTAGTTACACTGGGATCCATTTGCCTTAATTATAAAATGAGGACAATAATAAGGGTAGTAGAACTAACGTAGTCCTGAGCACAATGACTTGCTCTTAGCTTTTTATCTTGAGAGAGGGTTTTACTCTACTGCCCTAACTGCTCTGGAATTCACTATACAGACCATGCTGTCTCTGCCTTCCCAGTGCTGGGATTAAAGACATGCACCCCCATGCCCAGCCCTGGCTAAAGGTAAAGGTAAGGATAAAGGTGCCATAACCTAATTATTTGAATAAAGAAACTCTCTAAATATTCTTCCATTTGATTTTAGTCTATTAGCTTCTTGAAAGGCAAGCAAGGCAAGGCTTACTGTTATCACAAATCCAATAGGTTTGATGGTTTCACTTGAGTTAAACTCTTACCAGTGTGATTGCTGAAGAGAAGACACACGTGGCACTCTTGGCCATGTCAAACTTCCAGGCTTCTACTTCAGCTGAAGTGTTAACATTGACCAGTGTCCAGGAGTTTTCCTTTGTAGTCTAGGCCCCAATTACCATGACCTTACCTCATTTTTTCTTTTCCTTTCCTTTCCTTTCCTTTCCTTTCCTTTCCTTTCCTTTCCTTTCCTTTCCTTTCCTTTCCTTTCCTTTCCTTTCCTTTCCTTTCCTTTCCTTTCTTTCCTTTTCCTTTTCCTTTTTCCTTTCTTTTCTTTTCACAATAGGACTCCCCCTTAGGCTTCAAATATCTTTATTTTTTGTTACCTTACTCTCTGTTACTTTTCTATCTTCTTTCCCTCCCTCCCTCCCTCCCTCCCTCCCTCCCTCCCTCCCTCCCTCCCTCCCTCCTTTTCATCCTCTCTCCTCTTTCTCTTCCTTCTTCTCTCTCTTTCCTTTCTTCCCTTTGTTCTTGGATAGAGCACAAGCTAGTTTTGAACTGCTGATTTTCCTGACCCAGTCTCTTGGTTGCTCAGCTATCAGCATACATTACCATGTCTAGCTCTTTGCCACCTCTATCTCCAAGCCTGTTTGAAAAGGAATGAGAAAGTGTTTCTCCTAGCTGCTATGCTGGAATCTTCCATCTGCATTTGCTATCTCCTGCTCTCTGTAAGCCCTGCAGGGCCCTGTTGTTTCTCCATTGCATTTTTGTTTCCTTTGCTCATCACAGACTTTTACTTAGTTTTCTTATCCTAACACATTGCTGTACTCTCATATACTTTTGACTCCTCCATGCCAAGAATCACAGTCTTTCTCCTTAGTCTTTGGTTTGAAATATGAGTTCACGGACTGGTTTTAATAATCACCTTAACAAGATAGAGTTTGGCATTAAAAAGCACCAATGCTGTGCCCCTCTGACCAAGAAAATGAATGGCACTAGATTCTTTCTTTACTGCTTCTTTGTACACTAAGCTTGGTTTCTGTCTCTAGTACTCTTCTGGTATAGATGTAGCCAAGATGAACAGTGTTGTTCTCAATAGAAAAAGCATAATATAATTCCTAGCTTATTAATCATTGAGAATGCCATGTATGTCGATGTCTTCATGAGTCCTGGAATGTTGATGTCTCTTTGTAACTGAATTTGGAAAAAAAAAAGTCATTTTTTTCCCCAAGCTTTAAGAGAGTTTCAAAGAATGTGTTTTTGGTTTTTTTTTTTTTTTTTTCCCCTCAATGTGAAAGATTATGGCCAACTATTCAAATTACAAAACTGTTAAATCATACAGTATTTTTAAATTGCATTAAGTGTGCACACTTAAAGGAGGTCCTTATAACTCAGTGAACAAAGTGTCTTAGAGGCTGTGGTAAGAAATTATTTATTAGCTGGACAGATGGCTCAGTGGTTAAGAGCACTGACTGCTCTTCCACAGGTCCTGAGTTCAATTCCCAGCAACCACATGTAATGGGATTACAATCATCTGTAATGGGATCTGATGCCCTATTCTGGTCTCTCTGAAGAGAGACAGTATACATACATATATACATACATACATACGTATCATACATACATAAAATAAATATAAAATAAAATAAATAAATCTTTAAAAAAAACTTGAGAAAAAAAGAAATTACATATTAGAGAAGCATGCTGTCTACCTTGTTCCTTAAATGTTTTTAAAAATCAAATGGTTTAATACATTCTCCTGAGGAGGGCGTGGTGGTATGTGCCTATAATCCCAGTGCTTGAGAAGTAAAGTGAGGAAGATCGGTAATTTGAAGCCCACTTGGGCAACATGGGACAAAAGAAAAATAACAGTGTTTTCCTATGGATGTATTTTAAATTAGCCATCATGTACTTGTTACCCATGAAGTTTTCTGCTATTGTAGATCACAGCTTGCCTGAGTTATGGATTTAAAAAATCCCTAATAAATACTCAGGAGCACACCTCTAAACCTCACACACTTCTGAAAATGCCAACATGATCCCTTCAGAAAAGGTGATACCAGTTATCTCTTGGAGGCCAAGGCAGAAGGAGGACAAGTCTGAGGTCAACCTCTCCAAAGCAAAGTTGCCAGGAGTACAAGTGAGCTGGAAGCAGAGGGGTCAGCTGTGGGTCTAAATGGCTAAGAGAAAGGCCGAGTTAAAATATGCTGAGCAGTGAGGATGGGCTGGAACACATGACTTCCAGGAGAGTTTTAAGTCTACCAGTTTATGCTTTTGCACATCTCCTGTGATGAGCTCTCCTGAGTCAACTTTTACTCACCCAAATTATAATTTAGTTTCTATCTCTTTGCTTTTATGCAATTGTTGATATCCACAGTTGTCACAAGTGGAATGTTTTATGGGCTCAGGATTCTACAGTAAGTGAAATGAAAAGTTGGAACCTCAAAGCAGTGACAAACTGAATCAAATCAACAAATGCACATGCCTTGATCCCAGCACTTGGGAGGCAGAGGCAGGCAGATTTCTGAGTTCGAGGCCAGCCTGGTCTACAGAGTGAGTTCCAGGACAGCCAGGGCTATACAGAGAAACCCTGTCTCAAAAAACAAAGAAACAAACAAAAAACAAACAAAAAGCAAGCAAGCAAACAAACAACCCCCCCCCCCAAAAAAAAAAAAAAAACAAATGACAAAAGTGTCCCAACCTCCATATTTCAAATTGCACCTTTCTAGATTTCTATGGGGTCTCCTTCTAAAATTGTTATTGTTTCACTTGTGAACATCTCTCCTTTGGTGTATTTAGCATCATTCCTCCAATGCTCTCTTATCTATATCTTTTACAGGACAGTTACTTCTGTGTTCATATCATAAATATTTAAGCTATACTATATAATATAGTATAATACATTCATATCATAGGGTATTGGGTAAATGTTGAATGCTTGTGATTTAGAGATATTGTCCCTCAGCTAGTGGTAGTATCCTGGCTTAGTTTCCTTCCACATTTGTATTTGTGCAAATATGTTTAGGTGAACTGACAAAATCTAAGAATTTGGGCTGATATAAAAATCCATTTTATCAATTGGTTTAATCAGTATGTTCTGTTTACATTTGCTTGCTTGCAGTCCTCCACCATGTTGCTGCCTCCACCCCAGGGATAAGGAGAGACCCTCACAATGCTGCACATTTGGGCTCACTATTGAGGACGTTATCTAGATTATAATAGTTAACTGATGCTAAGGGCCCCGTCCATTCCCTTCCTAGAATCCTGTTTCATTAACAGCCAAATTTTAGTTGCATAATTGATCCCTGGACGTCTAAATACTTACTACAGGTTTTTGTTTTTCCATAAAAACAACTATTTTGTCTATCAAAATGGGAAGGCTTCCCGTCCTTCAATGACGGAGCCAGACTCATTATCAGAGTTTAAAAGTGATGCTTCCTGTTTCTCTCTTTCACAGATCTTCTTTGATTATTTTATTATCTGATTATTTTTTCATTATATTAAGCCTACCTGCCTTCTGACTCCTTTTGAACTTATTTAAGGCTTCACCTTCCTCCTGTACTGCAGAGCTTGTTTCTATTCCTTACTGTGTTTTGTTTTTGTCTAAGAATGTGATCTATTTTTTTCTTAGACACATTTTAAAAATGACAGTAGTGTCACAGCAAGCAAAAAGCAAGTGGTTTGGGTTGTTTAAATCAGGCTAAAATGTGCCAAAGCCATGGTGACAACGATATTAAATACGAAGTCATATCTCAGAAGACTCTCTAGACAGCTAATTAAGAAAAGAACTCTTTTCTATTCAAGGGATGGCTTTTTTCAGACATAATGCTACTCAGTTTCCCAACAGCTTTAAGCATCTAAGTCAGAAGGGAGTTTGCTGGTTATTGAAAACCTTTTCCTTAATATTCTGGCAGAATGTGTGATACACACACACACACACACACACACACACACACATGTGTGTGTATGCATGTGTGCACACATACATTTTGTATGAACTATTTAATCATGCTTTTTTTTTTTTTAAATTTAACATGCTTAGTATGGAAATCTATTATTTCCATTAGAACATTTCATAAACTTAACTTCATTCAAAATAGATCTTGGTATCATTTGAGTTGAAATAAAAATGTGAAATTTTGATTCTGTAATTTAGCCTGTCAACTTGTGAGAGGAGAGCTTTGGGAGGATCTTGGGGTCTTTTGTGTAGTGTGTGTGGGTTATGAGAGAGGAGACTACCTTGGAATCTCTGGGGCCACTAGAACATAGGATTTGGAACAACTTAAACATCATGATTCTACCTAAAGCTTCCAGAACAGATCACATTTTGGTACTTTCAATTTCAGAGTAATAAACTAGAAGAGAAAAAGCAACTTCAAGAAAACATCAGAAGAGCTGCGCTTCGAGAGCATCATCAGTCGTAAGTTTATGACATCATAACTTTGTTTCTTTTCAGATTTTGGGCTCTAGGGAATGACAGCTTTTTAAACATTGGGTGTTCGATGGTTGGTGCTCTATTAATCATGTAATTGAGCTCTACCATCTCTGAGAATCTGAAATCAGGTTGCTTACACTCATCAAAGTATATTCCAGTGGTCAACGGATGAACAATCACCCAACTAAATTTGAGGGATTTGCCCTATAAATAAGATTCCAGGTGCTGCTAATTGTGCTGGTCTCCAGGAGACTGCTGTAAAGGGAACAGTGTTTGAGGTGAAATATCCAAGCAGTGTTTATTTAAGTAGTATTTATCTAGTGGGCCAAGCTCTATTTACTATTGTATTTTTCTAGGTGAGAATTGAGATAGCATTTATTGTTATTATTGTTTTGATATTCCAAACCAATGACTTAAACCAGGGTCTTTTTTTCAAATATGATTCCTGAGTAATAATACTTAATATGGTAATAATAAACTTTGATAATACAGAAAATCTACTCTGTTGTGTCAAACTTCAAAGCAGTGGTTCTCAACCTGTGGGTCACAACCCCTTGTGGAGGGTCGCATATCAGATGTTTACATTACGATTCTCAATAGTAGCAAAATCGCAGTTATGAAGTAGCAATGAAAACAATTTTATGGTTGAGGGTCACCATAACATGAGGGACTGTAATAAAGGTTGCAGTGTTAGGAAGGTTGAGAACCACTGGTTCAAAGAGAAACCCTTGTCTGAAGCCTAACCTTTGGTAGGTTATCTGAGCCCTGATTCTTAGAAGACAAAAGCAAAGTACTCTTTATTTTATGACGTAATTCGAAATGTTGAGTTAGAACCAAGCCGTCTGGGGTTCAAATCTCAGCCCCATTGCTCAGCTCTTGAACCCTTTTGAACTTCAGTGTTTTGTTGGTTTGATTATTTCCAGAATAAGGATGATCACATCTATCCAATGAGCCAAGGATAAGGATTAAAGAAAAGTCCTAAAATGCTTAAACATCCCTGGATCTTCTGGGGATGTGGGGGTGGTATTTCTTACAGGAGCCTTGTCTGATGGAATCTTGCAATTTGGTTTAGTAGGGTCAGAAAGGATTTCTGTTCCCACTAGAACCAGTAACTAGACTCGCATCTTCATAGGTAGCATTCACAGCATTCACTGAGTGCTTGTTGTTCCCTTGGCCCAACTCTGATCCCTCATTTGCCCATGTAGCTCGGGTGTTTCCTCTCCAAGTCTAGCACCATCTAGTGTTCTTAGAGCACGGGGCTCAGCCCGCCTCTTTCAAGCAGTGTTGAAACTCAGCAGCAAGAATAGAAAAGAAGTTCCCAACCCTGTATGGCTCCTTACCAAGTTAAGATCAGGGCTGGGAAGTTGAAGGAATCTTTTTCAGTGGGTTTGAGACAGGGCACGGTGAGGGAAGAGACATTTTTGGAGTTTTCAAAGGTTGGAGGCTGATCTACCCAGCCTCCTGTCTTTTCAAGGTAACCCAGATTCTTGAGTTTGCTTTCACTAAATGCTAAAGATCAATCACCCTTATTCTGTAGAGAAGAAAAGAAGGCTTTGCTGTTAGCCACCTCACACGATCAGCAGAGCTGAATTCAATTACATGCACATTTTGCTCCTGCTCCTTCTGCTTATCAGAAAGTCCCGGTTAGCCAGGAAAAAAGGGATGTCGGCTAAAAAATGAGAAGTTCTCAAATTGATTTTTAAAGCCTATTGAGGAACACAAGAAGTATAGATATGTAAGGTGTGTGTGTGTGTGTTTTCCTTTTACTTTTAAGAATATTGTGTTTTGAATTACTTTTGAAATTAAGGGACCAATAGCTGATGAAACCAATGACCATTATATAGCTGAAAATATTAGAGGAATTTCTTAGAAAAGGTGGATCCTCTATAGAAAGGTCTTTATCGTACTTTCTTGGAACCAGTTTATAGAAGTGTTTTTTTGTTTATTTTTTGGTTCGTTTTGTTTTGTTTGTTTGTTTTTGAAAGTCTAGCAAAGCTGTTAGAATCCTAAGTGCAAACCAAACAGATTTGGATTTCACCAAACCAACCGGATTGCCTACGTCCCACACCAGAGTGAGATTCTCTTGAAGCTGTCAGGCAAAGGAACAGGAAATAGAAACTAAAAAATAGAAACTAAAAAAGCAGCTCTTTCAACTAGCCTTGCTGGTTCAAACAGCAGACCAGGGACAATGTGTTTTGCTGTTGAGAAGGGCAGCCGTGGACTTGAGTGGACTGTAAAATCCAGCTGCCGGAGAAACGGAGAAAAGGTGTGTGGTGACACCCTCGGTACCCTGGCGCATCTTACCGGGTTCTTTCTCCACACCTTGTTCCTGACTCTCTTCATTTGCCTCTGATTATTTTTAGTGTTGTCAATTATTTAGCTAACAGGCAGAAAACTAGGCTTTTATTGACAACCAAAGGCACTCTCCTGAGTGTAATAATGAAGGCAGTTTATTGAATGCCTGTGAGGTTGCTTTCTAATTGTACGCATTAATCTGCCCATGCAAGCTGGCTGAAAATACACAAGCAGATTGCACATGCAGATGGAGCACACAGGATGGTTTTTATGAAAAGACCTCTACGATGCACTTCTGTAGCACTGTCTTTCCCTTAAAAATCGAAGGCTGTGACTATTTCCATTGGTGGCTGAGAGCAGACCGATTAATGATGCATTAAGTTTGCCACTCTGGCTCGGCACAGACTCCAATTTCACAATTCTGAATTAGTTCTAGGATTCTCGAACCTGAAAGCAGAGGGTAGAAACGGGCCTTTAACCTTGACATAGTACTTTTTGCCATTACTTTTAGTCTCTATTTACTGCTTATAAAAATTCAAATGTGATTTTGCTGTGTTTGTGTGTATGTGTCTACCATATTAGTTGATGGCACAAAAAAAAAGGCCGGACTCTGAAGAACCAGTGAATGACCCTTTATTTTTATAGCAAAGAGATACTTGTGATTTAACCTGTTTAGAAGATTGCATAACATGAATCTCAATATTTTAATTTTTCTTTCTTTTTTAAAAAAACCATTTTATTCATTTTTTTGAGAATTTCACATAATGTATTTTGCTTAATTTTTCCCAGGTCTGCCTCCATCGTGTTATCCATTTTATCTCCCAACTTTGTGTCCTCGTTTTTTCTTTTAATCTGATAATACACCAACTACAGTATATTTTAAGTTTTAATAATAATTCATTTTGGGAGTGTTGTCATTTTTATAATTATGTGGTTTTTGATTTTTCTAGTTGCGTGGTTTTTGTTTTTGGTGTTTGTCTTTTGTGACAGGGTCTCACTGTGTAGCCCTGGCTGTCCTGGAAATTGCTACATAGATTAGTCTGGCCTTGAACTTACCAAAAACTGCCTGCCCTCTGCCTCCTGAGTACTGGGATTCGGTGTGTGCAAGCATACCCAGCTACACTTGGGTTTTGAGTCTATTTAACAAGGATAGCAAGGGTAGGATAGGGTGAGGCAATTTGTGTGTTGGTATTAGGAAAAAAGTAGCATTCTTTGATGATTTTTCTGGAAAGCTTATGAACAGGCTAAATATTTAAAACTTGTAATACTTTTCTAGATTATTTACTATAAATGATCATGTATTTTGCCATCTAAAAAGTACTGAATGCTCAGCTCTTTCAAATCAAAGCAATAAGAATCTGCCCGGTAGTTGAGAAATGGCGTGTCAGGTGCCGCAGTGAACACAGAGCCTTTAAAAAATGTTTAATCTTCAGGTTAAATTTACTAGAGATGCATTTTTTTTCTCCTTTACAGATATAGCCTTGGGTAGTTGAAATTTTCCAAAGTCATAGAGGCAGTAAGGAATTCAGCCAAAATGAGGTCTCCAAATCTGGGGACATTTTGAAACATAGATAATCTGAGGACACAGGACGCCACAAGGGTGGGGAATACAAGGGTAAGTGGTTGGATGGGACTATGTGGCGATTTGAGATAAGACTGTTGGAGATGGCGGGGCAGCCCTTGCTGCACTTGACCAAATTTACCTTCTAGTTCTTTCTGTTAAGTTCTAAATTTGGTCTAAGGTGGGCAAAACAAAGACTAGGAAAAAAAATAAGTCGAGTGTTTTCTCCGGTCATCAAATAGGAGCAACACCCCCACCCCCCGGGCTCAACCCTGGTTAACCCTGTAGTTGAGCTCAGGATAAAGACGATACGTGTTTGTGATCTACCTGAGGTGTATACTCTTCTCTCAGGCAACACTTTCCAAGATGGTTTCATAGAAACAAGAGAACTAGTGTATGTGATGTGGTGTGCGTGTGCGTGTGCTGTGCGCGGCTGTGCGTGTGCGTGTGCGTGTGTGTGCGCGCGCTGTGCGTGTGGTGCGTGCGCGGGTGCTGTGTGTGCACCTGTATAGTATACATGTGGAGGTCACAGAACAACTTTCAACATCAGCTTTCTTTTACTCTGGGTTCCTGAAATCCAGCTCAGATTGTCAAGTCTAGCCACTAAGCTATCTTGCTAGCCAAAGAATATCAATTCTTAAAATTTTGGTTGGGGTAGGGGAGGGGCTGGAGGAGAGAGACTGTGATCAGGATGTAAAGAGGATAAATAAATAATAATAGTAATAATCCCTTTGGTTGGAAAACCTTTTGAAACCAAACCAATTCCCAAGAAGGACTGACCTGTCCTTCCTGCATTCTTGCCCCATGACTGTAATATTTGGAAAATTTCCCCATTTCGATCATCGGAGCCTTGTGTCTCTTTTCCTTGCAGTTGAATAGTTATGTGTGCTAAGTTCCTCAGAGGCACATCTGCATCTATTTTAGTTTTCCTGGAGCTGAGAATCCAGACAGGTCTGCTGAATATGCACACTTCAGCCCACGTTTGCCTTCTAATCTGCTCGCAAAACTTCTGATGCCCTTCCAGGGAACTTCTGAAAGACACTTAAGGGCTTCGGCACTCCCTTATCCATGTGGTGGGCTTTAATCCAACCTTGAGTTTTATAATTTAGGTAAGGTGACTGGAAAGTCATCCTATTCATAACTTCCTAGCTTATGCTAATGAAGCGAACTTAGAGATATAAAATCCCTGTGTCTATTTTGTTCAGAATGAAAGTGAACAGCTTATGACATATTCCGTCTGAGGGAATTCCTTTCTGGTGAGTGTTAAATCGTTGCTGCTGTTGTGGGTGCGTCAGCTTTTACCCTGCAGTTAGCATAGCGTACATCACTTTGGTTCCAATGAATACTGCTCTCTTGTTGGTACTTACTGTGGGACCAGGACCGAGGATGGAGGTGGGGGTGAGAGGTGATGGAGTCATGTAACGAATCCCAGAAAATCCAACCAGCATCAGGGTGTAGATCTGAGTTTATTGCCCAGCACATAAACTTATATACAGTGTTTGAGTCAATCTCAAGCCCCCAAATCATTCATTTCCCAATTTTATCTTGCGACACCGTCGCCATGCTCCAGTGAAAGCCCTGCCTAATGAGGTAACTCAGAAGGAGTGGGGGGAGTACCCTCACCTGTGAGGACTTCCGTTGAGGATATGGGAAGCAGACACCACTCTGGCCTGGATTCCTTTTTGCTGTCTTACCGGTGTGCCGGGAACCATCGTAGACCTAATGCATGCACAGCAGATCAGGACTCTTTGAGGGGTCGCAGGAGCCTGTGGTTCTAAAAGCCTTTCTGAAGTAAAACAAAAAGCAAAACAACAACAACATACCACCAGAAAAGGAGCTCTAGACAAACAAATGACTAAACAAAGGAAGAAAGCTGACATGGCAGGAACATGTCAAAGAAAATGAGAAGATTTATGGTTCAAACACCTAACCGGTTTCCTTCTTTCTCCTTTTCCTCTGCTTCTTTCCCCTCCCTCATGGTCTTCGCTAAGCAAGAGCAGGATAAAGTTCAGAGCGTGGAGGATTCTTACTCTAGAAGAGACACAAATGGGAGAGACAGGGCTGGGCTGCACTAAGCACGGTTCCCTTTGGTGTGTGCACTGAGGCCTGTGAGCTCCAGATGCTGATGGAAACCTTGCTGTGTGTGTGTTTAGTTGTGCACATTAGCCCTTTGTACAAACTAGGTTAGAAAACCATGAGAAAGTGGGGCAAGCGACCATGTGATTACTACAACAAAATGCAGAAAATGTTCAATTTTTACAATAAAACACAAGAAAGGAAAATATTAAATCTAACAAGCTAATGCTTACAAAAGGTATATAAATCATGTTTATATATTTCTAAAAGTCCTCTTGGGCAGCATAAAAATAAATACCTAACTGTGCTATTATGAGGGACATCAATAAAAGAGTTAAGAATCAAAAGCATGGAAAATATATCCATAAATGCCAACAAAAGAGAACAGATGTAATAATGTTAATCTGAGACAAATTGAATTCTAGGTGAAAAGTGTTCAGTATTTTATGAAGATAAAATACATAATCTCAAAGAAAATGAGACATAAATCTTTAGTAACCATGATTTGAAATGTATGTAGGACACAAAAAAATAGACAAAAGACTATGATGAGCTCTAATATCGAGTATGGCTTTGCTGAATTCTTCAGTTATTTAGCTAATTCCCCATGGAAATGAATCAATCAGAAGACTGATACAGGAATAAAGGAATGGAATAGCAATTATGTCATATGACAATGAAGCCCTGCACCTGGTATATGAGAACTTCCCTGTGAATACTGTGCTAGCTTCTACAGCACTGACCATGGCCGTAACCTCAGGTGCTGTCAGTGCATTCCAAACGTCTCTCCAAATCCTGGAGATCCTCAACTCTTGAAAACAGTAAAACTAGAAATTGTGTAGTAAAATGCTTTAAAGTTATAAGAATTTAAATACCCTTTTACCTTTTATCCTATTTTTGAGACAAAGTCTTGCTATGTAGCCTAGGCTGGTCTAGAACTCACAATCCTTCTGCTTTAGCCTCTTGAGTGTTGGTGTTATGGGTATCAGTCACTATGAAGAGCTCAAACATCCTTTTAAATGGTTAATGTGGACAACTAGAAGTCAAACTGAAATTAGTTTGTGATAAAAAATACAAATTTTGAAACGCTGATGGGTATAGCCAAATGTTGGTAGTATTGTAACCAGTAGATAAATAGGTACATTAAGTACTATAGAAAATTCACAGGGAGATTCACAGTCATACGAAAAATTCAGTATTTAAGACTTTAGTTATCTATGGAAGAAAGTGTTTCTTAAAATTGGGATCAAACAGATGGATGATTTGACAAATTGTATTGAACCAACATAGATAAAATGTAATGATATGTTATAATTTTAGGGTTTATTCCTTTCTAAACATTATATAAATCCCAGAAGCAGTGAAGAAAGACGACTTAAGAGCATAATACTTTTATCTTTATAGTGGAAGGCATAGTGAACAAAACTACATGTACATCTAAGAGGAAATATTGCCTAAGATATAGTGGGATAAAGACCTAATTCACAAGAAATTCCTCCATAATATGAAAAAGCCAACTCTACGAAAACCAATGAAGTTCTTAAATAAACAATTAAGAGGAAAATATTTATACACTTTATAATTGCAACAAAAAGTATCAATGTATTGATAAAAGCACCAGGAAACATGCTTTCATTGATTGATAATGAGTACCTAGTATGTGCCCAGTCCTGTCCTAGGTTCTGTGTATATTCTGTGAGCAAGGGAATGTTATTCTATGACTAAATATGGAAATTCAGATGATGGGCAAGCTGCCAATGATATACATAGGTGGTGGTCATTCCTTAAAGGAACACAGGGGTGGAGGGCTATACAATGACCAAGAGAAAAGGGACCCAGACAAGTGAATCTCCTTAGTATAATAGGTGTGTCCTGATTCCCTGAGAAGATGACATTTGAACTGAAGGACAATGTGCAGAACATGCAGATTTAGAAGTTGCGATGCTACTATAAGCCATGGAAATGGATGGACGTCACTTAGGAAAGACCACAGATTTGAGAGAAGACTCACAGTAGAAGAGTTCTATCATTTAGTATTTTGATTGATGTGGAAGAACATCTGAGAAGAAGAGTGATAGGGTCATGGAAATCAAGAAAGACACATTCCCAAAAGGAGAGAACTGTCAATTCTCCATTACTGCTGAGAGGAGAAGTCAAGTCTGGCCATGCCAGCAACCAAGACAGGTGTTCTTGGCTCAGGGATCGTCATACAGTGATTCAATCAACCAAAAAAGAAGTTGTATATTAGAGTTAAAGTGAAATTAGAGAAGAGGTTATAAATTTGCTGAGCTAGGCAGTAGCTAGACAGATTAGATGAACCATAAAGAAACCAGATTTTATTCTTATGGGGAAACCACCAGAATCGTCATCATCCCCTCCCCCTACTCTCCATTCCTCTCTTTTTCATTTTAAAGAAGTAACTACTCAGTTGTTTTGACACTACATCTGTAGAGATTAGAATAAAGTAGAGAAACTATTAATGACATGTAGGGTTTGGGTTGGGGTTTATGGTGGCTTCACTTAGGGCAATTTCTAGGCAGAGAATAGAACAAACACCTATTGTATGGAGAATCTGTATGGAATGTCAATGGGATAGGCTGGTGTATTGGAGCAGGGAGAAGAAAGAAAGAAAGATGTGCTGTATTTGGATGTATGGCTGTGTCAAACACAGAGATGGTGGTGATTAGGAATGGACGAACGTTTCAGAAAAAGTATCAAAGTTTAA
The DNA here is from genome assembly GCA_021653895.1 of Mastomys natalensis. Classification (NCBI taxonomy): domain Eukaryota; kingdom Metazoa; phylum Chordata; class Mammalia; order Rodentia; family Muridae; genus Mastomys; species Mastomys natalensis. The sequence goes on from JAJTUV010001271.1 coordinate 298,123, forward strand.
TATTTAAACGTGCTAAGCTTGAGATGTCTAGGAGATGTGCAATGAGCAGTTGCACATATACATTTATGAGTAAATACGTGGGATGGATAAGTCTAATGTAATGTAAATCTAAGCCATAACATGCATAAAATCACTTGCGATAGACTGGATTTGAGCAGAGTCCCAGGGCCAACTATACGGGGAGCTAAACTCATGTAGGGTTCAGGTGGATGCAGAAGAAGATCTGAGAGGTAGAGTATGGAGTTTGAGGTCATGGGAGTCAGGAGGGAGACAGTGCTGAGAGGAGGGATCTGTCAGTCCTCCATGGCTGCTGAGATGCTGAATGAGAGGGGAACAGTGTCTAGGACTGTGAGGAAATTACCTGTGATAGGAAGTAAAGATTCAGGTGAGTGGGGGACCAGAGCAAAGAGAGACAGAAGTAGAGATGCCAAGCTCCTGAGTAGTTTGAGAAAGAGAACAATGAAATGCAGTAACAGGAGGAGAGTTCCTAAATTGTCTGTGTAAAGATACAACAACGTTCACCAGAAGAGAGACAGAGACAGGAAAGGAAAAGAAAGAAAAGGAAAGGAAAGAAGTTTTTAAGGATGGTAGGATAAGTTAATGACAAGATAAAATTAAGGGATTAACCAATGGTTAAAAAGAGACAGAATGTACATATACATACACATATACACATATACATGTATATACACATATACACATATATATGTATATATGTATGTATACATAACACACACACATATAGTAATGTTGCACATCTGGAGATTTAACCCAGAGCTTCTGCATCACAGACTAATCCTCTACCACTGAACTATGCAGCTTTATTCTCAGTCCTAAAAGATTGTTTTTTAAAGGAGAAGGGACACAGAGAGATTGAGACTTGGAGTTTCAATTTTGGGAAAGATATAATACTTGTTTTTCTCTACTTTCAAAGTATAACGAGATTGTAGCTGAGAGGTGTAAGATTGAACACGTATGTTTTAGAGGAGAGGGAATCATCAGAGGAATGGAATAGAATTCTGATTGACACTTAAAAACTAGAACCTAAGGTGAGAGGAATGGACCAGTGAGGTGTACCCTTGGGGACTATATCATCTCTTATTTTTTCTTTTCTGTCTGTCATGTCTGTCAGCTGTCATCAGATAAGCAGCTTTCTTCTGCCCTGTCCTTCCTATCAGATGTTCTATCTTGATTGTGATGGGACAAAGTAACCATGGATAGAATCTTCTGATGCCTTAGCCACCATAAATCTTTCCTCCTTAACTTGGGTTTTCTCTGGTATTTGTCACAGCAACAGAAAGCTGACCAGCATACTCTAGGAGTCTGTGGTTTACACAAAGTAGATAAGCGCTATTAGAAATGAGAAAGATGAGAAAAAATAGAGACGTGGTTAGCAGAATATTGGTTTGATCAGTCTGGGCCTGAGGTTTGTTCAGGTAAGTAAAATGGAAGCAAAGGGCCTTTGTAGAGGAAAAGTAGGATATCTTTATTGCTGACAACAGTTGACATTGGGAGTGTCTTGGTTACTTTTTCTGTTGCTGTAATAAAATAGCCCAATAAGAGGAACTTAAGGCAGAAAGGGCTTATTTTGGCTAAAGGATATTCTTATCTTCCATGTGGCAGAGTCACAGCAACAGAAGTTTATGGCAGCTGGTCACCTTGCATCTACACTCAAGGAAAAAATGCTCACACTCAACTCATTTTCTCCTCTTTATATAGTCCAGTATCCCAGACCAGGGAACGGTACCATTTACAAGTGGGTAGGTCTTTCCTCTTGGTTAATCCAATCAAGATAATGTTTCACAGTCATGCCCAATGGCTTGCCTCCTAGGTAATTCTAGGTCTCATTAAGTTGACTATTGAGATTAGCCACTGCAGGGAGGAAGGATGAAGTCTTCTGCAAATGAGAAATGATAACAAGAAAGCTGACTGGGCAATGAGGATGCTATATTCTAATTGTTACAAGTATTACAGAAGTGATTTTTTTTTCTTAATAGTCAGTCAGATGCAGTGATCTACCAACATGACAGGCTGGCCCACTTTCAGCCACTGAGGGATAGGCACATAAGAAATGGTACATAAGGGGTACAATGGTTAATATTGTGAACCTGATAGAATCTAGACTTAATTCAAAGAAACCTCTAGGCATATGGGTTAGGGATCATCTAGATTAGTTAGTTAGTTGATATGGGCAGCACCATTGCATTGGCTGGGAGTCCCAACTGCTTCATAAAGACGGGAAAACATTATCTCTTCTTCTCTGCCTACTGAACATGGATGCAGTGTTAGCCACCAGCTGTGTCAAGGTCCTGCCACCATGATTTCCCAGCCCTGTTGGGCAATGTCTTCGAACTGTGAGCCAAAATAGAGACTTCCTTGCTTCGGTTGCTTTTGTTCATTATTTTGTCACAACAATGGCAATGGACTAAACTCTGAAACTGTAAGTCAACCCAGTTACACGCTTTCTTTTATAAAAGTTGCCTTGGTCATGGTATCTCTTCACAGTAATACAAGAGTGATTAAGAAAGAAGTTGGGCTGGGTGATGGTAGCGCATGCCTTTAATCCCAGCACTTGAGAGGCAGAGGCAGGCGGATTTCTGAGTTTGAGGCCAGCCTGGTCTACAGAGTGAGTTCCAGGACAGCCCGGGCTACACAGAGAAACCCTGTCTCAAAAAACCAAAAAAAAAGAAAGAAAGAAGTTGGTACTAGGTAACAGTGTACTGCTGTGACAGGCCTAACCATGTTGCTTGTTGGCAGACTGTGTACTTGGTACTTCAGATTAGGAAAATGGTTGGGTGCCTTAAACCATTCCTGTGATATTTTGGCAAAGAATTTGGCTGCATTTTGCTGTTAATCTAAAATTTTTTCTTAGGCTAAGTTGTAGAGTTTTGGATTAATGGTGTTCTAGAGATTTCAAGACAGCCTGAGATCGACTGTGCCCCATGGTTATTAGTGATCGCTTTTATGCAGATCTGTAACAGAAAGGACCAAGCTGGACAAGGAGAAATACAAAATGTACAGTTAGAGGAGAAAAGGAGGGCTGGGAAGTGTAATGGAGCTAAGTCCAGTCTCTCAAGGAGATAAAAAGTTTAAAGAAAATCCAGATGCTAAATGAAATAAAGGGAGTGGTAACCTCAGGAGAAGACCCTACCCAGCTCAGCTTCTAACTTCTAAAGGGAATTTTAAAGAATCTTACATATTTGAAGGAAACCATTAGCCACAGAAAGTTGATGCAAATGTAACTGAAACATGGCCCAAGTACCAGCACCATCAAGCAGCAGAACTTGGCAGCTTTGGCCACATGGTTCTGGCTTTAGAGTCAAAGATACAAGAATGGGGTTGTGGCTAAGGAAAGCCTCTGAGGCCAGACTCGAGTCAGAGGTGCCTCTGCATGGAGGGCTAGAGAGCCCATTTCGTGAAACTAAGAAGGTGAAGTCTGGAGATCCCAAAATGTTGGAGATGCCAGAGTCACAGAATACATTCCATGGAGAGATGCAGTACATTGTGGTTAGCAAAGCTGAAAGGAGTTGGAGATCTGAAGAACACTCTGACATCAAACATGGAGAAGCAGAGTTCAGAGTTTGCCCAGTTGGTTTTTGGTCTTGCTTTGCTCCAGTATTTCCTCACTATGTTCCCGTTCTCCCTTTTGGAATGGTAATGCATATTCTGTGCTTTTTTGTATGTTGGAAGTGTGAAGTCTGATATTTTTGGGTTTTTGTTTTTGTTTTTAATAGGGTTTACAGTTAAAAGAGATTGCCTTCGGTCTCAGAAGAGACTTTGAACTTTGGACATTTAGACAATGTTGAAACTGTAGATTGTGGGGTCTTTTGATGTTGGGTTGAGTGCATTTCTGCATTAATATATGGCTACAGGTCTATGGGGGGCCAGGAGTGGAATGTGGAGTTTGAATAAGAATGGCCCCCATAGACTCATAGATTTGACTCATTAGATACCAGGTTGTTGAACTCTCTGACAGGATTACAGGATTAGGAGTTGTTGCCTTGTTGGAGGAAGTGTTTCACTGAGGGGTCGGCTTTGAGACTTCCAAAGCCAGTTCCAGGTCCCCCTCTTCCCCACCTCCAATAGATCAGGATATATCTCTGAGGTACTATTCTAGCATGTATGCTGCTATGCTCCCTGGTTTATGATAATGGACTGAATTTCTGAAAACATACACAAGAGCCCCCCGCCCCCATTAAATGTTTCCTTTCTAAAATAGCTGTCTTGGTCATGGTGTCTCTTCCCAGAAATGGAACAATGACAAAGACGGTAACTCATTCAGAAGTGCAGGGGAAGCACTTTTTCAAATACAGTTAAATTTCAAGTAATACACTAAAGGAAGGCCTTCCTCCCTTTTTATTTGGAAATCATTTCACCTTAAAGACAAGATATGAAAATAGTACAATTGCCATCGACACCTTTACCTAAGAGAATTTAGTAGCCTATGTAACTGTAGTATCATCATCAACATCAGGCAGTTAGCATTGATATAGTACTATGTATGTAAAACACATTGTTAGAAATTTGCCATCTTTCTTCCAAGTCTCTTTTTTATTTCAGGGTCTGATTTAAGATCATAAAAACATCTCTTCACCATGATACTTAATTTTCTCCTATCCCTGATGTTTTATCATTTGAACAGCCTTCCAGTTGGATCTGTCTGACACTTTTCACTATTAGGCTAAAGATATACATTTTAATAAGCAATACTATAGAATGATACCACACACTTTGGTGCATCCTATCAGAAGGTACATGTCGCTCATGTCCTTTCCACTTGTGATGTCACTTTGGCTGTTTCGTTAAAGTAGTCTGCACTGTGAAGGTGCTCTTGCCATTTGTAATGGATACATGTCTTCATTGCCATATTGAAATATTATACAAATATCCTGTTAATCCCCAACTTTTCCTCATTGAGTTTATTAACATCCACATGTGTGGCATGTAAGGAAAACTTTATTTTTTACTTTGGCATTTACCTAGTAATGATTTTATATTTGTGAAAAATTTAAAAAGGTTTCTATATGGTATGTGTGTGGTGTCTGTACATGCACATATGTGGAGGCCTAATGAAGGTGTATTACTCTTGAGGAAGAGATTCTGATAAAGTTGTTAGATTTTAGTTGTTGAAGATCTTAGTTTTTATGGCAGAAAGTTCTAGAAGGCTATACAGAGAAGGAACAGATATCCAGAGCAGTATAAGATTGAAAGATGGAGTGATAATGGGTGAGAATGTCTATTAGTTTTTCATTGTCATAATAAAATAATTGAGATACTAAAATTAAATATATATAAAAAAATTTTTGCCTCACAGTTTTGGAAGGTATCATCTATGATCAATTGATTCTGTTGTTTTGGGCTTGTGCCAATGTATCACATCCTGATAGAAGTGCATGGTAGAGAAAAGCTATTAACCTCCTGGCCAAGCAAGAGAAGGTAGAAGAAAAGACCATGGTCCCATGATCCCCTTCAAGGGCACAAGAAAGACCTAAAGATCCCTCCTTTAGATACCTCTTCTAAAAGATTCCACTACATGTCAGTAATATCACCCGTGGACTAACTTCTAACACATGGGCCATTGGGGAAAGTTTATGGTCTTAATTTTATCAATGGGTAAGTCTAGGTTATTTGAAGGTGCCTGAAATCAATAGAATATACAGGACAGTAGGATTGATACTCAATGGAAGGAGGTTGTGGTTCCAAACTGCTAGTTTCAATACACATATTTTGTATATAGCATCTTGATATCATTAAGCATGATATAAATATGGATATAAATATGAGCATATACTAGACAGTGATTTCTAATCACATACCTTAGTATAGTATTATATGTACAAAGATGTATACAGTCTGATGCTCACAAGAACAACCTTCATCAGTAGAAGAGAATTCATGAGCAAGAATGTGGTAAAACTGTATTTAGCTGGTAAAGGATTAACTTAAACATGGAAGAATTAATATGAATGGAATTTGAAGGATGATCTTAATTAAGAAAAGTCAGAGTAAAACATATCATAGTATTCCACTTAGGGGTAAATATCTCTGTTTAGAGAAAAAAAAGCTAAGGTAAAAAAGAAGCTCAAATCAATAATCAAGAATATGTCTTCTAGATAAAGTGATAAGGTCTGGTACATGACTCTGAAGGTTAACGTTTGCCCTCTGGCAGTGGGAAACTCAGGCAAATGGAGCCTCTACCCTGCTTGGCAAGCATCTTCCAAGTCTACTTTGAGTGCTGCTGAATCCACTATGAATCCACGTGGGTATCCATAAAGGAGCCACTTCAGGTTGGCCGAGCCATCTGGTCTTGGCTTTTTTATTTTTATCAGCCCAGAGCTCAGATACAGATGCATGGGACCAAGGAAATGTTATCTCCTCTATTTCCAAGGCCCAAAGAAACTCATTTAGGAAGCTCTGGCCTTTCTGCTCCTTCCTAATTACTATCCCCTGAAGTAAACCATGCCTTACTTCTGTATCTTCCTAAACAAATGTTTACCGATAATTGGAAATTGCCCAGAAAGATACATATGAAACAATTCATATTGAGAGGAGTATTACCTAGGACATCATTATTTTATTACATAAGCTTTTCTATTTTCTATTCATTTTTAATAACTCATATTCATGTATTATTTTTGTGATGAAAAATTAAAGCATTAGAAACTGTTAAATATGTGGAAATCATTATTTTAAATACATGACTAATTTAGCAAAATTCATCTCTCTGGACATTACTAGATCATTTCCTTCTGCTCTTGTAAATGGTATATATGTCTATTATAGGCCAGTTTCTCCTGGATTCTTATTCTACACGGGCTCTGATGTGTCTTTTGTTTACACCAGTTACAGGAAATTGGATGGTGCAAAATAATGCCTCCAAAGTCCATAGCAGAGACTCAGGATATATATGTTGTCCATGTGAATGAAAAAGTGATTACTCATTCACCCACACTTCCCAGAACCAAAGTTAGGTTTGCGAAGTGATTGAAAGGAAGAGGCAGAGTGTCCTGTTAGCACTTACACAGTTTCTAAGATACACTGAAGTTTTATTTCCAACTGTGTTCTATAACATGAATTATTCATAAGTCAGAATCATATGGATCTAAGATAATTATGTATATTAAATACCCATCTGTAGTAATGTGGTAGCTCTTAAGATCACCATGGGTGCTTTTAAGAAACAGATTTCTGGATTCCATTCCAGACATGCTGGAAAGTCGAAGGCCTGGGCCCAGTGATTTCTAAGACACTCCACTGGTGAGTCTCAGTTTTACATCTCCTCACATGTAGGATTTACTACGGGCATTTGGAAAGCTTTTGTCCTAAGGAAGCTTAGGACAATGGAGCTTGCTCGGACTTTCCCAGATCAATGTAACCAAGGTGCTTATGCCTGTTCTCTATTTGATACACTGCTTATGCCATGTTAATTTTAAAAGGAAATGAAGTCCTATAGAGACTGTTGCAATGCTATCATTCTCTAATTCTTCCCTGTAGAAATCCTGTCTTTTCCCTCTAATCACTAGAGAGACACCTATAGGGAAACAAAATGTGTTTATTGTTGAAGCAAAATGAACTCTATAGAGAATAGTGGAGTGTGTGTGTGTTGGGGGGGGTATGACATTTGACAGAGCCCAGTATAGGATTTGAACTCTGGTTAGATAATTTCAGGAAGTATCTAAATAGACAGAAAGAAGGTAGCATAAGGTGACAGGGGCCTTTTATGATTGGATGTCTTGGTAAATCGTCAGGGCAGGAGTGACATCTCAACATGAGGAAGAATTTGTGACTGCCAAAAAATAGGAGTCATTCGCCAAGTTAGGGGGCAGTGTGGGTGATTTGTAGGTTACTTTGCAAGAATCAGATGCAGCTATTTGCCAGTAGAACAAGTCTTCAGGGACTGGATCACTCCTTAGGTCTGGGTGAGAGCATCAGATCATTCGAAGATGTGAGACCTACTCGGGTGCATTCATGATGTCAGTGAATTCATTTCCTTTCCCCCCTGTTCTCCCTCCCTTGTGTTTGTCTCCTCCTTCCTTGTCTGGGACACTTACAAGGGTGCTGGGATCTGTGTCCTTTCCCAGTATTCCTTAGGTGTCAAGAGTCCCATTATTACGAACATCTAGACAATGTACATATATTCAGCTCCACCAGGTGCTGTCGAATTTCTTTCTCCCAGGCAACCAATTTGCTCCCCCATCAGCAATTCATAAGAGAAATTCTGTGAAATATTCTCCTTAGCAAGGGGCAATTTTCTGTACTTAAAAAGTACCTTTTGGCTCATGTGTGGTTGTGACTTGTTTTAATTTTCCTATTTTCAGTTGTTACTGAGATAGAGCATCTCTGCATATGGGTGTTCCTCCTTGGGAGCAGCTGAGTGTCCTGGCTGAAAGTACGGCCTCTGCAGTTGGAGTGTCTGGGTCTAATTGTGTGGCCTTGAGCTAGTGGCTCCTGTAAATTGAAGATGTTAACGCCTTTCCAAGGTTGTCATGGAGTTCATAAATGTAAGGATCTCCATGCAGGCCTTGACACTGTGATGTTATATAAACTGAAGCCATTGTAGCCATTTGTGTTATTGTGTTTCTTCTTCAATGAAGTGTGTATTTCTATTTCTTGCCCACTTGTAGGTTGGGTTCTTTGTCTTTTTGAAACTTGATTTATCAGTGTTCTTCATGAATTTTGCACAGTAGCCCTTTTATTATGTTTCTTTGGTTATAAATATTTTCTGTGGTTTTCCTTTTCATTTTATATGTAGTATTTGCTTTCCGTGTATTAACACAAATACACAGAGCCGTAAGTGTAAATAAAAATGATGTGTCTTAGTATTTGGCATAAAAATGAAACATGGTGTGATGTCTTTTAGCTGGCAGATATGAAGCAGTAGAGAAGCCATTTCTTGGCTATTCTTGCTCCTATTTTTAACCTAAAGAAAAAGAACCTATAGTTGTAAAATGAGTGTTTTGTCAGTAACACAAACATGGTCAGGCAGAAACAATGATTTAATCATGACAAAGAGCCTTGGGACCACATCTGGCTTGCAGAAAATTTTGCTTTGTTTATTTCATAGTTTGCTTGGGGCCAGTGGTATCAGCCTGCAAAGCTTTAAAAGTTTTAAAATTAATTGCCAAATTATTTCACATTAAAAATTTCAGCACTTTGTTTTCATGATAAAACCTGGGCCATCTGGAATTGCTGGCTTGTTACCCATTGGCAATGCTGGTCTGTAGCTGAGTAGCAGCTGCCTACCTTGCATGGGAAATAACATTCAAGTTTGTCAAAAGCTCCAACATGGTTGATGTCCTTCTAGTCTTTGATCTGATTGGAAGATATTACTTATTGCTAAGCCTAATCTGTTTTCTTTACTCATATACATATTCTGTCTGGACCCTGCGGCTAACTGAATCTGTGTGTTAGCTAAAAGAAAGTAAGATAAGATAAGATAAAACTGCCCCCTCCCAACAGCACAAACACCACTGGGAAGGTTATTCATCATTTACAGTTTTCAATGAGGATAGCTTCATAATTACAACTACTTAAAACTATAGTTTAACATTTGTATGTTATACTCTGATGGTCACTAGAGTGACATAAATCTTCACCAGGAAGAATGTTAAGTGCAGTATACCTATGTGGTAGGACTGTCTCCTATTTTACATTATGATTTCAAAATCCTCAGATTGTGTGACATCATTAGTCTCTGTCTATTCTGGGCAAGGTAAGTAATCCTAGTAGTCTAGTAGGCAGGTTGTGTGCTGTGTGATTGATTGCTGAGGTCCCATGCTTCTTGGAATTGTGGACTTTGTTTCGCTTTTAGCGCATTCCTTTCTTAGCACAAGCATCTTACTTTGCTTAAATGCTGTGTTCTACCCAAGAAACTTCACCACAATGTTAGGTCAGCATCTTTGTTCCATTTCAAATTCCTTGAATTGTCTTCCCTTGCGCACACAACTGGATGCCACTGGCTCTTATCAGACCCCTGTGTTTCCTTTGATGCCCATGTCCTAAGTTCTGGATGATCTAATTTAGCATTAGACCTACAGTTATGGTAGGTGGAAGAGTAGAAGGAAAATGGAGCAGGCCACAGGAGACTGGAGCAGTATGAGTCAGGCTTCTATATAAATGTGAACTAAGAAGTAAAAATTCCGGATGTCACAAAGGGAGAGGAAAAAAAAGAGTTAATCAAAGTTGGCAGAATGAAGCAGAACTTGAAGTAAGGAGGAGGAAGTAACTCCAGTGCTCTGTGCTTGACATAGGTGAGAGGAAAAACTGAGTGGTGATTTGGATTAAGGAAAAAATAAAGGCCCTGTTACCTGTCTAGTAAATGTCAAGGCCAACTTTTCAAAGCTAAAAGGAAACACCAGAAATGTGGGTCAATAGTACTGTGTATATTTGGGTGTGTGCTATATATACACACTTGTATGTTTGTGTGTGTGTGTGTGTGCCTGTATACATGCACATGGAGGTCAGAGGTCACTTTTGGGCATTTTATTCTATAGCTTCTTTACCTTAATTAGTCAATTAATTAATTTAATAATACAGGGTTTCACTATGCAGCCCTACATGGCCTGGAACTTGCTGTGTAAACCAGGCTGACCTCCAACTCACAAAGATCCTCCTATCTTTGTCTCTAGGGTGCTGGGATTAGAGGTGTGGGCCACCAAGCCCAGCTGCCACCATATGTTTTGAGCTAGAATGTCTCAATGGATCTGGAACTCCCTGATCTTCTAAACTGGCTGGTCAACAAGCCCCAGGGAGTCTCCTGTTTCTGTGTTGCCAGCACTGGGACTATAGGTATGTGTTGCCATGCCCCACATTTTATGTGGGTCTTGGGGTTCGGACCTCAAGTCTTCATGCTTGTAAGGCAAGCACTCTATTGACAGAGCCATTTCTTCCAGCGAAGCAGAAAGACGTGTGTGTTTTGTGTGTGTGTATGTGTGTGTGTGTGGTGGGCTGTATTTCTGTGTCTGGATAAAGGGTCTATTTCTGTTTCAGAGTTAAGAAGGGTTCCCAGTCCATAAGTGGGAGAGAACTGCTGGCTGATGGGATCTGTGTGCCCTATGAGTAGTCAGAGCTGTGTGGGAGATGAGATGATGAGAGGAAGACTCGTGGATGGCTTAGGGCTTAATGTAAATCTGAAAGGAAGTGAGATGTTGTCAGGGATTAGTGTTCCTCAGGTCTATATGGAAGTCTGATGTCAAACTTGAGATAGACACAGAAGGAATTAAGCCGCATCCCGTGAAGTCGCAGGGAGGATTTGTCTCCGTCAATAAGACAAAGTGCAAAATATGAACCAACAGACTCACATTTCACAAAGCCAATTTTATGTTTTTAAAACATACGATCTTCAAGATGCAGTCCTGCAAAACCACTTAGTTTTGATTTTCTACTACACCTTGACCTTTAACCTTTTGCTCTGCCTAAGATATTTTTAGTCATCACCCATGGAAGTCCAGGCTGGTATCCAAAGGCACAGGAAACAGTATTATTTCTTTCTTTTTTGAGCACTAACATCTATTTGTTTTCCTGGTAGGAAAACTACTGAGCTCTTGAGCAGACTGGACACAGACCGGAGAGATAGAAGTGCCTGTCAAATTGCTCCTCCTGCTGCCCAGTCCTCGAGACGGGTGAGTGGAAACCCGTGCAGAGTGCTGTCTGGCACCTTTTGGAGAGATGTTTGAGGACTGAAGATTAAGTACGAAAAGTGACAGATACGGCACAGAATCATAGGAAACTCTGCCCCACCCTCGGCAACTGCTTCTGTGTGAAATAATGCTTGCATTTGTTCACAACGTGGGCATCTGAAAAGTCTGGTGTCTTTCCCAGCCATCCACCTATACCTCCCCCAAATCTCTTATCTTGTACAGAATAAATTGTTTCCTTTTTTTTTTATTGGAAATTTTATTTACATTTCAGATGTTCTCCCCTTACCCCATTTTCCCCCCTCCCTCTCAGGAACTCCCTATCCCTTCCCCCCTCCTCTTGCTTCTATGATGGTGTGTCCCTACCTACCCTCCCCCATACCTCACCTCCCCACCCTCGAATACCCCCCCTTCTAATATTCTTACATGAAGATATAATAAACTTTTATTATTTAACCCCTTCTGCCCTTAGCCCCAAGCCCTCTCTGTCTAGTCTTCTCGGTCCTTTTCCTTTCCCCAAATAGTCTTGTCATTTTCATATTTTAATTTTTTAAATCTTGATTCTTTGTGCGAGAATAAACATTTGACATTTGTTTAAACTGAGTCTAGCTTATTTTGCTTGGTACTACAATTTTTTCATTCAGTTCATTGTCCTGAAAACAACACAGTTTTGTTCTTTATGGTGAAAGATACTCTGACATAGTATTCTTGCCATATCTTCTTTATCCTTCATCCACTCACAGATGATTACGTTGATTCCACAGTTTGGCAATAGGCGGGGTAAACTTAGACAATCAGGCCTATTGTTATGTGGACGTTGATTCCTTTACCTCATCGAAACGCTTACAGTCTAATTCATTTTCTACCCTGAGTGACCCCGAATAAGAGAGCGAAACCATCACTTAGAAAGCACCACTAGCAAGGGCTGCTGTTCTTTTAAAGAGAAGTGTGTAAACCAGGCTGTGGGCAGCTCTTCCTGGTAGAGAACACTGGGGCTGCAGGTAACAAAATGAGTTAGTAAAATGACAAGAGCCATTCTAGGTGTTAGAATTCATCACCACAAGGTATAAAGGCAAGGAAAAAAGCATGGCTGGTATAGAAGAAAATAACTTCCAAAGATTGAAGGGAGAAATAAGCCAGAAGGCTCAAGAACTAAGATGGAACCATGAGGAGCTTTCATCGACTGGCAAACTGGGTGGGGCCGATTATTGTCCAGTTTGTGTAGCATCTCTGACCCCCAAATTCTAGTAGCATTCCCTAGATCAGTGATTCTCAACTTTCCTGATGCTGCAACCCTTTAATGCAGTTCCTCACGTTGTGGTGACCCCCAACCATAAAATTATTTTTGGTACTATTTCATAACTGTAATTTTGTTACTATTATGCAAATATCTATGTTTTCTGAAGGTCTTGGGTGACCCTGTTAAAAGGTCATGACCCATAGTTCAGAACTTCTGTCCTAGACAGTGGGATACAAAAAATGTCCCCAATAGGAAGCTGGTGGCACTTCTGGTAGAAGAGCAACTGAGAACATTTTTGTGTCAAATTGGCAAATTTTGTGGGCTCCTGGACCTAAAATGCTATGAAAAGAGAAGTCAGTATCTCTTGTATTTTCCTGGGACCACACAGACAGTGGAATAAAGGATAGATCCAAAAGAATTGAGAGCAGAGAATCCTGGTCTAGGCACTGAGTGTTGAAGAATTCAACAAGAGAGACTAGATGTGATGGTGGGTAGTTGAAAGATATTTAGAAGGTAAACATGGCCAGATTTGGTTATTGCTTGCTAACTGGGAGAAGCATGATGCCCCTCTTAGAAGAAAAGGATTATTCTTGCTTCCATCCTTGTAAGCATTCTGTTTTATTTTTTTCCCCTGTTTCTGATGTGGCATTGCATACTCTAAACAGTTTGTCAATGTGAGCTCTGTAATTTGTGTCACCCCAGATCCGGCATCTCACCCTCATGGCTGCAGGACCCTGAGGGGAAGAACTGAGAAACTGCATGTCAAAGACTTGAATTATGTGTGGAGGGCATGTCCTAAGCAAGTCTGGATATCCCTGTGGTTGTGCAGGAACAAGAGGACAGATGGGAACTGGAGCGTTCAGGGTTCTACTTCCCAGCGAGTCTTGCTTTCTAGTTGGGAGCTTCTGAATCCTGTAATTGAAACATGCACCAGGACTGTGTCTGCTGGCTCCACTGATTTCGGCTCATTTCCTTGATTTCATAAGACCATCCTGAATTCTTAATATTGTCATCTAGAAGGCATCAGCCATGTCTCCCAGAGCTGCATCTTCGGTGGATTGATTAGTGCACACATCACAGCATCCTCCAGCTATCAATAGGAAATATGGAGCCTCAGGATGGTTTCCTAGGAGCCTCATGCACAAGATACTCCATTCTGACACAAAGCTATTAATAAGCTGTCAATGTTCGATATACTTAACTGAGTTCTTACCGCAGTGTACTCCTCTCTGTCTATCTAATCATATGCATAGGATTCTGGGAAGGCTTTGTAAAGCCATTTCCAGTGCTTTAGGAAAGTCAAGTGTGCACATTGCAGTTCTGTGAGAAATATTTGTTCCTTGTAGAGAGCATAACCAGTCAATGTCCAGAATGTGAATCATCTGTTCCTTCCATCTTCATGTATATTGGGAGCTGTAAGGACTTAAATTGGTTTTTTCCATTTCATAATTTTAATATGCTCTTCAAAGCAATTTTTGTAAAAAAAAAATTCAGGTCTTTTTCTTTTTTTAATTGACTTTTTAACTAAAATTTGCATATACTTTTACATTCTTTTATATTCTTTCCCCTTCCCTATCCCTCCCACATTCTCCCTACTATCTCCCCCAGACTTAATTTCATGTTCTTTCTTTCTCCAAAAACAAATAAAAAATCAAAGCAAACTAAAAAAAAAAAAAAAAAAACCAAATTCAGTAAGACAAAAATAATAAAACTAAACAAGACAAAAGGCAAACCAGAAATGATAGATTTTTTTTTTTTTTTGCATTGTCTCACTGCTTCTGGGAAGGAGTCTGGAGTGTGGCTCTACTCTTCCAGAAGATTAATTAACCACAAATAGCTTCTTAGTCAGAGCTGGGACTTGGTGTCCACTTCCCCTTCTCTGTCTGGGAGAAAGCTTTACGGGTCCTGTGCATTCTTGTCCCAGTCTCTCTGAGTTTGTGTGAACATCAGTCCTGCCGTGTCTGTTGGGCACTGTTTCCTTAGCATCATCCACCACCTCAGGCTCTTGAAACATTCCATTTCCTCTTCCACATAGATCCACGGAGAGGGCAGGGCTTTGATGAAGATATCCCATGTAGGATGGAGTGCTCCGAAGTCCCTCACTCTCTGCACATTGCCCAGTTGAGTTTAATAAGTGCTGCTCATACTTTTGGGCAGGGGCCTCTATCTATCTATCTATCTATCTATCTATCTATCTATCTATCTATCTATCTATCTATCTATCTATCTACTTTGAATGAAGGTACCCTACATAAATGGGAAAAGCTACTTTGTCCACCAAATTCCTGGCATGGGTTATCTCCCCATGAGTTCTTAGACACTTTTCTAATTTGAACATTTATCCACCATTGGAAGATAGAGATTTTATAATACTATAGATATAAAAGGCTGCAAGGAAATTCCTTTTCGAGTTAGAATAAAACCTTTTGAGCTTTAGGACTCTAGACAAAAAGGAATATACAGAATTCACGTACACATTGATGGTGTCACTCTCTCTAGAAAATATGTGTTGGGGTTAAGGTGGGGACGGAAATCTTTCTGAGCTATAAGCAATGGATATTTCCAGATACATTCTATCCATGTGCATGTTTATATTGGAGGGAAGCTGATCTGTGGTTATCTACTCCCTCTGCATACTCTACACATTCCATGTGATTTGCTTGTATTTCTTATCCATGGGTCACATGTTCCTTCCTTTAAGTCGTCACATGATGCTCATATGTCTACACTCTCTCCACTCTGTTTCGTCCTGTTTGGATCCAAACACCACAAAGGCTTGTGTTTTCTGTTGTGGCTGTAACAAACCACTGAAGATTAACAGTGGGTAGCTATGAAGTGCAGCCAAGGCTGGGAAGGACTGCACTGAGGATGTTTCCATGAACGCAAATCAATTATTCTTTTACATATCTGAGGACCAGAATCCCAACATGAGTCTAAAGGTGCTAAAAATCTATAGGACTGGTTCATTCTTGGAGACTGTGGGCATCTGTGCCTTGCCTTCCATGACCTCTCGTGAGTCTAGGCATTCCTTGGCTGCCTCTCCCATGCTTCATCAACCTGATCTCTCTTCTTCCTGCTCCCTGCTCTGACCTTCTTGCCCCATTGTTCTGCAGACCCCTGGAATTACATTGGGTTTACTTAGTTACTACAAACTAGTCTCCCATCTCAAGATCCCTCATTTTTGCTGTGCCTTTTGTCATAGGTAGTGATATTAACATAGTTTTGAAATGGGGGTGGAACTATCTCTGGGAGGCCATTTTGTACCTTTTGGATTTTTAGTAATATCTGTTAACATGTACATATTGCTATCTCTTGAGGACTTTCAATCCTTGCTGTTTATTCATGTCACTTTCTCAATACCACCCATGTCTCAGGTTTCCCAGTATTACAACCTATCTGAGTGTTTTTTTTTTTTTCCTCTTGGCTAGATAGTATATTCCGGTTACATTTTCTGTCTCTTGCAACTTGTAAACATTTGAATAGAGTCTATTTTATTTTTGCATTTTTAATCAAATGTTCAAAGGAAACTGTCCTTCGCCATTGTGCCCAGTGCTTCTTGATTAAGGTCCACAGATTTTCCAGTTTGTGACTGTCAGCTACCTCATCAGTGCTATCTTCCCTGTTCAGATCTTGTTTCACTGCAGCTCCGAATGCAGCTTGTTCTTCTGGTTTTCAGTACAGGGGTGCTTCTGGAACTTTCCTTTAGCCCAAGGGGTCAGAGCTTCCTCTGCCCAGGGAACCAATATGGAGAGCTTTAAAAACTTGTTCATGCCTAGGTCACACCCCCAGAGATGCAGCTACAATGTAACCTGGACCTGAGGGTTTTTAAAGCACCCAGGGTAGCTGTGAAATGCAGCCGAGGTTGAGAAAGATGCTCTGAGGATGTCTTGGGAACTGCCTTCCTTTATTACTTTCTTACCCTTTGGTCTCTAGATCTCCTTGGCTGTGTCTTCATGCTTTGCTTCTTTGTTTTAATGTAACATCTTATCTAATAGAGTCCTGAAGAAGATGCACAGAAGACAAATGTGCTCAGGTCCTCCTGTGACCAAGCTATTCTTTATTAGTCCCTGCTACTGCACCTGCAGCTTGACTGGAGGCTGTTCCAAACTGGAAGGAGGTCTGCTTCTAATTTTTGATGGTCCTACTCTTCCACTTTTAGTATTGGCTCCCTAGGAGTCCCAGGGTATCTGATTTCAGTTCTTACAAGAGCTTTTGAAAGCTGCTTTCCCTGGGAATAATTTAACATCCTCCTTTCCTCTCCCGATATTCTCTAATGGTGTGACTGAGTATGAGGGCTTTTATTATTCGTTTTCAATTTGGAAACTCATTTCTAGCTCTAGATGACTCCCTAGTGTTATCTTTTTTCATTCATTTCCCTTCATTTCCTCCTTAGAGAATTCCTATTCCCCTAATCCCAGGCCAACTGGATTTATTTTTCTTACCTTTCCTTTTGACCATTTTTTTTCTTTCCTCCTCGAATGATCTGTCAGGTACTTTTAACTCCTGCCTGCTGACACGTTTTCTTGACTCTAACCACTAAGTGTTTTACTGACTTAACAGTTTTCACGGGGAAGGGAAATCTTCATTTTCTAGGAATCTGTTTTTGACACTTTCGAAAGAATACAGCCTCTCTTTCCTCTGGGTGGCAACAGTGCAGGAGGCAGGTGTGCCTCCACCGAAGGCACTAGGATGCAGGGTTTTATGGAGCGGTTTCAGCCATGCTGTTCACCATTGCTGCCTTCTGCATGTGGAACACCTGCTTCCATCCCCCTACCAAGAGAATACACGTTGCATTTCCCATCAGCGTTGAGAGAATTAGCACTTGAATTTTCAGGGCAAGAGTAGGCACATGAGGTAAACAGCATCTATTTGGACGTTTTAATAATTCCTTTCTTTCATCTTCCTATGACCCATCTGGCTTCCCAAGTAGCTGGTGAGTTCATTTCTTATGCCCTCGTGCAGCTCTGAAGAAGGAAAAATAAAATGCTCAGGTTTGTGTCTGTCTGTGTGTTTGTGTGTGTGTGTGTGTGTGTGTGTGTGTGTGTGTGTTTTGAATGCAAACTGTCTCCCACAGGCTCATGTATTTGAGCACTGATGGTATTTGGAAAGGTCATAGGAACTTTAGAACAGAAGTTCTCAACCTGTGGGTCAGGACCCCTTTGAAGGTGGACCAATTCTTTCACAGGGGTCACATATCAGATATCCTGCATATCAGATATTTCATTGACAATCCATAACAGTAGCAAAATTACAGTTATGAAGCAGCAACCAAATGATTTTATGGCTGGGGGTCACCACAACATAATGAACTGTATTAAAAGGTCACAGCATTAGGTAGGGTGAAAAGCACTGCTTTGGAAGGTGGAGCTTTGCTGACGGTTGTGGATAGCTGGGGTGGGCCTTGAGGTTTTGTAGCCTGGCCCCATTCTCTCTTCACTCTGTTCTTCCTGACAGTGGCTGCACTGTGACTGTGGGCTCCTGCTCAGGCCACTGTGCTCTTCTCACTATGGAGGAGTGGATCCTGTAAACTGTGAGCCAGAATAAACCTTCTTCCTTTAGACTGTATCTTGTCCAGGTCTCATTTCCCCTTTGCTGTGCTAGGATTTTGTCTGGGTTGAACCTGTGCAAGTCATGCATGTGCTGCCATGGTCTCTGTGAGTTCACATGTGCCTCAGCCCTGCTGTGTCTGGCAGACACTGTTTCCTCGAAGTCATCTATGGCTTCTGGCTCTTAGGATCTCTCTGTCTCCATTTCCCCATAGATCTCTGAGCTTTGAAGGGTAGGACTTTAATGAAGACATTCCATTTAGGACTGGATCCTGACTAAAACAATGTGATTTGTCATTTGTTCATGCGATGCTGTTTTTTCCTCTTTATCAGTTTCCTATTCACTCTGAAGTACAGCTTAGTACCACCCACTTAGAGAAGCCATCTTTGACCCTGTTTATTAAATGCCGTCCTTACTAGCATCATTTGCCATGACAGTTATCATGCACTGGTGCTGTAATGATTGTCTCACGTGTCAACTTCGGCATAATGTTGTTTATAGTGAGACTTTCTTGGACACGACAGCAGTATAAAAAGATACAGAGTCTTCTATAAAGTTTAAAACTTAGGCCTTTTGCATGGGCAGTCTTTAGTTCAAATAGTCTACAACCCATCACATGGCAAACTCTATACCTCTCTATTCCTTTGTGCTCCATGTCTGTTTCCTCTGTGTTCATTCCCCACCTCTGCTTTGCTCTAGGCATCTCTCATCTGACCAGAAGTGCCACCACTACTTCCTGCCCAACTATTGGCCATTAGTTCTTTTTTGTTGCAACTAATCAGCTGTGAGGCAACCTCTAATATATTTCTAGATTGTCTTTAGGCAGGAAAGGAGGGACAAACGTTTTTACAAAGTAGAAAACTCAGTGAAGGGTCATAGAAATGATAATATCTAAATCCTGCTGGCACTTTGCCAATACAGTATTAACAATTAAAAATACAGAGACACACCTTCACATAGTGTGAAGAAAGGTTACCACAACAGTTACTAAAATCTGGGATCTCGTTTAACTAACACTCGCACACAGGAGGCTCAGGTGTTGTTTACAAACAAATGTATAGCTTATAAGGGATAAAGTTGTATTTTGCTTTGATGACAAAACTTTAGTCTATTATTATATCAAGTGAATATTAAATTCTACCAAATTATGTGTATGCAGTGATTTAGATTTGGCTAATATTAAGAACTAAGGAAAAAGTAGAAAATAAAATATAGTTTCTTTTTCTTCTTCTTCTTTTTTTTTTAAACAGAAACTTCCAGTCTTGCTTAGAGATCCCAGCTGGGTAAGCATGAATTAGGGTTGCAGGTAACTTTGAACTTTCCATAGCTTAGGTACCACGTGACTGCCGGGTTCTTGTAGCCTTTTATATGGTACTTCCTATGTTTTATCTCATGTTGCAACTTATGTTGCAACTGAAAAATAAGATTCATATCCCAATACAGAGTAATGTGATACATTTATAGAGAAAGTACTCAAGTAGAATTCATGTTCCTTGTTCAAACCATATTTACCTACATTTTTCTTTGCTCCCTGGATCTGATGTAGAATATTTGTGACTAAGATTGGCTTTCTCTAATGTAAATGGAAGGGGTATGAGAGAGCCGCAACCCACCTGCTGTGGCTTATCACAACTCTGTTGTTTGGGAATATAGATAAGGGAAAGTCGTGGTGTGCAGGTTGCCTATGTGATAAAGTAGGCTTTGGGCATATGAGGGATTTCTGAACACACAGAGCTTCACTGGTCTCTCTGGTACTTCTGCCTGATGCGATTCTGAAAGCTTCTCTCCCTCCCTGAAGAGAGGTTCTTGCTGTTTGGTGATAGATGGATTTTTATAGTTATAAGAATTGGGGGAATGATCTAAGAAGTACTTGAGAAAATTTTTAGTAAAGGACCAGGGGGAGGCAGCCTACATGGGCTCTCTGGATTATTAGTCCAGAGAATGGGGCCGGGAATGTGTGGCGTTCCCACACGCTGCTTCCAGGAGTAGAGTTTCTGCAGCATTAGATTATCAGGCTGTGCTTCTTGCCCTTAGGTGGCTGGGGCCACAAAGTCAGTGTGAAGTAGAAAAGCTACGTGACACATGAACGAAATACAAAGAGTCTGGTCTCATGATGGAGCTACACCCAGATAAACCCATCTTAATTTGAAAATATTACAAATCAGAATGTATTTCATGCAAGTAGCCCAGTGAAGAGCCTAGCTTAGCAACATCACAGTGCCAGTTGTTTATCTTCCTGATTGATGGCTGATGGGATCTGTGGCTTGCCTCCACTGCCAAGCAGCCAGAGGTAATGTGTTACTACATATCACTAGCCAGGGAGAGGATCAGGACTCAATTCTATGGCATGCACATCACTTCTGTACAAATATAAAGTTGGGGGTGAAAACTATCACAAGTGAACTATAAGTCAGGGGCCATTACTACCTGAAATTCATACATTTCACAATAGTTGCCTACTAGGCCAGGGTTAGGATGGTGAGTCAGAAAGACTGCAAGGCATCCGTTGAAGGATCTGGCTCTTCCAAGGCTCCTGTGCTCCAGAACGGGCTTTCATCTCCTCCTCTTGGAATAGAACTGTGTTTTGGGGACAGACAAAGGTTGGAAAGAAGTACATCTTTGGAATTACAATTGTATCAATCACCAGTTGACTGAGTTTAATAGGATACCATTAACGAGCAGCGGCCATAGCAGTGATTCTAAAGCCAGTGCCATTACTGCTTGTCTGTGAGAGGGACCAATCAATCGGTTGGAATAATCTTAAAAACATCTTCAGCTTTCTACCAGAAGGGATGAATTATGTTGGTTATCTCCGAGGAAAAATTTTTTTTTACAGCTTAATTAAACAAACATTTAAATCATCCTTTAAAATGTGTTGGATGATTGTGCTTACACTAGCCTTCTTTTATATATATCCCAGGGGATGTCTTCAGATGTGTGCATAAATCACTCACTAAGCAAGTGTGTATGGAAAGCTTAGTGTGCGCTCCCCATGGAGGCTGAATTATTAACAGCAGTCCCTTGGTAGGAAGATTAATACACTGAGGGTGATGCTTTCCCACTTGTACCTTTACAGGCTGGAAGCCAAGCACACAATGATTCTCCACAGAAGGATGACAACCAAAAACTGCAAAAGACAAGGAACGGACATCAGAAGGTATTTACGGGGCCTTCCTTGCTATTGCAAATTGCTTCAAGTACCATGTGCTTTTGAAGACTTGGTGAACAGAAATGTTTTGATTCTTAAAAATAAAAAGTGGGAAAACTGACAGCGCTTCCCAAACAAAGAATGAATTCTGGGTTTGTTCTATGGAGGTGGCTCCTTCCAGCCACAGCTTTTATGTATGTAGCCCAACAGTGGCCCACAGTTGGTGATGGCGGTTCACAAAGAAGACAGTAACACACACAGGAACACAAACCACAACCAACCTCACATAGGAACCACGGATCTATGAAGTTACAGATGGCATCCGGAGAAGATTCCAGTGCTTTGAATGAAGCAGGCATTATGAGACTGGTCTAAAAGTCTGTATATACGTGTGAAGCATTCCACACACTTTGAGTAATAGAAAACAGTGGGGGTGGGGGTGCAGAACCTCCTAACTTCCTAATGGTGAAATTTCACAATTTAAAATCTGTAGTCTGACAACTAAAACAATTTGAGGTTGTGATTTGATAAGCAGGCTCAGACAGTGGAGCATAGAGACAATTAAAAGGAGACAGAGAAGCAAAACGTTGTGCTTTTAATTGTGTAGCTACTGAGGACAGTGTAGCACCCAGTGCTACAGGGAAACAGATGCAAAGCTGTGCGACCTGCCGTGTGCTCCCTCACTGTGCTGAGTGCCTACTTTTCTTCTACATCCTCAGCTCGTCTCCAGGATTTCAGTTCATTTTGCATGGGCCATGTGCCAGAAAATGGAGAGACCATGCCAGGCCAAGGGTTTAATCCTAACTCATCACAGTGTGCAGGAGATTTCCACTTTCCCTTGACCGTGTCTGGTGTTTACCACAAACATAGGCCTTAGATTTGCTCAGTGATGCTAAGGCCGAGTTTGCCATTCAGGTAGATTGTTCATTGCTTTGAAATAGTCTGTTATTCTAATTAATTACCCTTCAGGTAAATCTCCTCTTTGTCTCTCTGTATTTTATCTAACATTTCCTGCACCCCATTGTTCTTGGTGTTCCTGTGGCACTTTCTCTGTCTATTGACTTAGTTTTTAACCACTCTGTGTCACTGATTTAAAATATATTGTAGTGATAGAAGTGGCTGGCTTTCCTCTTACCCCGTTCCGTGGTCTCTTTTCATTTGTGGATTGGTACGTTCTCATTTTCTGTGGTTGGCAGTTCATTTGCACATATTTGTACTCTCGCCACGTAACTGACATTCCATTCACAGTATTCTCTTTATTTTTATGATCTCTGGCTGCATTTCCTCTGTTGTGGTTATTAATCATTTCCTTCCCCTCCCCTCCTGAATTATGAGAAGATTTACGGCGCTTCTATTTCTGTTTTTAATCTTCTGTGCCGCCTTTGCTTGTCTCTTCAGATCTGATGATGCATGCATCTCTCTGGCTTTCTATCCGTGTTTATCCCCCTGTTTCTCTGCAGTTCACCATTCCCAGGACATCTATCAAACGGATTCCAGACACACAGGGTCACATCTCCATACATGTACATCTTCATTGTTTCCTTTGCATCTCATTCTGAAGAAGGTCCTGGATTGTCCTACTGACTATATTCTCTCAGAACTCTCCACTGTGCTTATCTGACACCTGGATTGAATTAATTTGCTTACCAAAACTGCCCATTTGCCTTATCATAGCAACGGTTTGTTTTATGAGTCTAATATTCTCATCTCTCTAATGATGGAGGCTACACAATTATTAAAGATTTCTACTTACTATACCAACTCCATTTTCCCCGGATTTGATCTCCTATGCATTTGTTTCTTAATATGGCAATTCTTTCTTATGCTTGTCCAGACATGCAGACACCCAAGATAAGTGGCCACTGTCCTTATGTGGGGTGTCTTGTTCCATGGTGACAGGTACCTGGCACACTGCCCTGTGTTCTCTAAGCTCATTCTCTCCTCCTTTGTTCACTGCTCCTGCCTGAGGAAAGAACCCACACCACAATGCCCCGGCTCTTGTCCTCCAGCTGGTGCCCTCAGCAGAGACTGCAGTCTTCCCCTAGGAAGCTCGTCCTCCTCCTTCCGAGGCATGGTTAACCCAGCTCTAGTGTATTCCGTTTCTAGGGGCTTCCATGTTATGAACCCTGTTCTCTTCACATTTTTGGTCTTTCCTAAAGTCCCCATAGGTTGATTGTACTTCCTGAGTTTCCCATGGTTATTGGTTTAGTTTAAAATGTGGAAAGGTAGCAAAGAAAACCAGAAAACATTTAAGCAGTTAGGAGGCAAAACGGTTTACGGAGGCCATAAACAAAGTAGGACTGCACTGGCATCTTATGGGAAATGCATGCAGAGCTGTTCACAGAGACAGGAAATTATAACTTCTAAATCCATTTAATATGAAAGAAAAAAGACATGAATTCTGCACCAAGGAATTTACAGCAGCAACCATAAGTGAAACTAAAGGAAGTAATTAAGATAAAAACAGAAATTAATAACTTAATAATTAGAAACTTTGCAAAGCTGCTGTTTTGATACTCCAGCCGCACATTCTGAGATAAATCAAGGCATGAAGGAATCTGCAGTAAGCTGGAACCTGGATCAGGGAGATTAAGCACACCAATACAAACACACAGCATTAGAACTGAGAGGCCCAGGATGGAGCTGCGGGAGGATCACACGCTAGCTGCTGTACGTACACAATGCTGATAAATGAAAATCTACGTGAAGGGGTGACTCTCTAGGAAAATGTAAAAAGACAGAGCTAAAACCTCACAAAGACCATTGAAAATATCTTGATTTGGAAAGTTTTCTGGGGTTCCTTGTCCTCCAACAGACTAAGCTTAATTTTAGAAGTAAGTTCTTTGGAAGTTTTACAGGGCAGATTAATACTTCTTTCCTTGTGCTTAGAAACTGTTTCAGATCAAGGAAAAGGATTACACATTTTTGGCTTTCTTTTAGCTATTGTTTAAGTCTGTGTGCCTGTAAGTATGTGTGTATACACACACACACACACACAACAGAGAGAGAGAGAGAGAGAGAGAGAGAGAGAGAGAGGAGAGGAGGGAGGGAGGAGGGGAGGGAGGGAGGGAGGGAGGGGGGGCTACAGATCTTTTAGATATGTTTCAAAAGATTAAGATTTAATATTGAAAAGAAGATTGAAGTAGAGCTTTTTCTCTTAAATAATAATTTACCAAGACAAAAGAGTTTATTCTAAGAATGCAGAGATAACTAGCTAAATTGGAATTTTTTTTATATTTCATTTTTGCAATTGGAAAAACTACCAAGAGAAAATGTATTTGGCCATCTTTTAAGTTTCAGGAAAAAATGATAGATTTTTAAATTCTGTCAATTATACAGAATTTCAATAAACTATAATAAAAAGATATTCTGAGTGTTCATATAACTTTCCAAAACAAAACCCCAGTGTATCCATTATTAGTGACAAAATAACATAAATGAACAATATAAAGATGCTTACAGTCTCTACCATATAAACCAAGATCACTCTGGAAATTCTGACACAGGTTTCAAAGCTATTTGATAGAAACTGTTAATATTGCATGGAACAAGCTTTGAGAATTATTTTAGCCACCTTGATAAGGCAAGAAATGAAAATTTAATTATTGGAAATAAGCTAATATTTGTGAATGGCAGCAATTCGCCTACACAACTCAGGAGAGTTTGTTGAAGCATAAGTCAGATTGAAATCCACATGAGAGTTGGCTACAAGAGATTTATCACTCTTTCAAATGCCAATGGAAATTGATTAGAAAATGTAGTAAGGTTAAAAAAGGAGCCCATGAACTTAACTGTGTTTAAAAAAAATCATTAAGTATCTTAAAACAAACAAACAAACTAAAGCATAACTTCCTTTTATCCATAAAAGTCTATCTGAATGAACAGAAGTGGTGGTGTCTCTGGGTGGATAAACCCAACATTGCAGTAACTACTGTTGTATCCAAAATAATTTGTGAGTTTAATTCCAGTGAAATCTAAGATACTTTGAAAAATCCTCTTTAATTCTCAACTCTGAGAATAATGAAGAAATTAAGTGAGAAGCTTCACAAAACTATTACTACTGATTTATATGTTTGTGGCAGAACTACAGCGTGTTTACAATATGGTGTATATAGGGCAGAAACTTACAGCAGTGTTTACAATATGGTGTATACAAACTGGATGTTCTTGCTGCTGCCAGGAGAAGTGAGAGGCTCTTGGGCACTATGAATTTTTTAAAAAAGCAAAAGTTGTAAGTGGTATTTGTTTCTATCTATCTATCTATCTATCTATCTATCTATCTATCATCTATCTTTTTATCTGTCTGTCTAATTTACCTACCTACCTACCTACCTACCTACCTACCTACCTACCTATTTTTGACAGAGTGTCATACTATGAAATAAATAGCCTAGGATAGCCTACTGAGCAATGGGATGAAGAACCTGTAACAGCATCATGCCTGGCAAAGATACATATTTGTTATGAGAAAATAATCAGAGATGCTGTCTTAGGGTTCTACTGCTGTGAATAGACACCATGACTAAGGCAAATCTTATAAAAGACAACATAAATTTGGGGCTGGCTTCAAAAACAGCTAAGATTCTAAGGTTCAGTCCATTATCCACAAGGCAGGAACATGGCAGCATCCGGGCAGACATGGTGCAGGAGGAGCTGAGAGTTCTACATCTTCATCTGAAGGCTACTAGCAGAATACTGACTCCCAGGCAGCTAGGATGAGGGTCTTGAAGCTCACGCTTACAGTTACGTACCTACTCCAACAGGGCCACATGTACTCTAACAAGGCCACACCGACCAATAGTGCCACTCCCCGGACCAAGCATATATAAACCGTCACAGATGCCCACAAGAAGTATGCACACATTTATTTTTCTAATGATATTTGAAATGTTTTGTACCCTGGTAGAAGACTGGAAGATTCTGGAAGTCCATATGGTAGATGCCAGCATATTTTAATGGCAGGAATATATTCACATTTGTGAAAATGAAAACACAGATTAAAAATGGAACACAAACAGATTTTTTAACCCACCTCCTGTTACTGTACCTTGTGTAGATTGCTTCTTGCCCCAGCCTTGTGTGTTGTGTTTGATGGTGCTGGTATTTGCCTGGTGACTTTCTGTTAGGATCAAGTGAGAGGAAGCATGTCAAGAGTTGATCCTAATGCCTGGCACATGCTAAGCCTGATAATGTGACCCAGGGTGATAAGCAGTAATCTGTTGTGCCTTCAATCAGGAAGAAAATACAGGGACTTTTTAAAGGGACATATCTCTGGGTGGGGGATCTTCTAATTGTTTTCCTTTATACTTTTTGTAGTTTCTTACATTCTCTACTGTAATCAAACCTTCAGCAAAAGAAAAGCTTTTCTTTTTTGTTTTTTTTTTTGGTTTATTTTTTGGTTTATTTATTTATTTAAGAGATTGATAGTTTATGTGAAATGTTTCTAGGTGAAAGACAGAATGGTGAAATCAAAGACGGTGGAGCTGGACTCCATTTGTTAATGTTAACACCAAATGTAGCACTCACGGG
The DNA here is from genome assembly GCA_021653895.1 of Mastomys natalensis. NCBI lineage: Eukaryota > Metazoa > Chordata > Mammalia > Rodentia > Muridae > Mastomys > Mastomys natalensis. The sequence goes on from JAJTUV010001271.1 coordinate 325,223, forward strand.
CACTAGTTAAGGGGAACTTGGTCATACTGTGTATCATTTTCCATAAGCATTCTGTCTCACTGTATCATTTTCTTGACTCTTCCATTTCACCCCTCAGTGCTTATTTCCTTCTATTTGGTTGGGTGCCTCTATTTTTCCCAGAATCCTTTAACCTTTTCTGTCATTCTTGCTGTCCAAGGTCATCTGTGTCCTTCAACTGAGGTACCCCTTCTCGTACGGAGCCTCTCAGAACCAGGCCCCTTTAGACTCTCCCATCCTGTCAAAGTCTTTTGCAGCAAATATTCAAAGACAGCACTTCTTTTCCTGTCCTAGCCTTGGCCCTTCTGCTTCTACTCTGCTTTGCCTCCAGTTGAGCTGAGAGAACATCCTCTCCTGGGAGAAATTCATCCCACCAGGCAACAGCACTTAAATGTTTACATGAAGCAGTCAGGCTGAACTGTGTCTGTACACGCCACAGTTAGAATCGTACATGATTTCAAAACCGCCCTATCTTCATTTTCAATTAGTGCACTCCGGAGTTGCTTGGGAGCAGGTCTTTTGCTCTAGCTTCATTCCTTCTCAAAGCTTCCAAAGCTTTGCACACACTTGAATGTGGTACCACGGCTCCTTTGATAGTGCAGGGCACTGGAAAATAAATAGCAGCAGAGAGCTGATCTTATCTCTATCAGGAAAGGCCCTCCCTAAGTCCCGCAGAAGACTGGGCTCCCAGTACGAATCCCTGAAGGTGTATAGCAGCTCTCGAGTACACCACGCTTAGCCAGATGGTCCTTTGTTTGCAAGGGATTCCTCACAGGTAATAGGCTACTAGGCCAGGGTTTACACTTTCCATTCTGGACACCTCAAGGTAGTGTCTTCCCATTTCCTAGAAGTGCTCTCTTTGCCTGGAGCATTCCATGCCTGGAGAAGATCCAGCCCCTCTTCTTGGAGAGCTTTTATGGATATAATTAAAAGCATTGAATATTCATTTCTCATGTTTGCCTTTCTTGCTTCGTCTTTCTGTGTTATTGTTGGGACTTATGTTCAACAGTGCATTTCTTCTTGCTTCATTTCCTGGTTCTTTCTGGGTCTGCTTCCATTTTAAAAGGCTGTTTCCTTTGGGGAAGAGCTACACTGAACTTGCATTTGCACAGATTCAGGTGTCTGGGGAGAGGCTGGTACCTAACATATATACACTGAGTGAGCCAAGGGTTGAGAGTCTGATGTGTTGGGCATCATAACATCTTTGCTTTCCTTTGTGTTACAGTCTCAGTCACTGGGACCAGAACAATTTATTTTGTATGTATCCAACTAGATGTTGCCCTTTCATGAGAGAACCCAAGGAGACGAGCTACAGATACGCTTATGAGGCATGCAGACACATCCTCGGCGGCTGTCAGTTCAGCAGAACAAATTAATTAGTTGAAATTATCTTTCTTGGTACCAAAGAAAATCAGCCTCTCTTTGGAATACACTGTGCTGATGATCAGAAAATAATCTGACAGCAGCGGTACCAGCCACTCCCTCCCACTTCTGCCATCTGGAGCTATGTTCTTGCATGGCGATGGCTCATCAGCTCCCGGTCCCCATTTTCTACCAGGTCCTTCCTCACCCCCATCTTTGGTTCTGCAAGAAGATAGACATGTCACCAACCTTCCCGCTTCCTTCCTTCTCCCTTTCAGCTCTAAGTTTCCTAGTATTCTCATTTCCTTACTCATTTCCTGTCTTAGTACCTCTAAAGGTTAAAAACTATATTAGAATCTTTTTTTTTTACTTATTTGCTTATTTTAATATATTTTTAATTAAAATGGAATTACATCTTTAAACAAAGAAAAATTAAGAAAGCAGAAGTTGCCTTTTGCATGAGTTAAAAATTCCCATAGTTGATATAAGGAAGTAATATGTAATAGATAGATCATAAAACCCAAAGTGTATCAGATATTAAAGCTTTCTTTATCTACATCCAAGTCCTCTACCAATAGCAATGAGCATTTCACAAGATATTTTCAGTATGATATATGCAGGTATCCTCAGCACTCACATGGTCGCTCACAGCTACTGTAGCTCCAGTTCCAAGGACTCCAGCACATTTTTCTGACCAGTACAGGTACCAGATACACACACGGCAATATATGCATGCAAAATGCTCATGCAAATAAAATTTAAAAAATCTAAACATTAAAATGGTTATTTGTATATAGTTTCTATTTTATGTATGGAGATTAAGAAAGTGGCTCTAGGCTTTTATTTTTTTGTGTTTTATATATGTATGTGTTGTATGTATATCTATATGAATGCATGAATATGTAGTATGTGTACCTATGTGCATAGATATTCACATGTGTTATAGACACACATACATGCAGTATGTGTATATGTGCATATTCATAGAGGTTGATGGTGAACATCTTCCCTGATCACTCTAATACTTTAATTACTTGAGGTAGAGTCTCTCACTGAACTTAGGAGACACCACTGCCCAGGGCCTTTAGATGCTGGGATTACAAGTGGGCTACTATGTCCACCCAGCTTTTATGTGAATTCTCATCCTTCCATGGTAAGGGCTTTATCCACCCCAGTCTCTGCTCTGGCTTTTTATCAATCAATGTATCTTATAGCTCTCCCCCTCCCAAGCTGTATCTTAATTCTCTGAAACAGTTTCATAGAATTCCATTATGTGGACGATCTACCTTATTTATTGCTCCTCATTGATAGTCATTAAGAGTTGCTCTAACATTAATTTGGACACAGCTGGAAATCCACATCCTATTCATCCTCAAGCCCTTTTACAGTGGACAGGTATATTTTATTTCTTAGTAATTACTTTTTTTTTTAGGTGAGATTCAATCCAGAATCTCAGACATGTGAGGATCACACTTCGAGATTCTTAGCAAAAATTTTGTAGCTAGAGAGTAGATGGTAAATGGTAGCTGATGGAGCAAAACAGAAGAAAGCAGAACTCATATGAAAGAAGAGGCAAGACACAAACTAATTAAAGTGCAGAACATCGAGGCACATGGCACCGCCAGAGGCTGGAGTTAAAAGACACCTAGTTATACAGTGCAAAGTGGTCACCCCTGAGATCAGAGGCGCAAGTGGCACTAGACAGACTCAGCAGGTTATATTTATAGATTTATAGATATGTATACAACAATGGCAATCTGGGGGTTTGAGAAGGGGAGCAAGGAGCTGTCAGAGAAACGGACATGGCAGGCATGGAGTGAAGAATGGGAGGAGGAGTGATGTGGTCAGATTGTAATTAAAATTTAAAATTATAAACAAAACTAAAAGAAGAGGATGAGTCAGAAACCTTAGTGAGGAGCTACAGGAGCCCAATTCTCCCTGTTGACACACCGGATGTGGAGAGAAGGGCTTAAGAACGATAGTGAACTGTCCAAGGAGGGATGTGAGTGGGCTGTATGTGGAGGGGTATGGGGATCGGTGTGAGGATAGTTATACATACATAAATTTCATTTCATAATAGGAAATAAAGTGAATATAAGAAAAATTCATGAGTAGAATATGAATGCTTTTCATGGAGGTAATTTAAACAGTAACAAGGACACAAGAGGAGTTGAATTGGGTACAGAGACAAAGGAAGGGGCCACAGCTAGTGGGCTTTAGAAGAAGCCTGGGAAGTGCTAGTACATGCTTCTGATGCTTTGACTTGTTCTTTGAAACAGGTCTCAATAGGTAACCTAGGTTAGCCTCAAACTTAGTCTCAGGCCACAACCTTCCAAGGGCTAAAGGTATAACCCTGTACCACTATACTTGGCTAATTGACAGAGTGTTTAAACTGTGTGTGTGTGTGTGTTTGTGTATGTTTGTATGTGTGTGTGTGTGTGTGTGTATATATATATTATATGTTTGTGTGTGTGTGTGTGTGTGTGTGTGTGTGTGTGTGTATTAAAGTCATAAAGCAGAAGGGGAAGGATAATGTTCAGGGGCTGAACACCCACATATCCATGGCCCTGGCTTTGGTCCCCAGGAAAAAAATGTGTGATTAAAAGATTAAAGAAATAGAGCCTTTATGTCATTGTGGAAAAATGAGAACTCCAGCACTAGGCTCATCCAGGTTCTTGGAAAGTGTTGAATGGGTAAATAGTATGGATATTTTTGTAAAAAACAAAAAATCTCGATTTTCATTTACTAGCATTGTGTTAAGAGTGAGGATGAGCCAGTGTTCTGTAGAGTCAGGGAAGCAATAGATGCAATAGATTTAGAGTATACTGTATAAGAAACAAATGTGGCTTTTTTATTTTTTATTTATTTTTAATTTATTTTTTATTTTTGAGGTGATCTTCAAATGAAGTTTAAAAGAAAAAGTCAATATGAATTTTCAGTTTATTTTAGGCTTTTCCCCAGGAAGTGTGGTGGTTCTAAAACAGGAGCCATGAATATGACCATTCATTGGTATGCACTTATCCGGGCACAACAATATAGTACCTACCAGAAAAATCTCTTTAGCTCCAGAGCTGGCTTGTACTTGGGTCTAGAAGTTTTCTTTCTTCTGCTTTTGTCTGTCTTTGAGAATAAGATTAAAACTTGGTCTGCCTGAAGGTAGGTGACAGGTATTCAGGAAATCCTGACACTTAGTTTTCCCTGTGGTATAAGCCTATAATGGAGTGTCTGTGTTTGCAATAAGTTAGTCCTTCCAAGAAGACAATCAAATGTTGAAACTAGAGACTCACAGTTACGTGATGTAGTTGAAACTGAGAACCCCTTAGAGAGCCTAAAGTTCTGGTAGCAGGAGAAACAACTGTAAAAAACTAGATGTAACTGGTCAATATTAGGGGAGAACTTGTTCTCTGGTAAAGGCTGAGAACTCTTTAGCAACAGAATTACACTGCAAAATTGAGCTCAATATTTACTTTCAAGTTGCAATGGCTTTTTACTAGGAAAGAAAGGTTACAAAAATACTAAGAAATGTTATTGTGTGATATTCTTAAAGGAACTAATTTGATTTGTTTTTCTTTGTAAGACACAGATGAGTTTGAGTCACATTGTGTTTTCTTCTCTGCATTTTGTACACCTTGGTCTAATTTCTTGACCATACACATTGGCTTTTTAATCTGACAATTTTACACTTACAGAGCTATTCTGTTAGACTAAGCTGCAATTATTTTTGCTACCTACTTATTGAAGGAAAATAATTTCATGTCCAAATAGATTTAAATAGAAGTTTCAAAAGTGAAATGTTGTACCAGCTAAGGTTAAATGTGTAATTGATTTGGGTGCCTTCTGTACAACCATGTTAATTGAAAACCATATCTTAAAACTTTTATTGTTCCTAGAATAAATTACTGGAAACTAAAGGACAGCACCAAGAGGAAGAAAGAGCCCAAATCCATCAAGCTGAGCGCTGGAGGTATAACTGGCTAATAAATGAACATCCTTGGTAAAATCAATTACTTATAAAGTTGTGTGGCATTTTGAGAAAACATTAGAGCAGCATTAAATAATGTTCTGGATTCCAAATCACCCCTAAATCTTTGTTACTGCATTTCAGTGAGTGTGATATGCCAACTGTGGCATATCTATAATATATTCACCTGTATACATACATATGTACATGCACACAATATCCCGACATCCTGGATTAAGGACATTCAGGCTTATATGAGAAGGCTGAGTCATGGGTTGGAGAGATGGATCACTGGTTAAGAGCCCTTCCTACTTTTCCAGAGGACCCAAGTCGAATTCTCATTGCCCATATCCAGCAATGCAATTTTCTGTAACACCTGTTTCAGGGACCCTGACCCCTCACTGGTTTCCATGGGCACCTGTACTCATGTGAGCATGCATGCACTAGTTTAAAGAAAGAAGGCAGAGCCATGCATTCTGTTTATTTAGGCTGCCATTTTGTCCCCTTCCATGCAACAGAACATCACATCCCTCCGAGACTGTATGTGATTGTTTGTAAGTGACTTTGGGGTTAGTGGATTGATATAGACAGTTAGACCCAATGCTTGGGTACAAACACTCAGGGGAAGGACAACTCATTAAAGGTATTTTACGTTGACTAGTACATTAGGATGGAGGAAAAACTCAAGGTAGAAATGTTTAATAGATCGAGTACTCTTTATTTTCTAGATTACAATTACAATTACAATGTTTTCCCCTTCCTTTTCCTCCCTCCAGACTCTCCCCTATCCCCTGGTTCACTTTCAATCCACGATTCCTTTTTCATTAATTGTTATTATGCAAATATACTTACATATGTGTATATGTATAATGTATATAATACAGGAGATCTATATGTATGTGTATGTGTGTGTATGTATATGTGTATATCTATATATTCCTAATATAACCTGCCTAGTTGTATAATGTTACTTGTATGTATGCTTTTAGGGCTCAGCATTAGGTATTAGATAACCATTTGGCACGCTCTTCCCTAGGAAGACTGCTTCTCCCAATCTCAGTATTCCTTGGTTGCTTGTAGTTCTTTGTGTAGGGGAGAGGCCTCTTGGACTTTTCTCCATTCACTTTGGCATACCTATTGGAATGTCCTTAGTCAGCTCATATTTGGACAGTCATGTTGATGATTGTGATGTGGGTGTCACTTCTGACACTGGTAACCTACACAATCTCACAGCAAACACGCTGATCTCAGTTGTAAGTATTTCAAGACTCAACATAAATGTTGGGACATTGCTAATAACACTATAGAGACTGTCTCTATTATGAGAGGTTCTTCCTGGGAGGCACCTGGGGAGAGTATCATCTAAGATACAGATGTAAGGGCTTTCATGACTTAAGGAAACATATTCTCATTGCAAATGGATGACTTATGTATTCAACTTACCCTATCACTGAAGTATGGGTTTTATTTGATTTTATTTGCTTATTTGTATGTTTAAGGATATTTTTCTTGCATGTGTATCTGTCCATCATGCACATGCTCAGTACCTGAAAAGATCAGAAGAGGGCATTGAACCCCCTGGGACTGGAGTTACAGATAGTTACGAGGCACCATATAGGTGCTACAACTCAAACCTGGGTCCTCTGAAAAAACAGCCAGTGCTTTTGACTGTTGGGCCATCTCTCCAGCCCACTGAAGTATATTTGTGAAATAGAATGATTCCATTTTGTAAATGGGGGACTTTGAAGGATGTGCAGTGGATGTTTCAGTTTTGAGGCTCTGCTAACTGCTGGTGGGTGCTGACGCCTTCTGGGTAGCCTATGCTGCTTTCATGGTTCTCACAACATGCTTTTAAAATGGTAAATGTGAATTTACATGTTTTACTCTGATTCAGGAAAACATCAAAACCTTACAACATTGGTTAGATCATTTTGTTTGATAAGCTGAGGGGAAGAAGGGACCTCATCGTTCCCTACTTATAAACCAGGCCATGAATTATCTACCGATTTTTATTGGTTTTGCTTACTTTCTCCTTAAAAGGCTTTTGGTTAGAAAAGTACTGATATTGTTTTATAGATACAGTAGTTACTATAGTTGCTAATTATTTCTCTATATTAATTATATTAAAAAGCCTTAAGCATCTTAGAGGTAGTAATGTGTCACATTAATGGTCCCATTGCTAATAAATTAATCTTTGATGGGTGCCAACTAAAAGTAAAAGTATTTGGTTAGAGGTGGTGGAAAGGGCTGCTTTATTTGTTACAGGAATCTTGGCCATCATTCTTTAAATTTGTTGTTTAGACGGCAAAATACATAAATATTGGTGGGACTTGTTTTTTTTTTGTACTTATTTTCTCTCTTATTGATTTTAGTGACACATAGATCCAAATTAAACCCACCAGGAAATCTCTCTGGATTATAAACTCCGGTAATCAACATTGAAACAACTAATCAAGGTTTTAGACACATACTTTATGTTCTTGATCAATTTTTGAAAAGAGCTTGCATTTGTATTGCCTTAAAGTTTATAGAGTGCATTCCCATGGTATCCTGAGATAACATCCAATAGCCTCTTAATGAGCAGAAATAATGGTGTCTCTTCTAAGAGCAGCATCACAAGCTCTGTAGGGTGTGCATAGGGTATATCAGCTAGGCGTACCCTGTGGGCATATGTTCACGGGAGTTCAAAAGGCAGCAAGCTTTCTCCTAGTTAGAAGTTGACATAGAAGAGCACTCAACCCTGAATTTATGATAGAAAACTTGTGGGATTCAGTGCAAACTTTTCAAGGGATCCTGCAATGAGCATACAACTGTCCCTGCCCCTGAACCTGCCCCTGTGTAACTATTTGAACAAAAGAAGCACTTAAGAACCACACAGAAAGATGATAGAACAGTGGTTCAAAGGCTTGAATGAATCCAGACTGTAAGGTGAATGACAGCATGAACCCTACTGACTTATTAAAAACTCAAACCATCTCAAAGTAATAGTTCTTATTCCAAATTAACCCTTGGAAAAAACCCAGAGCACAAGTTCAGTAGCAAGAAAATTCACATAGCCTCAAAAAAATGTAACAGAAACCATTCCCCCACACCACTTAGATTCATGTTGGAGTTGGAGAGGAACCAGCCATACACTGCCTTTGTCTTTGCTTGATCCATTTTGCAGTGGACAAGCCAGCTGAGGCTCTTGCCAAAGCACCCTGGAGGGCTCAGTCTCATTCCCTCTTAGCTGAGTTTGTGAGTAAATCTGTTACCTTGCCTTAGGAAAAGCCAGTTTGAGCAGCTAGCACGGGGCTGTGTGCATTTTGTGCACTGTATCAGTGGGCTTTTCATGGCCCAGCTTCTGTTCACAGAAGTGGATACAGGGAACCTGTGCCTCAGTCACTCAATGAGTACATTGTCAGGTCACACTCCACCAAGGCACACTTCCTCCAACAAGGTCACTGGCCTAAACAATGAAGTGAATCAGCTGCAGCCACATGCAAATCACAGCCTGCAAGACAGAAACCAAAGTCTACGGTGAGACTGTGAGACTTTTCAAAACTTTGGTGAATACCATGATGATGATATCAGAGAGTGGACACCTGGAGGCATAGGTGACCAAAGGCCTCACACACATACAGCTCAGTGACAACATCCCTGTGTGAAGAACCAGGCTCACGGGACTCAGAGGTAGAGACACTACGAGAATGGCTCCAGGTCAGCAAGACAGCAAGTGCAAAGGCTCTGTGGTGGAAATGAGGGTGGACTTTGAATCCCGAAGTTTAAAATTTTTGGATGAAGATTAGAGTATGGAAGCCAGAAGGAGAGGTGGGAAGGATGAAATATGAGATTGCATAAGATAGTGACTCTTCTTAGGCCAGTGAGAAGCAAACTATGGGAGAACTTTCAGCAGAAGAAAGGGGTATTGGTTACTGTTCTAGTGCTATGAAGAGATTCCATGACCACGGCAACTTTTATAACATTTATTATTTATTATAATAATTTTATAACATTTAATTGGGACTGGCTTATACTTTCAGAGGTTCAGTCCATTATTATCATACCAGGAAGAAGGATGGCATGCAAGCAAACATAGGTCTGGAGAAATATTTGAGAGCTACATCCTGGTCTGGAGGCAGAGAGAGGGATACTGGGCTTGGTGTGGGCTTTTAAACCCTCAAAGCCCACCCTGAGAAACACAACACTGCCTCCAATAAGGTCATATCTCTTAATCCTTTCAAATAGTGCCACTCTCTGGCTCTTGGGTGACAAAGCAGCATTCAAATATATGAGCCTAGGGGGGCCATTCTTATATAAAACACCATTGAAGACAAGATGACTTTTCTAAGAATGAGGGTTGTGATGTGAAGAATGAATGACTGGGTGGAGTGGGGGTGAGGGTGGAGACAGTAACCCAGAGAAGTGGTACTGATGGAGCTGGAATGGTGGCCATAGGCATGAGTGAACTCGGGATGTGTTGATCAGTAAGATCATCAAGACTTCTAGTGGCTTGTATGTGGTGGGAGGGCTCCGGGGAAACAGAGAGAAAGCTCTTTCTTATGTCTAGCCAAAAGCCTAGATAAAGTGGATGGGGAGGCAGTTCAGCCCTGAGGTGCTTGCCATGCAGTCATGAAAACATAGGTTTGGATTCTCAGCACCTGTGTAAAATACTAGATCCATCTTTGGCCACAGTGATTTGGCGTAAATGGGACAGAGACAGATGGACCACCGGGGGCTAGCCAGTTTAACTTAATTGAGCAGCCCAAAGTTCTGTGAGAGACACTGTCCTAAAAATAATATATAGAGAAATTGAGGTAGGCACCCAGTGCTGACCTCTGGCCTCCACACATATGTGCACTTATAAGCATGCACATGCGCGCCACCACACACATAAACACACACACACACACACACCACTCACACATAAACACACAAACTCACACATAAACACACATTCACATAAACACACACACACACTCACACATAAACACACACAAACACACACACTCACATGTGATGCAGGCAGCACCAGTGTGTCCTCAGTCCAGAGTGCCCCTCTATGTGTTGGTCCCAGGGCAGTTCCCACTCATTAGCATATAAGGCTAAAATTCTTCTCAACAGCAGGCTGGGAGAGATTGAGAGCTGTGACTCAGACATGGAGTGCCATAGTGAGCCAGGCTGTGGCATTTGCATAGGTTTTTAGGGTGAGAGCCTGAAGCTGAGATGCAGCCACTGCCTGGAGGGAATTGACTTGTAGAGAAGCAGCTAGTCAGTACTCAAGATACAGTTGACATCTTGGCTGACACTGAGTGAGCACAGAGAACCTATATGTCTAGGCCACCCAGCCACTAATTCTTGATAATCCCCTGTCTCACAGAGTTGTGACTTGTGACCACCCACCAGGACCCAATTCTGCTTTCCACGACTGAAAAGAAGGCTAGTGCACTCAGTCCCCACATTTCCCTTCCTTCCACAGTGTGGGCTGAATAGTTTTTTATGCTGGGCATTGTTTCTGCCCCAAGAACATTCTAGTCTATGTCACTCATTGCTATTTATTGAGCTTCCGAGTCCCCATCTCAAATAAGTCATGCATAGGTAACTTAGAGGATGGCTTTGACGTAGCCATAATACAACTATTTAGAATAATGATTAATTATCCAGGTAGCCACTTGTAGAAATAGTCAGCCCATCAGTTCTGTGAGTCTATTTATGGCTTTAACAAACTGAACTGAAAATACTCAGAAAAAATATAGATGCTGCGTCTATAGCTAATGCGCTGTGGCAATTTTCCTGCATTATTCCTTAAAGACTACAGTGCATTAAGTGCTTTTACGAAGCGCTGACACCGTATCAAATATTATAAGTAATCCACAGACCATTTGGGGCATACAGGAAGATCTGTGAAGTGTGGTAGTGCTTGTCATTTTACAGAAGAGATGTGAGCATCAGTGTCCTTTGGTACCCACAGGCAGCCCTAAAGCCAACCACTCATGGATACCGAACGAGAACTTGTTAGAGCATCACTGGGCTGGCAGCCCTTATCCTGACCTCTGTGAAAATAATTGTCTTATTAATTCAGATTTAATTTTTGAACTTGGTGGCTGTAAGCATGACAGAAATCAGAGAAAGGTGTACTTATTCTGTCTTTGAGACTTCAACTTCTCTTCTCTCCCCTCAACCTGTTCTTTTTCCTTCTGCCTTCCTCCCATGTGATCCTCTTCCGGATGACTGACAGTACAGTAGAGCTTTAGCAGGCCACTTTCCATCTTGCAACAGCACTGCCACAGAGCTTTCCACTCCCCACAGCCCTGCTTAGTTCCTTCTGGTTCTTCCATCTCTCCTTAGCCTGTCTCATTCCTCGGGTGACCAGAGCACTTGTTAAGAGGATGGAGACTTTAGCAAGTGAAACTCTCATGTTGAGAATTGATGCCCATTCAATTCGAGCCACACCTGTACCAGCCTCAGGAAGAGACTGTTACCAGAGCCCACATGTCACCAGACAGGTATCTATAAATCTCCTCTAAGCCGAAGGGAAGAAGTGATCCCCACGCCAGTTTGTACAGCATATTCAGTTCTCAAAAATCTTTTAGCCCTGAAGCAGGACTTGTTACTTATGCACATTTTTTCACTGTTCTAAAGGGTAAATAATGCTTTTCTGGACCGACTCCAAGGCAAAAGTCAACCAGGTGGCCTCGAGCAGTCTGGAGGCTGTTGGAATATGAATAGTGCCGACAGCTGGGTGAGTCTTTTCTTTTCTCTTAAAAAAACAAAACAAGAATCCAAGTCAAAAATAAAAACAAGCATGTATTTAAAAGTATATTGTGAATTTCCCCCATCATCCTCCTCCTCATTATCATTATTGTGTGTTGTGATGGGCAGCCAAAGTAATTAATATAAATTCAACAGGGAAGAGAGTGGAGGTAAGGGGGAGGGAAGGAGAAGGGAAGAAACAGAGAGAGGAGAAAAGTGAAAAAGGGGGAGGGCATTTCAGTTTGGACCTATTTAAACAACAACAACAAAGACACCTGCCTTTTGTTCTTAGCCTGTGCCTGACCCTGGAAAGCTTTTGATCACCTTTTACCCAGACCCAAAACAAAACCAAATGAACATCCCCCCCCCACCCCAGGGAAATTTGAAGTGAAATGTGGTTAGGAAAACATTGAGCATTCTTCTCTAGAAATGGGTCCTCGCTGTGAACCCAGCACATCAAAGAAATGAGGGCTTAACTTTTCACTACAATATGATTTAAAAAAAAATTACTATAGCCAAAGGTACTTTTGGAAGATGAAATGCCCTTACATATTTTGTAGGGAAGAAAAACCCTTGCAACTCTACGTGTTTAATGTGTTTTTGTGTGCAGTATATCCTTGAACCAACAACCAGACCTCAAACTGTGTGTGACTACAATGTGTGCAGAGTCAGAACTAATCACAGTGTGTTTTGCAGTTTAATTAAATCCCAAGTGAATGAGAACTTAAAAGTGTTTGTGTGTTGTGTGTGTGGTTTGTAGACATATATGCATGCATATTTTGAGTGGGGAGATCCAATAGGTATTTTTAAATCATCAAAATCTAACAAAATAATCAAGTGCTGGGCTGGTGAGGTGGCTCAGTGGATAAAGGTATTTATTTGTCATCGACCCTGACAACCTGAGTTTGACCTCTGGGGCCCACACTGGGAGAGGAAAGAGTGTTCACCTACAAGGCATCAGCTGACCTCTACATGTATCTACATGCATGCTGTGGTGTGCCCTACCTCCAAATAAAGAAATAAATATAATAAAACACACACAGAGAAAATGAATAATGTAATAAATAATTGAAGAGCAGAAGCTCCTTGTGGATAAATCAACATGTTAGCAATCTTCTAGGCACGACTCCCCAGAAGGCGGCTAGAAGTTAAACTTGATAGATATTATTAAAATATACATGTTGAAGATAATTGACCATAAGCATATGTGTAAAGAATGTATCTTGGATGTGTCTCTTTTATCTGCAATGCATATTGATCCACTCTGCTATGACATTCAGAATCTGGACAACATGAAAGAGAGTGGACACTTTGATACTTAGCATCTGTGTTGTGTGAGGCCATACACAGGGTGCTGATTCATTCACGAGATTGTGTGAGCAGGAGTCATAAGGAAACATACTTGGAAATCAAAATTTGTTCAGGACTAAATTTACTATTGACTTTCCATTTCTCCACTACTTAACAGCTTCTAACATCTAGGAAGCTCCTGGGAAAGTATCCAGAATCCAGGGGAAGACAGGGGAATGTGTGAGTGCATAGCACATGGGATTGAGCTAAGGGACTGCCTCTTGGCAAGCCAGCTTCCCAGTAACTATTGGTGAACCTTGAAGAGGGGATCACAGATTATTTCTGAGATTCAAAAGATCAAAGAGAAGACCACCATGTTCTTATGACATCTGGTGACAATGATTGGGTCAAGATTTTTATAGGAGGTCAGGCACATCAAAATCCAAGGTGGTTCTTGACTCTTCTCTCATTTTAAAGAACCAACGATGAGGATTTCCTCAGACTCCTGTCTTGATCCCTACTCACCTACAAGCATCTGCCTCAATGAATTATGGGCAATTCCCTCTTTCACCCGATGGGACACTTTGTTCTACTAATACCCTTCTCTCCTGAATTACCAAACAGTCCATCAAAGTATAAAATTCCACCAGTGTAATATGAACAAACATGAAGTCTACTGATAATTTGTTGTCTCTGACTTAATTTCTTCTTTTTTGAAAGGCCATTTCTTCTTACCTCAGTCTGGGGTGGAATTCGTAATCATCCTGTGTTGTCTTAGTGTTTAGGGTTACAGGTATACACCATCATGTCTGCCTATTTTTTATGTAAGTCTACCCTACCAGTGGGGTTTTGTTTGTTTGTTTGTCTTTTAAGATCTTTTCATTGACAATGTCCACAATGCAAACAATCCATGACTACTTTCCAATTCTTATCTCTGGCCTCTCAGAACTTGTCAAGGTAAATCTTTTCCCCATTTGAAATAGTTTCTTTGCAGGCTGCTAAAACACTCTATTATCCTGGAATTCTGGATATCTCAGTAGCCATTTCTTTCCATTAGTCTTTCCCACATCTCTCTGTCCCATGGGGAAGAGACATCCCTGCCTTTATTTCATTCGTACCTTGGTTGCCTTGTTCTGTCTAAAGAAATTAAGTACCTTCTATGTACTCACTACATTTCTATTCTCAACCTAATCCTTTGCCTCCAAATTTGCACATCTAGTTGTCTCCTAGGATATATAATGAATGTGTCAACCTCCATGTCTACAATTTACTTTTAACTATCAGGAACCAAATAATTCCCAGTACCTCTCCTGCAATCCTCCTCTGTCCAGCTTCTCCCATTGTGTTTGCAAATCCTGACAATCATTTACCTGCATTGTATTCTTCTGTTTACAATTGCATGTCTGGAATCTGTTCTCAGTATGAGAGCAACGGAGGTCATCTCTTGTCAATTTTTAATTTAAAATCCTTCAAGGGCTCAGAGGATCCCTCTGTTTCTTGGAATAAGAACTAGGATCCTCTGCATGGCCTCACAGAGTGCTTTATGAGGTAGACCCTGTTTCACCTCCTGGCTTTTTCCTGTCATGGCTCTATCTGCATCAAGATCCTTGTGGCTGCTTCAGCTTTGGGCCTTTATACATCTTCTCCCTTTATACTCTTCTTTCAAGCAGATGTGTCATTTATTTTCTTCCAAGAGCTTTCCTGAATCTCAGCATCTTAATAGGATTACCTTGGCTGTTCTTGTTTAGCTCCCCCCACAGCCCACTTTGTTTTCCCACAACATTCTTCCTGTTCTACTATGCCTTTCTCACACGTCTATGTATACATTTGGCTGACTGCTTTCAACCCTTCTGAGCACAGAATGGGTCTCTTGGACTGCTTTGTTTGCTGCTAAATCCCAAACAAGAAACCATGTCTAGAACCTCCTGCACATACAAGAGAGCAAGTTGTTGAGATTTTACATTATGAGCACAACAAAAGATTTAGGCGAACACTTTGATATAGAAAAATGAATAGGTATTGAATTTAAAATAGCTGTGTAGGAAGCATTTGCCAAAATAAGAATGAGACCTGGAATAATGAGCAAAACTAAGACACAGTTAAAGATAACCAGGAGGCTACAGAGGGGGCTCAGTTAAGACTACTTGCTGCATGATCATGAGGACCAGTTCCCAGTACCCATAGGAAACAAAACAAACAAACAAACAACAACAACAATAACAACAAAACTGGACTTTCCCAAAGTATGCAAAGCATAAATGAGTGTGGAGTGCTCATCCCCACATGGGGCATCTACATCTAAAAGTCAGGGATAGAAGACTCTAATAGCCAGAGGACCAGGAAGACTGCTATCAAACAGTCTCTTCTGGGCATGATAGGGATGTTACACCCATGAATTCTCAACATTGTGATTACCTATACAAGACCTGCATGAGACCATGTCAGCAAACATTCCAGGACAGGTGGGTGAAGGGCACATGTGGTGCTAACCCTAGTTGAAGAGCAACAGAGAGATGGTGACTTCTAAGGAACAGAAAGTCAGATTTCCTCTAAGACAAGCCCCTTGATAGGTCAACCCAAGTACCCACAGGCAGTACTAATTGAACTCCATAGGGTGTGTGTGTTGTGTGTATGTAGCCACAATTATAGAGTAGGAAGACATTAATTTGAAAATGGCTATGTTGGAGGACATGGGAAAGATTTGGAGAGGGAGTAGTAGATATGATGAAAGTATATTATAGTCATGAATGCAATTCTCAAAAAGATACAAAAGGACTTTCATTCATAAACATACATTTTGTAAAAAAAATCATAAAAATTTTTATAGACCTTTCAAAATACAACCTCATTAAGTTGTATCTATCCCAAAATTACAAACCTGAGGTTCTATTTTGTTGTTCTGCTGTTGTGATAAATGCCATGACCAAAAAACAACTTGGGAAGGAAATGGCTTATTTCATCTTATAGGTTACAGTCTATCATGAAGGAATTTAAGGCAGGAAACCAAGGCAAGATCCAAAGCAGAGATCATATCTTGCTTCCTCTGACTCTCTTTTCTTAGACAGTCTAGGCCCACCTGCCTAGGATGGTATTACCCTCAATAGACTGACCCCCTGACACCAATTAGCACTCAAGACTTAATTTAGGATGGCTCACAGTTAGTACCAGCAGGCCAAGCATTTGTGAGATTTGATGTAATACAGAGAAGTGGTAAATACATTCTGGGAAGAAATGGACTCTGTAGCAGATGCTTCTGGGACCACTAATATCTATCTGAAACTAGGCACCTTCTTGACACCCTGTTTGAAAAATCAGCTCCAGAAGATTCAAGCTTGTAAAGAGAAAAAAAAAAACCTTTTTAAATTTCAGAAGAAAATTAAAGATGTTATTTATAAAATTTAGCTAGAGAAGGATTTTATATGACCCAAAATATAAACCAAAAAAGGAAAACAACTATAGTTACAGTAATATATGAACTCCCTGCTATGCTTGTGGGGTGCCAACATTTATGAGCTCTAATATTCGTGATCCATGTTGGCCTGAGTCTAAGAGCATAGCCACTAAGATGTCGTTGGATAAGACATTACATTCTCAGCAAAGACCATACAGCGAATTAAATGTACTATGACTTAAAAATTAAGCTCATCTCACTGGGACTTCAATCATTCAAAACCACAAAAGGTTACTTTACCCTGCTGCACTGAGACAGTCTACAGGAATTTCATTTTGGATTGTACACGCTCTGGGTTTAGTTTTGCTGTTTGTGTTAATTTATGTTTTCTTTTTATTTCAGGGTATATGAAAGTCATCACTTCCATCTGGCCTTCATCAGCTGACCTTTGAAAACCCTCATGAGATGTGTTTCCTTAATGCAGTTCTATTTGGCATCTGTCTTAATTCCTTAATTTTAACTGCCCACCCACTCAACCGAGCTGTTGTGGGTGGCCAGTTTCTCTCTGTCATTAGTGATGTGTAGACCCTCAGAGACTGATTACTGACTCCTGTTTAACCTCTAATGCCAGAAAAATGTTACCTTATTTTTTCCTAATTTGCCCTGCCTTTTATTTGAATGATTAAGTAGAACAATGTTAGTAAAATGGTAAAAAGGGAATCACGTGACATTCAGGTAGTAAGAGCCTGGGTGCTGTAGGGTTGTGTCTTTCTCATTGACTAATTTTTTTCTGTACTAATTCTTACAGCAAGTTTACGAATACTTTGGCAGGTCTTTTAAATTCCTATTTTTTTTAAAATCTAGAGTATAAATGTGACCAAAAGAAGATCTCTTATACTTTTATAGACAAATTTATAAATAAATTCTGAACTACTTCTGTATAAATGGGTCTTTTACCATAGTATTTTGTTGATAAATTGGGAATTTCACATAATACATCCAAATCACCCTTACTTCCAGTCCTTGCAGGTCTGCCCCACTATCCTTGTGGCCTTCCTTCGAAAACAAATAAAAATTAAAACAAAGTTCAATTTGTGTTGTCTATATAGTCACTGGAGTGTGGTCAAACTCCCAGGGACCAGCCCCTTACAGAAAAGTGAGTCCTTTCCCTTCCCGTCCCCGCCAGTAGCCTTTTATCTTGGAGAGCTATACTTTAGCATCCTTATCACAATTTCTAAGAGTTCTCTTCGATGCCTTCCTGTCTAGGTTGTTAATATACATGGTGGGGGAGGTTATCACAGAAGCCTTCTGTGTCTGTCTTTCTCAACTGTGAGTCTGTAGCCATTGATAGCACTGCAGAAGAAGCTTTTTTGCCTTTTACAGTCAACTGGAGCATGGATCGTGGACCTCTACATGGTCTCTGGTATCAGCATCATCTCTGGTAGCAATACAGATCACAGACACCAGCCTGGTTCCTGGCGGCAGCCTGTCCTATGAACTTCAACATGGCTACAGGCAGCAGCACAGACCACTGACATTTGCATGGCTTTTACTGGTAACAGCAGTACCATGGACCCTGATGACCTTAAGTGGCAGTATAGGTCATAAGCATCAACATGGCGGCAGCTCAGGCCTCAGACATCAGCTTGGTTCAGCCTCTCTCTATAGCATAAGCATCATTCTGTCCCTCCATCCTTCCAACCCCTTCATCACAAATTCATTCATCCCAGTGGCATGGGAAAGTGCAGTGGGAGATGTAGTAGTGTGTGTCGTGCGTGTGCGTGTGCGTGTGTGTGTGGTGTGTGTGTGTGTGTGTATACATGTATGTATGTATGTATGTATGTATTGCCTACACAGCTCTACATGCAAATACTCATTGCCATGAGTCATTGGTCTGGCTCAAGGCTTCCGGTGTCTGAAGCACCATAAATACCAGACCATTGCTGATACATTTTGATCACAACCATGTTTCAGGCTTTCTATGGCTCCTGGATCTGGCTCTGCAGCTCCTGCTCCTCTTTGTAGTCCAGTTGCTTGTGGATGAAGTATGTATTGGGATGACCTACTAAAGGTGCTAAGACTCAGTGAGTCTAGATGGCAGCCTAATGGTCAGGCTGCCTCAGCCAGTGTGCTCTTCCAGGCAGATAGTCTATTATTTTTTATTTTTAATAAAAAGCTCTCAAAGACTCTGATTCTAACACTCATTTTTACAGTCTATATAGATCAGACATAATGAGTGGTCATGACTGGGTTTTCCTTTGGTCTTTATACATTTATTAGTATTGTTCCCTGCTCTTCAAAGTGGAAAAAGTGTTTATTGGAAAGCCGATGCTTTTTATAAGACTTAACTAGCCACAACTATCGCTCCCTGTCTGACTTGTACTATGAGGGAACTCATCTTTTCTGTGTTCTGTGTAACCTAATTTAATAGGCTTTTCTGTTCAGTCTCTGTGACCTTGAACAAGTTCATCATTCCTAGAGTAAAAGAATATTGATCTCTACTGTGTAGTTCAGTCCCACAACCATCTCTCCATCTCCATGGTACATTGCATCTAGTCTTTCATAGAATGAAGCTTGGAGGAGTAAAGCTGTTTACAGACAGACAGATGATAGGTGATTGATAGATTATAGGTAGGTAGGTAGATAGATAGATAGATAGATAGATAGATAGATAGATAGACAGATAGGTAGATAGGTAGATAGGCAGATAAATAGGTGATAGTTTCTGGGTTGCTAAGCAACCAATAATACTTTGCAGCATCAAGAGATCATCTGTTTTACCAAATGCTTTAAGATTAATTTTTTAAATCTCTATATTCAGGGAACACTGGGATTTGAAATCTTGGGCCATGACACTGACTAGGGCAATGGTGTCATGTAGAAAGCTCCATATTGGGTGGGGTGAAGGTGACAAAGAACAGATGGTATTCTGGCAATTTCTCTAGAATAAAAAACAAATGCAGACACTTTTCCTCCCTGTTCATGCTAACAGAAGCTGTGAGTCCTGTGGATACTGATAGGAAATGTTTGGTCCATTTGAAACCTTTGTCATTGCCTTATATGAAGAAAACTGAATCCTTCAGCCCATGTTGGAAATGCTGCCAAACCAATTGATAATGTGCTGTGGTAGCAGACATTTTACTGTTGTGGCAAGAAGCCACTTCAACTACACCTGCCAGCCCAGCTCCCTGGCAGAGTTGTTTTGGTGTGTGTGTTCAGGAATGGTATTCCCCACTGTGGTGGTAGTTACTGCAGACCCAAGGGTAGGGGAAGGATGCTTTCTTCTTTTGAAGGTTCTTGGGAAGTTGGTCTGAATCTCCTTCTTCATTGTTCACATGTCTGGTTCCACTTTTTTTTTTTTTTTTTAAGTGCAGGTATGGAAAAATTACAACCTCACAGATGAAATTCCGAACATGTATGGGTTGTAAGCATTTTCTTAAATAACTTTTTGAGATACGTAGATGGCAGATTGGCAGATGGCAGATTGGCAGATACCAGGAAAGGAACATGAATCACGGCCTAAAAGAGTCTACCATTAAGCCATATGTATTTAACCAGCCTTGTTGAGCCAATTGGAATTCATTTTGATATGAAGGTAACCCTGCATAGGAAATCTTCAAGTCTTGTCTGTATTTCTATGCTTTGAAGGAACCTTTTTTTTCTGGGAAAGAAGTAAATTATTGTAAAATAATTTATGTGTTATAGAAATAAATATTGACTAGTACAGATGAGCAATCAACAAATGGATAATATTTTGGGTTTCATTGCTAGATAGTTATAATTACACTTTGTTATGTATCCTTCTGTATCCTTTTCAGGATGTATATCAAAGGCTCCTATGTAGATGGTTGGTTGGCTGGGAGTGGGTGCCTAAAGTTTGAGCTGGTGGTATAAAGGATCCACAGTAGTGAGGTGACTTAATCCATTCAAGCTGATTTAAGGAGCTTCCTTAGCCTAGTTTGCCTATGAACAACATATCTATTCCTTATATTACTGGAGGCTAAAAGTCCAAGAATGCAGAATTCACAGGCTCAATATCTGGGTAGACAGCACTTTCTGACTGATGGCCTTACTGCCATGTTTTTATGTAGCAGAAGAGGCAAGTAATAGAAATAGAAGTATCATGAACCTCTTCGGTAAGACAAGGATCCCATTCATATGGAGTCTACCCTGGGACATGATCATCTCCTGGTGTCTCCATTGCTTGATGTTTTTACTATAAGGATAGGGATTTGAACATATGTGTTTGGTGGGACAGTATGGTAGTTCCTTGTCTCAGTGTTGTGATAAATGCCTTGCAAAAGCAGTTCAGGGAAGGGAGGAAGGGAGTGACACAGGGTAAATCATCTCATTCCTGATCTGACAGAGCATTCATGCTTATTATTTATTTATTTATTTACTTTTGTGTTTCTGTACTAGAGACACATTTCTTATGATCTCTACATGCTCTGTTTAGGTAGAAAGAAAGCACCAGATTGTCTCACCAGTGCTGCTTACTGGATGAAGGTCTTGGGTGTTCTTGGCAAGTGCTCTAAGCACTGCACTATGCTTCCATCTCGTGGTTTCTTGAGGCGTGGTTGTGCTGGGTAGTTGAGGCTGGCCTTGCTATGTAGTTGAGGTTGACCTTGAGCCCATGATCCAACTGAGGCTTCCTCCATTGAGCACTGGGGTTGCAGGCACCTAGAATTTTTTCCTTTGGAATGATTTTGTTTTACAAAACACTATGTGAAGCCTACAAGTTGGTTGTCTTCCAAAAAAGTATCAGTGGGAAATTATATTGTCATTATAGTAAGTATAGATATACCTCCCTCCAATAAAACACTTGACACATACAGATATGAGAAATTCAGGTTGAAAGTCAAAATTTTATGATAATCCATGATAAAATAAATAATTGAGTTCAGGAGGTATATAACCAGAGAAACCACATCTACACTTGACTGTAAATTGCAGGCATTAAACAGATGGGTCGTGATTAGATATACCTATTTATTCCCGAGAAAAGGTGCCTGAGGGAGCCTGGCTGCCAGAATCAGCATCGTGCTAGGACAGTTAGAAGATGGAAGACAATAGAAAGAAGGCTGCGTGCTCCTTGTCTCTAACTGGGACTAAGCAGGTAGGAAACAGCTTTGTTCTGATGTGCATAGAATAATCTTGGGTGCTATGTAGTACGTTCACATGAGGCTAAAAAGTAACCTTTCAAGCATCTATAAGGACTACAGAGAATAACTGTACTTCAGGCCATTTTATTTTTAAGGAATGTGCTCTGTTTAGGAATGCTTGCCTTTTTTAATATACCTTTGTTTTACAGTGGGTTTTAAAAGCATCATAGAGGTTTTTGTGGGGTGGGGGGGCTTGTTTCACTTTTCTTTTTTCTATTCTCAGACTTACAGGCTCAGACATAAGATTTTTTTTCTTTAAGGCAAATGAGAGACACTTTCATTGCATTTATCGTCATGATATTGTGCCATCTGCTGGGACAAAAGATGCAGGGAGACCGGCACTGCAGCACACGGCCAGTCAGCTAATTTGTCACAGCCCCCTGGCTTTGCTGGCTGCTCAGATGCTTGCCATGTGCTAGAGTCACTTTTCTATCTGTCCCCAAAGATTATAGGCTGCAGCAGAGCTGTTGAGAAAGTGACTTCTGTTCTCCACAAAATGCTAAGTGAGTGACCACCACCAGAGTATATACTAGTTAGAAATTTCTTAGCACTTATGTTCTAGAAACCAGAGAATGGTTTCTATGCTAGAATGAAGTGCAGCTTCGTACGAAGAGAAGAAACAGGAGAGAAATATTTGCCATTGAACATTTTGAATTAAAAATCCTCAGAGATCAACATTAAAAGATTTACATTCTACTTTGTGTTAAATATGAAATAAGAAGACATAGAAGAAAGTGGTCTTAGTCAAGTTGAGAATATGGACCAGTTGGATAAGATAGTGGCCACAATAAGCAATCCTTTATCTCTGGGAGTCTTAATATTTTTTTTTTATCATGTGACACTTCAAGCATATAGGAGCAAAGCCATTTTCGCCCAGACTCTTAGGGACCTGGACTGAGAAAGGATCCTTCTTCTCCTGCCCTTGCCCTACAGCAGAACACATTAACAGTGTCTCCCTCCAGGCTAGCTGCCCTGGGAACCTTGGAAATCCTCCTGCCTATGCTGTCTTCTCCTTACAGGAGTGCTGAGAGTATAGACCTGTCCCCCACATATGGCTTTTTATATGCAGTCAGGGGTTTCAGTTCAGGTAATTGGGCTTACATAGCTAGCTCTTTTACCTATTGGGCCACAGAAAAGAATATCCTTGTTCCTTATATTTTGTTAGTCTAAACAAATTATATGGTCATCTCTACTTTTTAAAATTATTATCATGTATTATTTATACACAATAGTGAATTTCATAATGTATATGATCGTTTACTCCAGTTAAACTCTCTTGTTCCCATGCCCCATTTACTTTAAAGACACGTGGAAAGAGAATTCTGCAATGTTCTCAGAAGAAATTAAGAACATTTGTAACTAGGATGAACTTAGAGGGAGGGGAGTTCCCACATGGACCCTGTGAGGTAGAAAAGCACAGGGCACTATGGATAATGAGATGTGGAGAGAGAGACAGGTCAAAGGTGGATTTTATATGCGAATTCGCTGATGGCGACATGACCATGAGGTGAAAATCTGAGAAATTTCAAGAAGAGGATGAAGTAAGAACTTCTAAGACTAAAAAAATCTAAAAATGCTACTCCATCTTGCTGTTTGCTTTACTCCCAGGCTTCTTATGTATGGTGTCCGGCTCACACTGGCCATGCAGGGAGGATTTGCCAGTGCATGGGTTGGTTCCCAGGAATAAAACTGCCTTTGGTGGAAAGAAATAAGTACGGTGTTGGTTGGTGAGGGGAATGGTACAAGGAACTGGAGGAAAGCATAGTGTACAGATGTGGGTGCAGGAATGTGTGGAGAGAGGGGGGGAGGAGGGAGGGAGGGAGGGAGGGAGGGAGGGAGGGAGGGAGGGAGGGAGGGAGGGAGAGAGAACGAACACCATCCCAGGCCTACATGGTTTTTGCTGAGTATGCAGTTGGGGATGAGTTGCAGGACAGGAGACATTCCTGAGGAGAGCTTTCATGCTCTTGGAGTTTCTTACAGTTGGCATGCCAACTCTATGTGACAGTCAAGGATGTGGGGACTCTCGGTCTAAGAATACCAGACTACACTGGACAGTTGGAATAACCTCGGGCCCTTCTAGGGCAACCACTGACATAGATTAAGGGACTAGCTTTGTACACTGGTATATGTAAGGCCGTCCTTCCATTGATATGGATGGTGAGCAGTAACCCTTGGGAGGAGGATGTAGAGTCTCTTGAGCTTCTGGGTGATAACAGGGATCCTGCCCTGTTGTTCACTAGTGTTGAATCCTCGGATACATCTCTTCCTTGTCTACCACACAGGACAACCTTCCCGTGAGCTGAAGCAGAAAATGCTCTTACATCAGCATGAAAGCAAGGTGGAAGACTAGCCAGGGAAGCTCTGAGTTAGCCTGAGTGAAGGGATCCTGGCCTTACTAAGACTGCTGCTCTCACTTCGCTCACAGTTTTAGAGACCACCTGCCATGTTCACAAGTTGCCCTCAGGAGTCTCCCTCCATCCTTGCACTTCTGTGATCCACAGCCTACCACACACACTCCCTGCCCCAGGGTCACAGACATCCACCAGTCAGAAAGGACTATCTGGTTGGGTCTCTGGCACCCTGCTTTTATGATGTAACGGGAAGGGCTGGAATTTGGTGGAGGTAATAATTACTTTGAGATTTGTACCAGCAGAAAAGAAAGGCCTTGGGATTTTGAGATCA
The DNA here is from genome assembly GCA_021653895.1 of Mastomys natalensis. Classification (NCBI taxonomy): domain Eukaryota; kingdom Metazoa; phylum Chordata; class Mammalia; order Rodentia; family Muridae; genus Mastomys; species Mastomys natalensis. The sequence goes on from JAJTUV010001271.1 coordinate 349,821, forward strand.
GTATTCATAGTTGGAGAATGCAGATTTTAAAGAATTCAGGAAAGGATCGTGACAATACTGTTTCTGACGAAGGGGCTCAAATGACTGGTGAGCCTCGGCAGCTGCAATTGCTTTTAAGGCTATGCTTCATGTTTTGAAGCTTTAGTACAAGTAATAGCCTGTATGCTGGGCAATCCTCTCTCACATTCTCCTCCCCAGTTCTCTCGTCCCTCACCTGTTCCTACAGTTTATTTTTTAAACTTTCATTACACACACACACACACACACACACGCAAACACACACAATTTTTAAAAAATGTCTGTATAAAAATCTAATAACCATAAATGAGGGAATGTAATATTTGTATTTCTGAGGTTGGGTTAATTCATTTATATATTTTCATTTATTTTCTCCAGTTATATCTATTCTATTTCGGTGACATAGCTTTGTTTTTCATTAGGGCTGACAAAAACTCCATTATATTTTTATAATACATTTTTCTTTGAAGTTATACTTCTGCCTTGGCCATCTATGTGCTGAGGAGACATTTAGAACCAGGTTCCTCCAGTCTCACCAAGAAACTCCATGAGATTGTCAATGACGATGTGGAAGAGACACGGGTGGCAAGGGTTACAGTCTGGGTAAGAGCACCTACTGTGCAAGCATAGGCGCCTGAATTCAATCCACAGCACCCATGTAAAAACTGGATGTGGCCACATGAATCTGTATTCCCAGTGCTATGGAGAGGAGACAAGGGAACTGCAGGGGCTTGCTGAGCAGCCCACCCAGCCAGAAAATGGTGATTCCTCAGATTCAGTAGGAGACCCCATCACAAAGGCCTATGGAGGAGAGCGCTAGAACGGGAACTTAGCACGCGGCTCTGGCCTCTGTGGGCACATAATAGGTGTGTGTACCCTTCCCAACACACAACACACACACACACACACACACATTAAAGAGATACAGGAGGAGAGGAGAGAGAAAGAGAGAGAGAGAGAGAGAGAGAGAGAGAGAGAGAGAGAGAGAGAGAGAGAGAGAGAGAGATGAGAGAGAGAGAAGAGAGAGAGAGAGAGAGATCAGGTGCAAGGCAGAAACACAAGCATTTGAGGGATAGTAGAGGGCTTTCAAGTTCAGAACAGGAACAAAGAAGGGGCCAGCCGCTCGAGGCCAAACAGTGTGATGTTGATGGATGACACAGAGAAGCAGAACTCCTTTTCTTCCATTTGCTCCTGTCTTCTCTGTCAAGGAGAGTGATCTCTGGACCAAATAGGGGAGTGTGAACATTGTTAAGAGAAAATTGAAGCTCAAGATGGGTGAAGAGATTATGCAAGAGCTCGCGTCCCCTGCAAATGAGCCTCAGTTTCTGGCTGTGAATGAATTGTAGAGCAGGCGTTCGAGAGAAAACAGTGCACGGGTTTACCCAGCTAAGCAGGGACAGCTCTGCCTGACGGGAAAGGAAGAAATACAATGTTGTGAGGCAGGAATTAGAGAATTCGGAGCGGGATAGGGCTCTGGGTATCTAGTTCAACCCTTATCCGATTCACTGATGTATGTTTAGAGATGCTCTGTGGATATTCAGGAATTCATAACAAGTTCAGCTCACCTGCCACACGCGGTATCCCTCCCTTAATATTTCAAGTCCTTAATGTAGAGATGGCTTTATGACTGTTGGAATCATGCACTCCCGTCTCCCCTTTCCACAGACACTGTGCTGGTCTTGTGCAGGAAAACAAGCATGACAGTTTCTGCTCATGAGCGCTTGCCGTCTGAATTCAGTTATTTGTTTAGTCAACACACATCAAGCGCGGAAGGGTAAAAGCAGTTTCAAAGTAGAAGTGAAAGTCGCGATTCTCCTTATTAAAATCTGGAAGACACGTCCCCACTCTGCCTTCTCTCTGTCTAAACATGTCTCACCGTCGCTTTCCGTGTGCAAATGTCTGTAAACACACATCCGGCCTTCCTTACAGTCAGTCACAAGAGCTTCCTTCAAGATTCAGGAACCCATCTCTTTGAAATGCATCATTAAGGAAGACAGACTTTAAATCTGTGTCAGAAGACAGCTCCAGAAGTCCTGACTGCAGATCTGTAAGCCTACACAGTGTGGTAGGGGATACAAAAAAGTCTGTACCCACTTAGCTGTCAACAAATGAGCCCCCACTTTTCTCTTTTTTTAGCAGATTTTTTCTGTAAAGATTTTTCTGGTTCAGTTCTTAGTCAATAACATTATTTAAATTCTCTTCTATCTTGGAGAAAAATCTTTTTCTGGGCTGGGAAATTTTATTCTCCATTACAGGATATGCTTGAGCATGGGCTGGTACACTTCCAAGCAGTGGGGATTCGGCACTCCATGAAGTTGTAAGTCCCGCCCTCGTGAAACTTTTAATGTTGGAAGAGAGGCACGAACAATTAGAATAATGTCTACGTAAATCACATGATTTATTGAAAAGAATGGGTTCAACAAGGCAAGTATAAATAGCACATGAAATTTGGGCTTTCTGGGGACAGCTGGTGTCCAAAGGAGAGGTATAAATCATCTCTAGGACAGTAGAGGAGGATGTTTGAGCTGAATCCGTGAGGAAAAAAATAGGTTTTGAAATTGCTACTTTGACAGACCTGATCAAACAAAGCAAGAATGTCCAGAATGGAAGATAAGGTCCAGAGAGTGCTACATTATGACCAAAAAAGAAGAGAAAGAAAGAAGAAAGAAAGAAAGAAAGAAAAGAGAAGAAGAAAGAAGAGAAAGAAAGAAAGAAAGAAAGAAAGAAAGAAAGAAAAGAAAGAAAATCAAATGAAACATAAGCCGAAACATTCATAAGCTCTCGGATGTGACCATGAGAGCAAACCTAAGAATCTGCAGGCTGCAAGGAGAGGCTGAAGTAAAAAACTGAAAGCATAGGGAACCTATTCAAAACTCACAGCAGAGAATCTCCCAGATCTAGTGAAAGACATGAACATCTAACTTCACGAGGCTCTCAGAACCCCAAATAGATATGATTACAACGAACGGATACTGAAGGCTGTGAAGAAAGTAATGCCAAATCTACAAAGCCAGACATATCAGAACGCTGAAGGCCAAGAGACACTGCATGTTGTATTTCAAGTCCCCAAGGAAAGAAAGCAAACCAGGCTGCTTTGGAGGAATCTAATATCTAGGGAACAGAAAATATTTAAGCAACTAAATGGAAATGACAGCAGAGTCCTTGGGGAAGTCTGGGCAATTGACAGTTGTGGATTGTTTTTCTCTTTGTCCTTCCTTTCCCTCTCTACCTTCCCCTTTCCTTTCTCCTCCCTGATTCTCTCGTACAACACCTAGTCTTGAGTCCATCAAGCCTGCCATCTTTGGCTTTTCTGCACACATTGCTTGTGAACCACATAACCCTAATCCTTGTTTGTAGGGACATTTCCTATTCTTAGTCTTGTTTGAATGCATGCGAGTGCGCGCGCGCGCCTAAGTGTGTTGTGTGTGTGTTGTGTGTAGAGATGAAGGGAGGAAAAGAGAAAAGTCTGTCAACAGGTGGCATCTCTTGTCCCCATTTAAAAATCCACCAGGAGGACAAGGGCTGTTTTTTCTATGACTTTTAATGCTTGGCAATACTTTCCCCAGAAAGGAAAACCAAAAAGCTCTTATTTTCTTTCAAGTGTGGGGTGTCTGATGACTATAGCCAGGATGACCAAAGTATTTGTATTTCAATCGAGGACACCTTTGAGAGTGAAAGGAGACATTAAAACTAGCCCTAATCAGCCTTGAATATTCATGAATTGACAACTTAGCTTCAGTTGTAATGATGGATTGTTAAATTAGTCATATTCCAACGCTGACTCAAAAAAATATTTTCCCTTAAAAAAATAACTTATATCTCTGTTCATCAAGGTAAACTTAAAACTTCTCTATATTGAAAACCAAATGGTTTTACTGTGGTCTTGCTGTGTCAAATCTAAACTGTCTTCAAAGTTGTAGTTTATGGCTAATACATTTGAAATGAACCTCTGATTGACCTGCTCTGTAGAGCAGAGCTTCCCTGAGTGTGTGCTTCTGCTACCATACGTAATTGGATTAGTACAACCGTGGTGAGTGAATGATAGTCTCAGCTCTAATTTATTTTCAACGGTACTAACATTTAAATCTCTACTCAGAGGATCTTTCTTCAAACACTATTTTACTTGCCCAATTAATTTTTTATATTCATGTTTTGCTTAATTTGTATTTTGCAAGATTTAGTTGTTCTCAACTGTGCCCAGGTCATATAACTTGAGAGCATTAGTAAAAATGTCTGTCTATACCGGTGTGTGTGTGGGGGGGTTGTAAGTCAGAAATCACAGGAGTGAATTTTACTCCAAGCCTTTGATGGGTGAGGCACTCACTGGGTACTGGGACAGTAAGATCTGTCTATATTCCCTGAGAAGAGAAATGTAGGCTATGGGTAACCAGATTCAGGATTCTCAGAGGACACACTTGACACATGTGACATAGAAATGATAATTTGGAGAGCTGACATGCTATTGCGCCAGATATTCTAGCTCAGCTTGCAGACTGTGGACCTTTCCCCACTTAATTCCTAAATGCAATCTGCCTGTATGCAATCCAGGGCCATAGCATTATGACGTCTTACCTTCCTCCCTTCCTTGCATCCTCCCATCTAGACCTACTCTGCAAATAAATTAAACAAATAACAAGAATCTCTTTGAGATCCAGATCTGACTACATTTCAGACAATGTCTTCTGGAGTATTTTAAGCCCTCAGTGGTCAGTTTGTACGTCCTTTTGTTTAAAAGGAAAAAATAAATATGCCTACAAATTGAGATCTTCCAAAGATAGTTGCAGAGTTTTAACAGAGAATGAAGTCTTTTCTGGGTTTCATGTCACTAAGATAGGGCAGGAGTGAGCACCAACAAGATGGAATCTCTCATGCCAAGTGTCACTCAATTAAACCCAAACCTTAATGAAGCGGGTTCCAAAACAATCCAGCGTACAACATGGATTTTCTTGTCACTACAAATAAGGAACTCCTTTCTGCTTCATTGCTTACTGAAATGTAACCAGAGTCAACCAATCAGATCTCCTGCTTACTATTTCTTTCCTCTCATATTATAAAGCCCACTGTTCAGCTATCCCCCCCCCCCAGGAGCTGCCGTTCTGCTTTGTAGAGACTACTCTAATTCATAAATTGCAAATAAAAAACCAATTAGATCCATTACTGAATTTATTTTAATTTGCCTTTTGGCAGTAGGGATGCATTTTAGTGTCTTGCTGCTTTTCAACCCTGTTATCTAATAATCTCAATTATTGGGGCATCTAAAAAGACAAAAAAAAAATGGCTTTTAACTCATTGAAAATGTTTATAAAACATTTCTAACTGCTTTGGATAAATATGACCCAAACTCATTTTCAAAAACATTCAGTAGCATTGTAGGGCATTTTTTTAAAAAAATATTTATTCAAAAATTCAAATGATTCCAAAGTTCTCTGAAAAGCAGTGAAGAATGAAGACATGCTATTGCCTTGTGTTTGGATTTAAATTTTCACACAAAGAAATATGTAGCTTAGTTTAACTGTGTGCAACGATTACAAATTTCTCAGTGACTGTGCTGTTTGGATGCCCATGGAGTTATCCCTGCTTACCTGATTATGGAAATGAATTCTATTGCACCACACCAAATTCTAAGATCCTTTCCAGTCCACATATTTTGCCACAGTTTATTTTTCAAGGTCTGTTTGTTAGATTCTCTGTGACTGTAGAGAGGAGAACTTCTCTTTTTTCCAAGTGTAGAGAGGGTCCCTTATACAGAGAGCCTTACAAACTGCTTTTAGGAGGAATCAGAAAACCATTGCTAGACCTTAGTCCTGCATCAAGGAGAAGGGTGAAAGAGGACAGTGACCTTCTTGCTTCTCAAGTTTTCCCCAGGTTCCTTCAGCTTAGAATAGTCAATATATCAAGTTATCATTATTTTGGAGTAGTGTCCTAAAATCTATTAATTTCCCTTTGTTGTGCATAAGAAACAGAAAATAAAAGTATTTAGAGAAACAAGTAAGAGTTGACCAAACTTCTGTGACTTGACCAACTTTATGAGTTGACAAAAATAAAATGCCATGCTTTCTACTTTCCGCTATGTCCCTGTACTGTGTCAGTGGAAGCAGACACGGGAACACTTGTATCTCCTGGATCTCAAGTGGTTAATAAAGTCATGTCTCCTCGGAGAGCATGATGAGTAGCAGTAAGCATTTTGGAATGTATAGTTTTACCAACTCTCTCACTGACTGAGCATTTGATTTTTCATTAGCTGTTCCATTTCGTGTCTTTTATTCCATTAACTCCAAAATATTTATTTCAAATTTAAAACGTGTTATCAGATAATAACTGTTTAATAGCTGTAGATTCACACAGTGTGTCATTAATGTTACAGTTATTGCATCAGAGCAATTAGGCTCTTTCTTCAAATGTCATGTGGTTAGGATGCTCAGGTCCTACCTACATTCGCTTACATGAAAGCGACTCATATTTTCTGTTGACTGCACTAAATGGTGACCTCCTGGCTTTAGCAGTCTCTCTAATTGAGGCCAAGGTCACTTATTGCTTGTTATGCTTAAAAGTGACAACACCAAATCTTTTCTCCACATTATCCCAGGTGAAGAGTTAGCTGTCCCTGACTGCCAGTGTCCAAGTACACTTTGTTTATTAAGCATGCACCCAGCAAGCTGTCCTATGGAAGGAGGTGTTAGTTCTATCATGGTGGAGGTTCAAGTATCGAGATACAAATGCAGAGAGGAAGTTTGGGGTTCGTGAGAGAGGGATAGAAAAGCAGGACTGGGTTAAGGAAGTAGTGCATCTGTGATGTAAGCTAGAAACAAATGTGGATGGCCAGAGGTGCCCCAGATGTGGCTGGAACAACTGGACTTTTATGCACCAACTCACTCAGTTGCCAACTGCTTACTGTCCTAAAAATCCCCCTTTCCCTGCCCTGCATTGGGGCCTCTCTCTGGGAAGGCTGACCCTGAGGAAGCTGACTATTCACTAGACAGCTCAGAGATAGGCATCAAGTCTTTCTTTAAAGAGGTATCTGCATATACATCATTGAGCTTCCTGTGTTATATTTTCAAACTAGGCAAAGGTAAGTTTGCTGGTTTATCTATAGAAATCCTCTGCTTTAACTCACAGTAAAATAATTCAGTTCATTGCATGTGCCTTACATATACTAGTCAAGCCCATGAAAGAAGCAAAAACACCAAGAGATGGTTGTCATGGCTGTCAGCTCAGCACAGAGATGCTGAGAATTAGATGTGAGTCTAGTAGATTTATTGAGGGATGCTCTTGGGATCAGCACCTCTGGAAGGGAGAAGGGTCATAGGATTGGGCAGAAGGAAAAAACTGGCCTGCCATGCAATCTCAGGCAAGACCAAGCTTGTGGACCTGGGAAGACAGGTGAACTCCATATCTCCTTGTAAGTTGGTCATTGGTTATGTGTGCCTTGGGACAAGGTAAGGCCATGGCTGCACTGGCATTTGTCATTCAAAACAATTCTGAAGAGAGAAGTGTGGTGGTTTGATTGGAAATGGCCTCTAAAGGCTCACATATTGGAATACTTGATCTGTAGTTGGTGGAACTGTTTGGGAAGGATCAGGAGGAACAGGGTTTTTTGTTGTTGTTGATGTTGGGGGGGTTGCCACTGAGGTTGGGCTTTGAGTTTTCAAAAGCCCATGCTATTCCCAGTTAGCATTTCTCTCTCTCTCTCTCTCTCTCTCTCTCTCTCTCTCTCTCTCTCTCTCTCTCTCCCTCCCTCCCCTCCTCTGTGTGTGTGTGTTAGCATTCTCCCCCCACCCCTGTCTCTTAGCGTATCTCTGACTCCATTGTGTCTAACTGTGCTTCTCTCCTTGTCTCCCTGTCCCTCTCCTCCTCCTCCTCCTCCTCCTCCTCCTCCTCCTCCTCCTCCTCCTCCTCCTTCTCCCTCTCCCTTCCCCTCCCTCCTTCTCTCCCTCCCTTCCTCCCTCTCTTCCTCCCTCCTACCCCCTCTCTCTTTCTGCCTAGTGGCTATTAGCTCTCAGTTTCTGCCCCAGCACCATGCCTGCCTGCCTGCTTGCTACCATGCTATCTGACACAATGGTCATGGACTCATCCTCTGGAATAAGTCCTCAAATTAAATGCTTTCCTTTATGAGTTGCCATGGTTATGGTGTTTTGTCACAGCAATAGAATAGTAACTACAAAAACCTAAGAAAAGCCTAGTGCCTTTCCACCAGGAGCTCACGTGGCAGCTTCAAATAGTCCTGTTCTGGAAGATGCTTTTGGAGACAGAGCAGCCACTTCTGGACCTATCCTGACTGACTGTAATGCAGCTCTTAATCCTGCTGACAATGCTTTGCTTATTGTCACCCAGTCACAAATGTTGACTTGTACTGGATGCTGACACAGCAGTTGTAACCAATCTCCTGAGCAAAACAGGAAAAACCCACCCATCTACAGTGCACTTTTAGACATGGTTTCTATGGAGAAAGAACAGTCTGGTTGCTTGGAAGGTGAGTGGCAGATCCAGGAATCTTTTGACCTGCTTTTTTGGCTTCCTTTGGATTTCATTCAAAATGCAATGGGGGTTTAAGCAGATTAGCTAATTCCTCTTGTCTGTGAGCAGTGCTTTTGTTTCTGGGATGACTCTGTGCATTTTCAGCAAGCCACCCTTCCCGTTTAATCATTGCACCTGCCTTGTCTTGATCTCTTGCCACATCCCACCGTCACTCTGAGGCAGCTGCCTTCAGGTTCCAGCATGCCCTGGACATGATCCTTTGGCCTCATGGGTGTGAGCAGAGAATTTTCCATACCAACTGTAAACCAGTAAATCTCATGCCCGTCAGTCTTTACAGAGTCCTGGAAGGAAGCCCGCCCTGTTCCAAATGAGGTGTTTCTGCCAAAATGACACAGAGGGAGGCTCCAGGCACCAGACGGAGGCTGTTGCATTTTGTTTCATGGTTAACTCCACCCAACGTTGAGAGAAGGTTAAAATACCTCTATTTAGCTCTCAACCATTGTCAGGCCTGGTACAGGGCACTGTAGGATTGAAAAGGAGGGAGATACAATGGGAAGGGCTGTAGACTAGACATCAGGAGGCCTTGCTCCCAGCCCCTCTCCTCTGATGTCTGTCTCTGCTGTGAGCATGTCAAATTCATTCCAACATTCCCACTGCCAAGAAATGAAGAAAGTGGACACGGAGCTTAAGCTAAGGACTTATGAAAGTTGTTCATCCCATATTGTCCACACTCTGCCTAATCCCACAACCCCATGTATGAGACTTTCTTGCTGACTCTACATTATAAGCTAGGACAGAAATCCATGCAAGTATCTTAAACACCCTACACTATACATCTTCCCTAGGGAAACACTCGTTTCAAATACATCTGTGCCAATCCTATGTGCCAGAAAATAAAGTACTGTGGTTAAACCCAAGGGTTATCCCTCTCACACTTCTTGTTAGCTTACCAGATGAATGTTCAACATTTTCTTCAGTTCTCTCTGTTTCTTAGTCACTTGTATATGATCATGCTGTGTTTTATGCCATTCCTCCAGATATATTCTGTAGTTTACTAATTTTCTCACAGGCTGCTTCTCATCTGCTGTTTAACCTACTCATTTGATTTTAAATTTTAATGACTTTGTTTTAATATTTAAAAGTAATATGCATTTTGGGTTTATTTCACTTTGCTTCCTTCTTTCGTGATTCCCCAATGTTTTCGTTATCGTTTTTTTGTGCTTATCTTACGGTCTCTTTCATGTTGTATTATCAACTACCCTAGAATTTTCTCTGCTAGATCTCTTTCTGTCTGCCAGATTCCTATCAAGTGGTTTGATTTCTTGCCCAGGTTGTAATATTTTTACTGTAAACTGCTAAACTGGGGTCATTTTTTTCCTGTGTAACTTACTGTACTCTCATGTGGCTTGCTTTTGCATTTACTTCTGGTTGGATTTTTGGAGCTCAGTAGCCTGGAGCAGTATTTTTGTTGGTGGTGCCGTTGGCTGTTCGGTTTGTTTTGAAATGAATTTGTCCTGGTTGGAGTTGCTTGTATCATGTGGGCATCTTAACTTCTGATACCACATCTGGTGTGGGGCTTCATCACATGAAGATTATGTCTGTTTTTGATTCATGGTGTTCACAATGGTAGGTATCATTTTTCTCTTCCAGAACTTCTTAGTGGAGTTCTTCCATTTTCTTTTTCAGGGTAGGGAGTCTTTTGAGAAACATCAGTAAATTTTGGAGTCTTGCTTTCTGCTCTCTGCCTGACCCTGACTCAGAGCTACACCTCCCTTGTCTTAGAAGGTAAAGCCCCAGCCCTGGTTACCCTGGGCTCATATTCTACCCATGCCCGTTGGTCCTTTCCCTCATTAGTTTTTAGGATTGCCAGAATTCTCTAGCTTAGATTATTGTTTTGATCCCAGTTGCTGAAGATTTCCCTCCTACCCACACTGTTCCTGTCTCTCCTCCCCATTCCTTCCTTCCTTCTAAGGGCTCTACGTGTGTGCCCAGAACATCTCTCTGTTTTCAAAGCAATAAACAACACATGAACACTGCAGTGATCGGAGTGGAGGCTGCAAACCTATCCATGCCACATAGCCATCAGTCTCGAGTGATCTTTGAAAATGGCAAAATAGTTCACCGTACCACTCAAGTTCATCTTGCCAATGCCTAGTTATAGGCTGAAAATTTAGATTTCTGTATCTAAGATGCTTATGTTGAGATTTCTGTCATCCCAGGATTGATAGCAACAAGCTGAAGTGCAGAGGCAAATGTATTTACCAAACCAAAACAGTTATAAAAATATACCACAAAAGGACATAGATACAGTAGATACTTTTTATAGAAATTAAGGGACACTACATGTTACCAAATGGAATGTGCCATTTTGTAGAGTCCATATCTAGATGTATGAACAGGAATCCCTATGTGCTTACGCTTACAGACAGTTCCACCAGGCTCCCCCTAAATGCCTTGCATCATCACCTGCCACCACTGCCTGCCAGGTGCAAGCCAGGCATAGAAAAGGACTGTTCACTACCCTACCCCTTTTACTGTTTCTTCTCCTTCTCCTTCTTCTTCCTCCTCCTCCTCCTCTTTTCTTCCTCCCCCTTTTGCTCCTTTCCTCCTCCTCTTTCTCTTCCTCCTCTTCCTCCTCCTTCTCTCTCTCCTCTTTTCTCTACCCACCTCTCTCTTTCTCTCTCTCTCTTCCACATGTTCCCTGTGGGCTTCTTTCTCTCTTTTTGTCCTTCTCTAAACCTTCCTTCTCTACCCTCGTGGCTCTATCTGCCTCTACCCCTTCTCCAGGTCCCTGCTCCCTTCTCCTTCCTCACAATAAATTTCCCTTATACTAGGTCTGTTGCCTGGTTGGATTTCTCAAGGGAACATTTTGGCATGGGCCCACCAGATATACCCTTATATTTCATAACAATCCCATTATCTTATTAAGAGGAAAGTTTACAACATTAGTTATCTATCTTGTGATTGGCCAGTTGTGGTAAGGTGCCATGCATCATTAGGACATCACAAATCACCTGGGTCAGTGTCTGTTTGTTAAAGTGTAGGAATTTCTGCCTTTATTTCTGTTCTTATTATCTTTGTACTTCTAGAACATATTAGCAAGTTGAAATCATTAACAATGGATAGAGTTTCTTCAGAACTAAGTAGGGATATCGGAGGGCCCTCATGGGCACTGACTGCTACTCTGTCATGGGTTATTAGGACCACAGGATATAAAGGGCTTGAATGTCATTTTGAAGAGGACATAGAGAGGTTACCAGATGTCTTAGTTAGGATTTCTATTGCTGTGAAGAGACACCATGACCAAGGCAACTCTTATAAAAGACAACATTTAATTGGGGCTGGCTTACAGGTTCAGAGATTCAGTTCATTATCATCAAGGCAGGAACATAGCAAAATCTAGGCAGGCATGGTGCTGGAGGAGCCAGGAGTTCTACATCTTGATTTTAAGGCAGCCAATAGACTTTCTTCTAGGCAGCTTGGAAAAGGGTCTCAATTCCCAACCCCACAGTGACACACTTTCTCCAACAAGGCCACACCTCCTAATAGTGCCACTCCCTGGGCCAAGCATATTCAAACCACCACACTCAAAGAGGATGAAGCCTGGACTGTGACATCACTTGGGGGCTGAGAGAGCCTCACTGATGGGGACAGATATTGATGGTAATGGTTACTATGTCTGTGACAATGCCATCTGGAACTTAATGGCCTATAATCTGGAAGATACTAAATGTACCATAAAATTAAGCAAATAATGGCTAAAAAGAGGAGAATTATACTGGTGAGCAGACCGAGAAAAGCTTGTAATTGGAAGTGCTAGTCCCATGTGCTCTACCATAGGAATGCTTTTCCTCTAGAAAATGTTCTGTCTTACATCAGATATCTGCTTTGCTAGACTTCTAGCTGCATCTCAGACTACCCCCTGCCCAACTGGCATAAATAAAACATTCTTCTCTCAGACTGAGGCAGCTACTGCTTTGGGATATTATGTAAACATATCATGGGCACAATAGATTGAGTGTGTTGCTGAAGTAAGAGCATCAACCTAGCCTGAAGGGACACTGATAAGGAGTTAAGGGTCTGCAAAAGCAGCAGTTTTTTGTTTTTTTGTTTTTTTTTGTTTTTTTTTCAAGGATTGAGATGTGCTCTTTGAGGTCATCATGAGCCTTTTGTATATGGGCCTAAGGCAAGCCAACTGTAGGGGCTAAAACAAGAGTAGGTGGATTTTAAATAAATAATAATGGTTAAATTTGAAACTATGTGGCAATTTCAGGGAAACATGTAAGAAGTTTATCATAGCAGTTGTGAAGATGAGAAGAAAGCTTACATCTAGTATAGGATCTCAGTTTGATGCTTGTTTGAGTCAAAATGGAGGACATAACTCTAGGTATGGGACTTTTGTTCAGGAATAGTCTAAGAAGTCTTTCTGAAGGGACAGGTCTGGGATAAATTCTCTAAATTGAGTTGAATCTTGCAGAGTATCAAAGGAATAAAAAGAGAGTGAGTCATCACATCACATCATGAAAAACAACCTCTTGAAAAACAATCTCTGTTACTCATTGGCATCTAGAAGTGTTTGAGAGCGGACCTCTGTATGAGGCTAACAGGCTCACACATATGGACACATAAGCCCATGGTGATAGGCATAGCCTGACTGTGGTTGGAGATGTGAGTCACATTTGAGAAGGTCTGGTCTTAATTGCTTTGAGCAGATTTTTGTCCTGCAGGAAGACTGTCAAATAGATTCAATCCTCCTAGTTAATAAGGGGGTATCTCTAAAATGGTGAGAACAGATGTGGGACTGTACTTCCTGGTGGAAGGGCCTAGTGTAATGGATTCCAAAGGTGCTGAAGGGGGTTGTAGACTTGAGAGTAATGCACATTATTAAAGATGCTATTGGGAGGAGAATGGACCAAGGTTGTTGGGTTCCAACTGTGAACTGAGAGATCTCATAAGGGTTAGATTAACTCTCCCAACCTTTCCAGAAGATTGAAGATGACAAGTAATGTACAGATAATGTTTGATTTTGAGAGCCTCACTCACTTCCTGAGTGGTACTAGAAGCAAAAGCTTGGCCATTATTAGACTATAGAGACCAGGAGAGCTCAAAGTGAGGGATAATATGTTATATGACAACAATGATTTCTTCTGAGACCCCTTTGTAACATAGTGAGTTCTATGCACCTAGAGAATGTATACCACTAGAACTTACAGATATTTGAGACCATTTACCTACATAACCTTATGCCATGTAGGTAAAATCTATTTGCCGGTCTTCCCCACCATAGTTCCTCTAGATTGAGTGTGCTATATAGAATGGAGTAAAGGGATCTGAGGGCTTCTTCCAGATTAACCTGACAATAGATATGGTGATGTTTAGAAATATGCTGCAAGCTCTGAGACATTTCTATATTCACAAAGAGCAGCTCATCTAGAATTTGGTAGATGTTGACCCCCAAATGATTGCCTTGATGAAATTGTCAAGGATCTTTCATTGAGAGAATCCAAGCATCTACAGCTTATTCTCTTGGATTTATTATAACCATCTATCTAAGAGTGTGCCTTAATTAGGATTACGATTGCTGTGATGACCATGGCATGACCATAGACCAAAGAAACTTGGTGAGGAAAGGGGTTATTTGGCTTACACTTCCATATCACTGTTCATTATCAAAGGAAGTCAGGACAGGAACTCAAACAAAGCAGGAAGCTGGACGCAGGAGCTGATGCAGAGGCCACAGAGTAATGCTGCTTAATGCCTTGCTCTTCATGGCTTTCTCAGCCTGCTTTCTTAGAGAACTCAGGGCCACCAGCCAGGGATGGCACTATCCACAATGGGCTGGAACATCCTCCATCAATCATTATTAAAGAAAATACCCTTCAGCCAGGTCTCATGGAGGCATTTTTCTCAATGGAGCTTCCAGATAACTCTCTTTTGAGTCAAGTTGACATAAAAATAGCCATCACAGGATATGTGTATGTGAGTGTGTGTGTGTGTGTGTGTGTGTGTGTGTGTGTGTGTATGTGTGTGTGTGTGTTTTGGGGGGTGTTGTAAAGCATTGATATAAAGCCCTTTTGGTTTCCCTAGGAGTATATTGTGATATAAAAGAGTGGGATTAGAAACTAAAAAAGCCTAGTTATCTCTTTGGCCTTTGTATCTGATCAGTTGTTTTCTTGGGGTTATTGTCAGAATGATCATTTGAATGGGCCTTCTAGAATATAGTGGCCACCTAGGTTAGAAGTCAGATGAAGTGCCAAAATTTCAGGGGCACATTTAATTAAGGCATTGTGGTCACCGAGGAGAATTCTTTGTGTCTAGATGATCCGCTTACAGAAAAAGTGAAACTGTAAGCTCTCATTCCTGCTCTCAGATGGAAAGACAATAATCAGGACAGTTACTTCTGCTTTTGGGATGGTACGGAATTACCTAGAAAGTGTAAGGAGTCTAGGTCTGTTAGAGGCTCATTACTGCATAACCTGAAAACTCTGTGTCCTGCCTCCATAAAGCCACTACCATCCATGGATCGGGTCGCCTCGGATTGGGGAAGTGGTGAGGATTACAGCTCTGGTCTAGCACTGAAATAGGGTTCACTCTCTTCACACAGGAACACTGGATGTGAAGGCAGCAGATCTCATTTGTCAAGATTTTATAGTAAGTTCTGGAGTTTATATGAGCAGAGTGATAGCCAATTACCATGATCATAAGAGTGGAGAGAGGCCAGGAGAAGTAAGGAGAGGCTTCCCCACACAGGCCACCAAAATGGTGTGCCAGTAATGATGATGATAAGCCAAAGGCATATGTATGGGAATATTTTATGAAACACAGTAAACAATTTAATAAAGAAAATAATGCTACAAGGGTAATAGAGACACAGTAAGTATATAGATTCCTAAAGGAATTCTACTTGGTGTGTATCATTGATATAGGGTCATATATGTGTACATGAACAGGCATCTCATGATTTTATTGAGTAGCATAATTTACAACTGTAGTTGTCTTCCTTGAGATTGACTGCTAGAGATAAAGTACAATGGGTCTTTGGGAGCTAGGCTGCAAGTTATCAGTGTCTGTTTGTTAAAATGTGGAAATTTTTGCTTTTACTTTTGATATTTTAGCTTTCATCAAAGTATCATCCCAGTAGATAAACAGCATCGTGAAGTTGGACATAAAAGTCTAGAACTCACAACAGTCAGTGATGGAGATAAATGCATGGTTGTCACCCAACAGGTACTATGTGAAGGCACATAACTAGATGGTAGGAACTTGGAGAAGATTGTCATTGGTTTAAAAAAAAAAAAAAAGATGGTAATGCAACTCATGAGGGAATCTCCAATGTGGAACAGTCAGATCTGCAAGGTAATGCAACTCCATGAATACTCTCACGATAGAAGAAGGGCTTTCCCAGGAAAAAAAAAATCAGTAACAGTATCAAGAACTCATTTACACCTGTTAAAGCTATTTAGTATATCATACTTGCCAGTAAGACTTTGATGCATAGAAATCCAGTGATAACTGCTATAGAACATCTTCTCTTACTGAACTCAATCTCTTCAGTGTAGAGGAATGTTAATCCAACAATATGGCTGCTCTTGCAATAGATTACATTCAAAGACCTTTTAGGTTTGTGTGATCCAGCTGGAATGACATACCTTTAATTCCCCTGGGCGGAATAAAGACAGTATACCTTTAATCCAAAACACTGAAGTTAAAGTTTTTTTATTTATAGAAGGAAGCAGCCATGTTTAACAGTGATGTCTAATTGAAGGGCAGACAAAATCATGGATCAGAGAAAGATTTGACAGAATGCGTCTCTAGATAGGTTTCACTCAACTCCCACAAGGACAGACAGGAAAGAGAGGTGGTTTGAGAGACAGTGCAGAGAGAGAAAGATGGAGGAGGGAGTTTTACTAGGACAGTTGTCCAGAGACAGGTTGCAGAAAGAACAAGCTAGATACAGATAAAGACAGAACGAACCAGAGAATAAGAAAGAGCCAGAAGATTAGAACATATTGCCAAAGTTGCATGAGGCCAAGCAGAGAAATTCAGTGAGAAACTGAGAAAAGCCAGTTTGAATCAGGCTGCTTGAAGAATAGTTTTGAACCAGAACAGCTGAACTGAACCAGCCAGCCAGAAATCAGAAAGACTAAAATGGGTAAGCTTATTCAGCAGTAGGCCTCTGAGATGAAGATTACATCTGGTGAATAAAAGTACATTTACACTCCACACAAACATAAAAAATGATTGCATAAATACTCACTCTTTCTTCCTTTCCCACAGAGGTTGGAGTGGGTTCTGATACAAATCACTAGTGGTATTGTTCAGAACAGACAGTAATGCCAAAATTCTGAGAAAGTTCCTTTATTTTCTTAGTATCCCCAAAGGTTAATGAGACCGGAACAGAATTTTTCCCTCTTTGTTTTGAGGAGAGAATTGGACAACTTATTTATAGTTGGGAAGAGTGGGACATTTCTAAATTTCATCAGATGATTTAATTCAAGGTGGGAATTAGGTTCTGATGTTTTGAGACATATGATAAGGTTGAAAGATGGTCACCTGTGGTCTTGGTAATGGGCTGAAGAGGCTCCCTGTCAGCCGTAGCTTCTCCAAGCCGCATATCACTATCCTGTCTTTAAATCTAGCTTGCTTACTGCTCTCACTGTCTTCCAGACTTATTCAGGCGATAAAGGGTTTGTCTAGCAATGCAGATTGTTTATGTAGACTATGAGGCTGCAACTATGCAATATATCCATGCCCTTGCTTTATGATTTCAGTCAAAACAAAATTAAAGTCTCATAATCACCCGTGTTCTGGAAGCAATGAGGAATATTTTAAAATTTACATTTTCATCGATCTTTTGTCATGAAGAAGGCTAAAGTTCCAAAGTGAGATGAGTTTCTATAATTCATGTGACACCCTATCCTGAAATAGCTGTTCTCCTTGTCATTCTGATTTGCTGAGTGGGCAGTTGGAAATTAAACGATAAAGAGTACATTTTAGTACATGACATTTTCATTTGTAGAAGATCAGCAACCTGAATTCCCAGTCTTGGAATTACTGTGTTCATCTCCACAGGTACCCAGAAGTGAAATGAAATGTCACCCAACACGGTAGACACACCTCACTGCTGTCACACAATACCCCAAACTTTCTTCCAATAAAATATTGTATTGAAATCAAATGAGAAACCCAAACCTGCACAACTTTAGTGGGCTTTTGAATGGAGCACATCCTCGACACTTTTCTGGTGGATATTTTACTATTCATGGGATAGTTGTTCAAGGAATATTACACTATAGTCATCTTCCTTTTTTTTTTAACCTAGTTGTTGAATCAATTATATTGCAACTTATAAATTTCTGCTTGAAAACTCTTAGAGACTAGATTTCTTTATTTCCTTTATTTATAGGTCCTGTATGCAGTATATGAAAATGACCTCCTGCCCTTTTGAATCAATCTTTTCTTTCTCACAATCTAACTGTTCTTTGAGCCAGTATTTACTTGTCACGTCACTGTGTTTCTTCTCAGGGTGACAACTGAAATCAAGATAATCAAAGTCCCCAGGTCTTTATGGAACCCATAGTTTAGCAAAGCCACAGTGAGTGCAGTTTCCATTCTGTTTTGCTCACTATTTGCCAGGCACTTCTCGAGGTGAGCTTGTGTCCTACAGCATCATACTTATAACAAGGTATACCTGATCATTTACAAAATGCATGGGGAGATCTGTGAGGCAAGTTCTCACTCTTTTCCCTACTGTACGAAGAAGGGAAGAGATAGAAGGAAATGTTAAATGGTCAGTGTAGGGTCTCATGGTTAGGAGATGGTACTAACATGATGCTGCAGAGGTTGTATTCATCACCACAGGTACCCAGAAATGAAACGAAATGTCACCCAATGCAGTAAACACACCTCACTGCTGTCACATACCCCCAAACTTTCTTCAAATAAAATATTGTATTGAAATTAAATGAGATATGGTGAGAACATGACATAGAGACTCTTCACTGTTGTCTTAGCCTACCTATGCTGCTGTGACAAAAGTCCACAGACTAGGTAGTTTTGATGACCAATGCTTATTGTCTAACAGTCCTGGAGTCTGGAAGCCTAAGATCAGGGTCCAGCAGGGTTAAGTCTGGTAAGTCTTTTTCTCCAGCTTAAAGGCAGCCAATTTTCTTGTCTGCCTTCATGGCTAGAAAGAAACTCCCTGGTGTCTTTTCTAATAAATGCACTAATCCATCCTGTTTACGAGAGTCCCAAACTCATGTCTTTACCTAACCTTGATGGTTTTCCAGAGGTTATACATCCAAATAACTGTCGTTTAGGACTTGGAGCTTCAGCGTGTGAATTTGATGGACATAATGCAATCAATAGCACCTGGCTTTGTACGTTTTCTGGGTTAAAGGCCTTACTGTAGATGATAAATGATATTGAAGAGCTATGGATGAGACCATCTCCAAAGCAGAAGCTGCTGCTACTTTACAGCATTATCCCGACTGCTCTACTACATGACTGTTAGCTTCCTAAGTCCTTGAACTTTGAGAAAACCCATGTTCCTGCCATGGAACAGGAACATGCAAATGAAGTTGCTCCTTGGTGGGAACCCCATGAATGCTCAAACTCCTTTTATAAAACAGTGCAGATAAAACTTGCATATTGCCTATGCACATTCTCTCATCTATGTTAAATCATCTTTAGAGTACTTGTACTTAACACAGTGTAGTTGCTATATAAAAAGGCATTGTATCACTCAGGGAATAATGGCAGAAAAGTCAGCACATTCAATACAGACAGTATCTATTTTTTCATACATTCCTAACGTGCAGTTTGTTGTATCTGCAAAGGTGGACTTACAGATGTGGAAAGCCAAGTACACAGAGCCAGGCATAGTTATAGATGAACAACAGATAAAGTGAGTCTATAGATGAGTACTTAGAGTGCATATGCATATGTACGATACACATATGTAGGGGAAGAGGGTAATAACTTTGTCTTATACTTTCCTATGCTGACATTTGTAGTTGACTTTTTCTGAAGGTAGATGTATGTTACCTTATTTGATCATTATGGATGAAATGCTATTTACATTCTCATTTTACATGTGTAGGGACTGAAGGCCAGCTTCTTTTCCAAAGGCTGCACTTGATGTCTAGCTGAAGCATCTGCCATAGACCTCGACTCCTGACCAGTGTCCGTCCTCTGCTCCACAGCTGCCTGGGGCTGGTGCGCCTTCTGCTGGAAGAGATGTTCTGAAAGAGATGTTCGCTGTCTGAGTGTGCTCTACTGACATTTCATTTTGTTTCCTTGCCGTCCACACTCACACGCTACAGAGATGCTTGTTTCAGTGCATCCTGAAGTATTGATTTCCAGTCAGCCCCTATCCCAAAGTCCCTGCCACACACCTACTTCTATTTGCCTCACCTGAGCTCACTGTGTGCTGCTTCTGAAGGCTACTTGAGTCTCACTGCTTTCGTTGGGATGTCAGAAGTTTACTATGGCTACCAAGACATCAAGATTAAGAAGCCAACCAGGATAGAGGCCTGACCTCCAATAATTGAAGGGGACCTTGTAATGGCTCCGGTCCTCCTGTCGTTGTCCAGTGAGGCATGAGGGCCATACCCATCCTGATGTCTTTTTCCTGGAGAGGGGATACTTTTGACATCAACCCCTATGCAGTCAGGCTTGTCCCTCAGGGAACCCAGATAGATATTTTTAAGTTTTATTTATATTCCCTTGCAGTGCTTAGCCTTGCAGCCTAAGCAAGAGGCTAATTCAGATCACCAGTCAGAGAGGGTTCTGGGTGGCCCCTCTCTGCTTGGTCTAGGGGCGGAAGTCCCCTCTTTTAGGTTGGGTGGAGATGGCCTCTATCCCCGCCTTCCCAAAAATAGAATCGCCAAGGCCTTCTATACTTAGAGAAGGGAGGAGATGTCAGGAGCAGCCCTGCATATACACTAAAGGCCTAAAATCAGCCATAGGCCTAAAGTCAGCAATAGGCCTGACATACATGCATGCTAACACAAAGCCTTGGGTCTCTGTGGAAAAACACTGAAAACAGAAGGCTATAAGCTATTATAAACAGGCAGCTTCTGTGGGAATTTACCAGACCTAGTAGTCATAGGTCTTATAAATAGGCAGCCTCGGTGGACAGTACCAACTTAAATAAGGACAAGTGAATCATAGGCAGAGCCATAGTGACCTGTCCCCTGAACCTACACCCAACTGATACCCTGTTCTGAAAGGTATCTGTACTCCCCCTGAACACCTATGCTCTGGTGCCATTCCCTTCCCCACATCCTGCCTTTTTGTGTTTATAACCTCTGTGTAAATAAGTAAATTACAATGTGATTTAAGTAACTAACTATTATACTTTAAAATGTATTTTGCTGTAAATATCAGAGAAAAGAAAGGAGAAATATTATCTATAATATTATTATGTAACCCATTAATAACTATGTAAAATTGAATTGTACTATATGCATGCAATTCTTGAAAATTTCATTAAAAGATTACCAAATTCTAAAAAAAAAAAGAAAGAAAAAAAAAAAAAAGAAACCAACCAGGTTTCATTGAGCATATTTGGCTATTTTTAAAAATTTAAAGCAAGGCCAGGTGGTAGTGGACACGTTTGATCCAGCACTTGGAAGGCAGAGGCAGGCAAATCTCTATGAGTTCAAGGCCAGCCTGATCTACATAGTGAGAACAAGAGCTACACAAAGAATCCCTGTCTCAAAAAAAAATCTTTTATAGAAAAAATGTCTATTTGTATCATAGCATATAAATCCATATGTTATATGGATTTTATATATTATATTGCCTTTTAAATATGAGATTTTGCTTATATTTGCCCCTCCTTAGCCTCTCTCCATCTGTATGACTCCCACTTCCATATTTCTAACGTAGCATCTGACCTTCAAATAATTCTCTATGCTCATAACACCATATGCAAATATGTCTATACATATCCTAAAAATCTTTAATGCATATTTATAAAGCTAGGTTTTTACTTATAAAAAATGAGATCATATTATAACTGCCTGATTTTCATTTTGTTTTATCTAGTACAGTATACCTTAGTATATATAACTAACAAGCAGGTAGATAGTTGTAAAAAATCCAAAGTTATAGCATGATACTGATATCACTCACGGCCTAGTTCACAATAATTCTTTAAGGGTCAAGTTCCCAGGATCTATTCCAATTTCTCTAAACTGTCTCTGGCTCTTGTGAGTGGGGTGCCAGTGCAAACACTGATTCCGACTCATACAGCTGGTAAGTCTCTCTGACACGTAAGACTTTTCTCTTTCCTTTCCTATTTGAAATTTATTTGTTGAAGTGACCCAATTTATTTTCCTTCCACAATCTCCTGTCTTGCCCATTTGGCCAGCTGCAAGGTCATGGTGTAATTTAACAAGTTCTTTTGCTCTATGCTTCTTTTAATTCTCTATTGAATATAGAGGATCGACTAGAGTTGGGATTCTTGAAGCATGAACACTTAGTAGCTAGCATTATGCACTTCCTGCCATTTCACAGTGGAAGTACTGGTGCTTTAGCAACTTTTAATAGCAATATGGTCTTTGTGCTTCCGTTTATTTATTACGTGTGTTTTATATTTGATGCTCAAAGGTTAATATGTTTGATACTCAAATGATCTCCTTCCTTGGCAGACTGGAACCTTTGAGATTTACTCCTTTGGTCTTCTGCAATAAGACTCTGGTAGTTTGTGATGGTTTTCTAACTTTCAAGTACTATAAGGTAGCCTCGGTCTACCAAGTATATTCTATATTGGATTTAGATTGAGTAATCTTTCTAAGGAGGATTAGTCTCCTTTAGTGGGAAGTGATATTTATAGAACATAATTTTGGCTCTAAAGTCATGACTCCATTGTATTATATAGGACATACCATGAAATATTTAAGTCTCCCCCTTGCTCACATACACTTCGCTTCCAGTTTTTACAGATCCTATCAACTGCAGAGCCACACAGGAGATGTGATGAAATTGTTCATGAAGCTCTCTCTAGCCTGTACTTCATCAGAAGGAAGGATCAGACTGGAAGCTAACATGTGCAGAGCTGTAACTTGGAGTAGAAATTCCGGCAACCCATTGATTGTAAGGACCAGCGCTCAGTGCTTCTTCAGCTGTGTAGAGTGTTTCTCCTGGGCTTCCTGGAGAGCTTGTTTAAAAGCGAGAGATGCCTTTAATCCCAGTACTTGAGAGGCAGAGGCAGGCAGATTTCTGAGTTCGAGGCCAGCCAGGTCTACAGAGTGAGTTCCAGGACAGCCAGGGCTATACAGAGAAACCCTGTCTCAAAAAAAACCAAAAAAAAAAAAAAAAAAAAAAGGCGAGAGATGCTATCCATCTCTCCTCTCCCCTCTCCATTGGAGAAAAGTTTTCCTTTTACTCCCTCGGGGACTTTAGTGGAAGCACATTTTCTCTTTGTCTTTTCTAACTGTGCATCTGGCAAAGGAAGCCTGCTGGCTCTCCAAGTCATCTCGCAGTTTGAACCTCCTGTGTGCTCCATACAGCTCTGGATGGAGGTGCAGCTGGCTGCCATATTGGCAGCACATTTTATTCTCACAGAAGGCACTCTGGGCCTTCTTGATTCTATATTTTATTTCTTTGCCAATCGGTGGACAGTGTGAAATGGAGGAAACAAAATTTATTGAGAGCTTTCAGCTCTATAACTAGCAATAACCATTCCTGGCTGGTGGCAGAGTTCCCCAGATGCCCCTGCTATATAACCCTGATTTCCTAGCTCATTGTAAATCCACCACACTATACTAACTCTGCCAACTGTCCCTCTTTTAGTATCTACATAAAAAAGAAAGCTCCCGGTAACACTCTTATGGCTTTTAATAATGCTTATGGACTTTACAGAAAGGAAACTTTTGTTGGAGTATTATAGGCATTGCAAAAAAGTAAATGTAAATACACAGCTTGTGGATTTTTCAAAACTAAACACATTTATTTAATTTGCACATGAACTGATAAATAGTACGTTACAAGCACTCTGGAAGCCTCTTTATGTTCTTTTCAGTGAGTATCTGCCCTTTTGCCGTCACTACCTACCATTCCCTGATTCCTAAAAGCACAGACTAATTTTGTCTGCTTTTGTATAACAGGACATATACTATGTACTCTTACATCTGGCTTCTTTCAGTATCTGTGATACTTAACCATATGAATATGTATAACTTTAGATTCTAATTGTTGTATGGTGTTCTATCATGTGTCTCTACCAAAATAGATTTACCCTTTTTCTTTTGATGAATAATAAATTGTTTCTAATTTAGACTATTACAATTTCTGGCAATTATCATTATTATAGGATGCACTTTTGCTGAAAATTGACATGTGGTTTTCTTGGGTATACCCATGGGAGAGATCTTTATTTTCACTGAGTGGACAATGTATTCTTCTTTGTTAGGTAACTCCAGATAGTTTTCCAGAGTGCTTGTACCAAATCACACCTCCTCCAAGAGTGTGTGAGAGACTGGGATAAGATACACCCTTGACAGCTCTTGAGCTCATCACTTTTGCTTTCTTTAATCATGTATACTTTGTAGTTGCAAACATCTTCCATAACAGAAGACTATGCAGTGTCAGCCTGAGTTCTGTTTGAAATGTAGTGTTTTCTTAGGGTAGAGTAGCTGAAGCTGACAGCATTTAGACTCATTTCACCCAGTTGATCCAGAAGTATCTAGAAATGGACAGAGTTGATGCAGAGTTGTACATCATTAAGAAGAGAGGGCCTGTGGGGCCAAGGCAGTTGGCTGTTGTATAAACACTGTGGCAAGAAGTATAAAGATGGTGAAAGAGAAATGTCATTCACATTTCCACTATGGTAATAAAGCAGCCATGCACTGGGTTCACATCCACAAGCATGCCTAAAGTTTACATGGCTGAGTTCAAAGTCTAAACAGGTTTCACATTATGTTCTTTTTGAGTTAAATGTTTTATCTGACACACTGTTGCATTTTGTTTAAATACTCCTTTCTTATGTGTGATATATATAAACCTACGCATAATTTAGATTGGTTCTAATGTTTTACTATTATACACAGATCTGTAGAAAATACTCTCACCCATTTACTTCTTCTTTCTCTTTTAAAAGATTAATTTAGGAGGCAAAGCTCTTAAGAATGCCATTTTTGGATAGGAAATTATTATTTTTGATTCTTTATGGTACATTTTTCTTTAAAAAAGTCTTTGAACAATTTACACCAGAAAGACCCAACCTTCTTAGAAACAGTGCGTACAAAGTTCAACCTTTAGCAAAAAAATGCTTTGTCGGGTTTGTTAGGTTCACAATCACAATATATGTCAGATCACAGGAGTAAATTCCTACTACTCACAAGATTTACAAGGGTCACTCAGTCTTATTTGTAATAGTCAATTATCAAAGAAGCCTGAATTTCCACTGGCAGATAAATGGGTATATTTGTGGTATAGCTATATAATTGAATTTATGTAGCAATTAAGAGGAATTATTGGCACTTATACGAGGACTGGATGGATTATGAAATAATTGTGCTGAATAAAGAATTTGAGAGTGAAAATATAAGAATTTATGATTCTATTACATAAAATTATAAAATGCAGTTAGACGGGGCTATAGCAAGCACAGTGATGCTTGCTTTGGGAATGTGGGATGGGCGTGGAGGAAGGCGAAATGAAAGATGGCAGAAGAGCACGTGGGTACTTTTGGACTTTCTGAGTGTGTTGATTACCTTGATTAAGGTAATGATTTAATGAAGATACACATAATTCACAACTTATCACATTATCCACTTTTAAATATGTGAGGATATACAATATCAATTATATTTCAACTAAGTTGTTCTAATACAAACTGCATTGCTCAGTATTACCAACAATGCTGAGATCAAAAGAGAATTAACATTAATTCATTATTAAAGAGTGCAGTGGGATCAAGAAACACAATTAAACCTGCCATATTATATCATTTCAATGACAACAATTTCTATCCCTCATTATTTTTTTGTATCCAAAAAGGAAGATATGTTCGAATCTTAACATAGGAATCTATGGCATTATTTGGAAATGAAGACTTTACAGACTATTGGGTGTGTGTGTGTGTGTGTGTGTGTGTGTGTGTGTGTGTGTGTGTGTAGAAGGAGAGATGAAGAGAAGAGAGCTTTGTGTAAATGAAAACAGAGACTGGAGTGACATGGCTGAGGGCCAAGCAACATCAAAGATTGCTGGAAGCCACCAGAAGCTAAGAGGAAGCAACTGAGGACTCTTTCCCAGAGTCTTTAGTGTCATAGAACTGCTGATTTTTGAATTCTTTAGAAGTCTTTAAGAAGTGGGACAGACTAAATTTCTGTTGTTGGGCACTGAAGTGGTAAGAGTAGCCACCGGAAACTGGTACACATAGCATATACCATTGATGACTAGTCTAGTGTAAAGACAGATGATAATATCAAATGGAAAATACAAGTTTATACTGACTAAGGCATGTAGGTTTCATGAAGCTTTGCTCTTTGTCGATATCTTCCGAGTCATGCTCTATCTGCATATTAAGATAAACACAGGATTTTCAAGTTTATTTGGACTTTTGCGTATGGGGAAGCCTTTGATGTTCTCATCTTCTTGTTTCGGATAGAACGTCGCACAAGTACACAGTAAATGCACTTTAAGATCACCTTAAAAAAAACCCCACAAGGTTAAATTTCATTTAAAAGTAGCTGCTAACGGCATCTTCTAAAATTTTCTGTGGGGCATGTGGGGCATAAAACCCCAAACTTTTTTTTATTACATTTTAAAATGCAAAAATGAAGTTGTGTAAACCCCCCCAAAAACACAAAAACGGACAGAAAACCCCGGTTTTAATATGAATTACTAAAAAAAAGGGCTTTTGGGAAAACGTGTTCAGAAGTTAAAAACATCCATCCCTGACTTCTCTGTCTCTCTGCCCCCCTCTTTTTCCCCTGCTCTTCCCCGCCCCTCTGTCTCTGCTCCCCTGTCTCTTTCTCTCTCTCCTCTCTCTCCCGGGGTGGTGTTTGTTTTGTGTGTTGTGTGGTACTCCCGCAACAAGGGACAAAAACAAAGCCCCCCCAAAACCCCCCCCTTTTTGTTTTTGGGAATGGAGTCTCCCCAAAAGGGCCCGGACCATGGGGATTACCACTTTGCCCCCCCAGCACCAATCATAATGCCAGCTCTACAAAAATTTTTTTCCCGGGGTTGGGGGGGAATCCAACGAATCCTCATGCTCCAGGGTATTAAAACCAAAATGAGCAAAGCCCGAGCCTGAGACCTTTTTTTTTACTGAGAATTGGTTTCGTAAAAGCTTACACACAATAAAACGGGTCCGGGAACCGTGGGGGGTTTTGTGAGGATCAGGGGGAGATAAAAAACAGCATTTTTTTAAAAAACCGGGCCCCTCTGTTTCGGCCCACCCCTTCCCCATTCATCCCCAGGACATGGGTTTTGAATTAAAGGGGCTCCTCCTTGAAATAATAAACGCAAGAGAAAAAATGCCAGGGGGAAAAATTTACAAGCAGAAAACACAGCCATTAATTTTTTTTTTGAATTTTCACAATCTGACGCCCCCAGGCACTAAAGGGATTTTAAAAGGTTTTTTCCTTTTTAATTTTGGGGGCTTTGCCTGAAAACCTGGGAGCAGGGCTGGGAAATCCAGAAAAGGAAAAAATTTATGAAAACCCAAAGGGAAAAACCCCTTGCCCCCGGGGGCCCTGTGGCTAATTTCTGAAAGCTCAGGAGAAATGCCCTGCTAATACTCTTAAAAGTTCTGTTTTTTCCCAAAGGGTTTTTCCCCTTCAACTTAAAGTTTTAAGGGGGGGGGGCAAGGGCCCAACTTAGAAAAACCCTCAGCCTTTCCCCAAAACAAAAATTTAAAATTTCCCTTTATTGAGGCCATTTCCCATGAGAAAAGCCTTTAGTCAAAAAGGTGCAAGGGAAAACCAAAAGGGGGCCCTCAGCTTGAAATTTTTAAAATTTCCCAAAACCGGAGGTTGGCAAAGGGCCCTTTTGGCGAAATTTTTTACCTCGTTTTTTTTTATCTTTTTCTTTCTTAGTTTTTGGGGGCTGACCTTGCCCTTAACATTTTCAGGATTGAAAACTTTATTCTTATTTTTTTTTTTTTTGCTTCTCGGTTTTGGGGGAAAGCCCCCAAATTCAAAAAACAGACTTTAATTTCAACGGGGGGGACTAAATCCCAAAGGGTTTAAGGTTTTTCTTTTTGCAAACCACTTTCCCGTGCTTTTCTTTCCATTTTTTCTTTTTTTGTTTTTTGGTACTTTGGCTTTTCCTTGAGCGTTTAAGCAGAATTTTTCATTCTTTTACAGTGATGGCATATTTAGCTGGCCCCCGAGAAATGGGAAAATAGGGTTTAGGCTCGTTTTTTAGTGTGTGGTGCTGAAAGGGGTCCTTTTTGCTGGTTTGGGGGCAGGGGGCCCCATGGCTTTAGTACCACATCTTTGTGGACAAAGGGGGGAGCCCGAGGTGGAAAGGAAAACCATCCACCCCAGAGTGGTAAATATGCAGCACACACCTGAAAACCCAAGAATCTTCCATACTCCTTTTACCTACAGACCCCTTTTCCTTTACAGTCGGATTAAACAAAAATAGTCCCCTGTTTAAAAAGGGGAAAACCACAGCCAAAGAATTGGGAATTTCCCAAATTCCCCTTCCTACTAGAAAAAGCCAGAAAACGTGAACAAAATTAACTCTTTGAATTTTGGTTTAATCCTCATTATAAGTAAGGGAAGAAAAAGCATCATCAGAGAAGGGGAAAAAATTTTTGGGGCTAATCCCTTTCAAATTTTTCCCCCCAGTATATGGGTTTTTTATTAATTTAATTTAAAAGATATATTAAAATATCCCCTAAGGGAATTTTTCCCTTTCATTCACAGTTTTGGGTTTAAACCTTTGAAGGTGTTTGGGGAAGGTTGTTTTGAAATGGTTTTTTAAGGGGTTTGGGGGGAATGTTTGGGGGGGGGGGTTCGGGGGGGGGGGGGCCCCCGGGGTTGGGGGGGGGGGGGGTTGGGAGGGTAAGGGGGGGAGGGGGGGGTTTTTTCCCGGGGGGAGGGGAAAATGGGGGGGGGGGGGGGAGGTTTTTAGGGGGGAAGGGACGGGGGTTTTTGGGGGGGGGGGGGGGGGGGACTAGGTTGGGGGGGGGGTTTGGGGGGGGTTTTGGGGGGGGGGGGGGGGGGGGGCAGGGGGGGGGGGGGGGGGGGGGGGGTTTTTTTTTTTAAATTTTATAAGGAACCAAAAGGGGGACCCCTTTCCCCTCCTATTTTTTTTTCTATTAGTTTGTTTAATTTTATTTTTAAACAAAAACGGAAATTTTTTTTTTCCCCTAGGGATATTTTTTCATAGCCGGGTTTTTTTAAGGAAAAAAATGGTTTTTTTTTCTTTTGGGGATAATCTCCTCTCTCTCCCTCTTCTCTTTTCTCTCTCCCCCCCTTACTAATCTCTGTCCTCCCCAAACCTTAAAAACCCTTTTCCCTTTTCTCCCCCTCCCTTTCCCCAAAGGTCTCTTCTCAAATTTCAAAGGGGTTTTTTTTTTTTTTTTTAAAGAATTACGGTCTCCTCCTTGAGAGAGTGAATAATACTGCAAGAGAAAGAAATGCCAGGTGGAAAAATTGACAAGTCAGACATTACACAGCCACTTAATTTTTATCTTGTAATTTTCACAATCTGAGCGACCAAGTAGAATCCATAAAGAAGACACTAAAATGTGGCCCAATAAAACTCATCTGACCGGGGATACAGGTGCCTGTGTTTTGGTTTTTGGCTTTCGTTTTGTTTCATTTTAATGTCAGCTATTTTTCTGGGCCCAGTGCTCACTTTGACAAAAGCTGTCCTGCGTTGTCAATTGAGATACGGCGCAAAGCTTCTACCATTAAGGAATTCAGAATCCATCCAACAGAAAGCCTTGAGGGCAGAAAGAAACACTGAGGGAGAAACATCTCAACACCATGTACAGACGAATGCCCGAAATAAATATTAACTGTTATTTCTGCAAATGTTCCCACTGTTTTATAGACTTCATTTCCCCCATTCGTGAGTCGGCAATGTATTCAAGCTGCATTCTGGGCTTCTGCTCATGATGATCCTCTCAGCGTGGGCTGGGTCAGTGTTTGTAGCTCAGCTGGCTGGTGCCGGAGTGAAGAACGCCTCTGATTTGATTCCACCCCAGGCACTGAAGGATTTTCAAGATTTTCCTCTTAATATTTGGCTTTGCCTGATAATCCTAGAGCATGCTGGGAAATCTCAGCAAGAGAAAAAATTTAGTAACCACAGGGAAGCCTGCTCCGAGGGCTGTGGCTAAGTCTGAAAGCTCAGGAGTATGACTGCTAATGACTCTTGAATGTTCTGTTTCTCCCAAGGTTTCCCTTCAACATAAAGTGTGTAGGCTTGGGAGGGCAGAGAGGGCACTTAGAAAACTCAGCCATCCCCAGAAACACAAATAAATTCCTGATTGAGCCATTTCCCATGAGAAAAGCCATTAGTCAAAAAGGTGCCGGAACCATATGGCTCAGCTTGCAATTCTGAATTTCAAAAGCAGGAGTTGGCAAAGGGCGCTGCGCAATTTTTACCTCGTGTTTTTTTATCTTTTTCTTTCTTAGTTGTTGAGGGCTGACCTTGCCTTAACATATGCAGGATTGAAAACTTTATTCTTATTTTTATTTTTGCTTCTCGGTGTTGGGGAAAGCTTCCAATTCAGAAACAGACTTTATAGTCAACGGGGTGACTAAATCCCAAAGGCTTGAAGGTTTGCTTTCTGCAAACCAGCTCCTGTGCTTTTCTTTCCATTTTTTCTTTTGTTGTTGTTTGTGTACTTTGGCTTTTATGCCTTGAGCTGTTTAAGCTGAATTCTCATTCTTTCTCAGTGATGGCAGGTATGAGCTGGCCCTGAGAATGGCAGATAGGGATTCAGGCTCTGTTTGTAGTGTGTGGTGCGTGAAGGGCTCCTTTTGCTGGTTGGGTCAGGGCGCCGAGTGGCTTTAGTACCAGGCAGTCTTGTGGGACAGTGGCCGAGCCTGAGGTGGAAGGAATCCATCCACCCAGAGGTGGTATGTATGCAGCACACACTTCTGTAAGCCCAAGAAGTCTTGCCTGATGACTCTGTACCTACAGAGCCTTATCCATGACAGTCAGGATGAGCACATAGTCCCCTGTACACAGGGAATAACCACTGCCTAATTGAATTGAATCCAATTCACTTCCTACTGAGGAAAATGCCAGAAGCGTGAACAAAATTAACTCTTGTGATTTAGGTTATCCTCATTATAAGTAAGAAGAAAAAGCATCATCAGAGAGGGTAAATATTTTGTCTAAGTCCATACAATTCTCCTTAGTATATGCCTTCCATTAATTTATAATAGATATATTAAAATAGTCCATAGAATTTTCTTACATTCACAGTTTGTCTTGTGACTGCCTCCACAGTTTGAATGGGAATGTTCCCCATAGGCTCACATGTTTGAGCACGTGGTGACAGTTGGCAGTGATGTTTAAAGAGGTTACAGAACCTTCAGGAGGAAGATTCTTGCTCCAGGAAGTTCAGGGACCAAGGGAGTGCTTCAGCCTTCCCTCACTTCCGGGTTTCTTTCTGCCGTGTGTTTCTGACTGAAGATACGATCTCTGCTGGCTGCCACATTTCCTCCATCTGCCATTCCACACTCTCCCACTGAACCACAAGCCAAGTAAACTGTTTCTCCATAAGCCACAGGAGTCATGGTGTTTTATCATAGCAACAGAGAGCCCTTCCCATTCATTTCTATTAGTATGTATTAATTATGTAAAATACTGGATTTCATAGTGATATTTTCATACGTATATGGACTGTTGCTATAATCTCTCTCTCTCTTCTCTCTCTCTCTCTCATTACTATCTCTTGTCCTCCAATCCTTAATCCTTTCCCATTACTCCCCTCTCTCTTCCCCAATGGTCTCTTCTCTACTTTCATGGGTTTTTTTTTTTTTTTAGAATGTAGATTACTCATAAAAGACAACATGTGATATTTGTCTTTCCCTGTCTGACTCATTTTACTGAAGAGTAACTTTCTTACCTTCTTTCCTTTCTGTGGCAAGACTGAAACTTCACTGGACTGTTGGCTCTGCAGTTGAGAGCAATTGCTGTTCTTTGGAGATCCTGAGTTCAGTTGCTGGTCACCTCAGGCAGCTCACACACAACATCTGTTATTCATCTCCAGGAGATCTGATACCCTCACCGGCCTCCATGGCTACTCTCACACACGTACACACTCACATATAAACACACACAACACAAATAAGCATAAAATAACATTTTTTATGATCGAAGAAAAACACACCAAACCGAACCAAACCATCATGCCCAGGTCACATGGCCTGTGAATTCTTTATGTCCTATGACTATTTGCCTTCTCCCCAGGATATTAAGTGAAGCATAATAGTCATCTAATTTTAGACTCATGGGAACTTTGGGAAATATATGTAGATGTTTCTCTGCCCAAAGGTACCTGCATGTGAACATGTGTAAAATAGAAGACATGTAAAACTCCACTTACTCCGGGGAGTTCCGGTCTGGGCCCAGGCATGGAGCAGATCCCGGGCGGCAGCTCCGCATTGAATCTCACAAAATCCGGCAGAAGTGGGGCACCCAGGAGCTCTGACCCAAGCAGTATCTCAGGTAAAAATGAAACACCCGTGATATCTACTGGTAGAAGCTGTAATCCTGATGCTGGCCTCCAGACTTATACTACTCAGACCTTTGATGGGCCATCAACAAGGACACCAAACAGCTAGAGATTGACATCACTAATCTGAAGAAATCCCTCATTTCGATGTCTGATGTCTGAAATGATCTCCAAAAATTGCAAAGGACTTTATCGGACTTGATTTACTCTTCTACAATAGAAAAGACTGTGTACAGCCCTTAAAGAAGAATGTTGTCCTTACATAGACAAGACAGGGATGGTTAAAGAGAACAAGGAAAAAGTCAGAGAAGGCCCAGAGAAATGACAAAGAGAGAAAGAGAAAGAGAAAGATGAGAACTGGTACAAGGACTGTTTTTCAACCTCTCCATGGTTGTCAACCCCACTTCCTCCCATCTTGGGACCATTAACTGGGTTATTTCTGCTGATTTCTTTTAGTCCCAGGCCTTAAATAGGCTGACTAACTTTGTGATACAACAGATAGATAATTTGGTAGCAAAACCTATTCAGATACATTATCATAAGTTAGCTATGGAAGACCACGAGACTCAAGATGAGGTTGTTACTTTATCCAGGGTGTTCCTCAAACCCATCTCCACCCAACCTAAAAGAGGGGACTTCCGCCGCTAGACCAAGCAGAGAGAGGCTACCCAGGAACCCTCTCTGACTGGTGATCTGAATTCTTGCTTAGGCTGCGAGGCTAAGCACTGCAAGGGAATATAAATAAAACTTAAAAATATCTATCTGGGTTCCCTGAGGGACAAGCCTGACTGCATAGGGGTTGATGTCAAAAGTATCCCCTCTCCAGAAAAAAGATATCAGGATGGGTATGGCCCTCATGCCTCACTGGACAATGACAGTAGGACCAGAGCCATTACAAGGTTCCCTTCAATTATTGGAGGTCAGGCCTCTATCCCCGCCTTCCCAAAAATAGAATCGCCAAGGCCCTTCTATACTTAGAGAAGGGAGGAAATGTCAGGAGCAGCCCTGCATATACACTAAAGGCCTAAAGTCAGCAATAGGCCTAAAGTCAGCAATAGACCTGACATACATGCATGCTAACACAAAATCTTGGGTCTCTGTGGAAAAACACTGAAACAGTAGGCTATAAGCTATTGTAAACAGGCAACTTCTGTGGAAATTTACCAGCCCAAGTAGTCATAGGTCTTACAAATAGGCAGCCTTGGTGGACAGTACCAACTTAGATAAGGACAAGTGAATCATAGGCAGAGCCATAGTGACCTGTCCCCTGAACCTATACCCAGCTGATACCCTGTTCTGAAAGGTATCTGTACTTCCCCTGAACACCTATGCTCCGGTGCCATTCCCTTCCCCACATCCTGCCTTTTTGTGTTTATAACCTCTGTGTAAATAAGTAAATTACGATGTGATTTAAATAACTAAATAAATAAAATTTAAAAAATTCCACTTACTGGAAATTAAATAGAAATAAAATCATGTGATGATTGTCTCAAGTTAGATACTCTCAAGCCTCGACGCTGGAGTACAAAAGACCTACTTAGGCTCCTCAGTGAGAAACTGTGATCACTCTTACCACTCTCTTAAGTCGCAATCTTGATATAAAGTCTTGTCCGCAGACAAATGGAAGTTAAGTCGTTTTTAAAATTATTGTAATTTAAGGAAACCTTCTCAACAAAGTACGAGTGTCTCTTTTTTTCATGTCATCGAGTCCTCATGACACCTATGAATGCTATTACAGAGAATAAATATACAATAGGCATGCCTGCCTGCACTTTAGACAGCTGGCTCTTTGGTTTGTGTGGTAGAATGACTGACGTGTCACATGTACCAGCTTCCGTCCTACCTGTGCAGCGCTCAGTTTGTCAGGCTGGCTGTGCAGAGTTCTACCAGGCAGACCTGATTTCCAGTGACAGAGGTGCTAAGACTTCTATTTTTGTTTCCAGTGTAGGACACTGCTGTTGAAGAGCCAATGATCCTTAGCAGTTTCCCAGTTCTGAGAAGGAGGGCAGTGCAGATGAGAAATTTTGACTGTGGGTTAGTAACTCCATCCCTCCATTGAAGCCCTGTCCATCTACTGGAGGTGGACTCTTTGTTGGAAATTTCATCTAAAGTCACTCCGATTGAGTGCTGAGAGTCTCTCACCTCCCAGATCTCTGATACTTTCTAGAGGGTCTTCCTACCTCCTATCTTCTGAGGCTGCATATTTCTACTTATTCTGCTGGCTCTCTGGGCTTTTCTCCTGTCCCACCTCACCTTACCTGATCCTGTTCCCCACCCCCTCCCCTCACCCGCCCAAATCCTTCCCAACCTCTGCCTCCTGTGATATTTCTTCCGCCTACTAAGTAGGATTGAAGCATCCTCAATTGGCCTTTCTGCTTGTTAAATTTCATAGATTCTCTGTGGGTTGTATCCTAATATTCTGCACTTTTTGGCTAATATTCACTTATTAGTGAGTATATACCAGGTATGTCCTTTTGAGTCTGGGTTATCTTACTCAGGATGATATTTCTAGTTCCATCCATTTGCCTTCAAAATTTGTGAAGTCAGACTCTTGCAGTCTTCTAAGGAGACAGCTATATCAGGCTCCTGTCAGCATGTACATCCTGACATCCGCATCAACCTCTACCTTTGGTGACTGCACATAGGATGGATATCCAGGTGGAATGGTCTGTCTCTCCTTCGGTTTCTGTCCTGCACTGTGTCTCCATATTTGCACCCTTGAGTATTTTGTTACTCCTTCTAAGAAGGACTGAAGCCCCCACTACTTGGTAATCATTCTTCATGAGCTTTATGTGTCTGTGAGTTGAATCTTGGGTATTTCAGGCTTCTGGGCTAAAATCCAATAATCAGTGAGTGAATACCATGTATGTTCTTTTGTGATTGGGTTACTTCACTCAGGATGATATTTTCTAATTCCATCCATTTATATAAGAATTTATCAAATTCATTGTTTTTAATAGCTGAGTAATATTCCATTGTATAAATGTACCACATTTTTTGTATCCATTCCTCTGTTGAAGGGCATCTGGGTTCTTTCCAGTTTCTGGCTATTATAAATAAAGAAGCTCACAGCTAACCATTAAACTGATCATGGGGTTCCCAATGGAGAAGATAGAGTGAAGCTGAAGGAGTTGAGAGCATTCGCTACACCATGAGGAAAGCAACAATCACAACCAACCAGAGCCCCCAGGGTCTAAACCACCAGCCTGGGAGCGCTTAGGGAGGGACCCATGGCTCCAGCTATATATGCAAGGGAGCTATATATATAAGTGAGAGAAGAGATCCTTGGTCCCATGAAGGCTGGACATGGGGGGCGGGATTTTCGAGGGTGGGGAGGTGAGGTATGGGGGAGGATGGGTGGGGGTACACCAATGTGGAGGCAGGAGGATGGGGGAAGGGATAGTGAGTTCCTGGGAGGGAGGGGGGAAAATGGGGTAAGGGGAGAATATCTGAAATGTAAAAAAAAATTTCCAATAAAAAAGAAAAAAAAATTTGTGAAGTCATTGTTTTTAATAGTTGAATGGTATTTCATTGTGTAAATGTACTACAGGTATTTATCTTTGTATTTTTTTGTTATTCTAATTTTTAAATGTGATTTCACCTTTGATTTATGAATTATTTAGAAGTGCTATTTAAATTTTCCAAATGGCCTAAACAAAACTGTCACTGGGACTGGAAAGATGCTTCACTGGTTAGAAGTACTGGGGTTCATCCAGAGGATCCAGGTTCAGTTCCTAGCACAGTTACAGGTGGTTTACAACCGTCTGTAACTCTAGTCCCTAAGGATCCATGGGTACCAGGTATGCATGTTGTACACAGACATACATGCATACAAAACACCTATACTGTAAATAAATGTTTTAATTAAGTAAATAAATATTTTACAGTAATGACCACTGATACCTAATTTAATCAAATAGGGCAATTCAAATGATGATAGAATTATTCAAAATTTATTGAGACACTGCTGTAAGATCAGTTTTTATAATAGTCTGCATGTGCTTGAGTGCAGTATTTATTCCATGCTGTGTCTTAAACATACACACTACTATACAGGGATCATTTGTTTTGTTCTTCAAATATTCTGTATACACATTGGTTGGCTGTTTGCTTAGTCTCCAACAAACCAAGAGAAATAGATTAAAACCTATACTATTTGTCGGATATATAAATTTGTCCCTTCATTCAATATCTCCTGTTCTGTGATCTTTTCAAAAAATGTTTTATATGAATTTTACTGTGTATTTTATGATTTACATAAATGTTTAAAGTTTTCATGTCTTACTGGAAAACTGATTGTTTATTAATATGCAGAAACCTCCATTAATACAACTTTCTCCTAAAGCCTAATTTTTGCCTGATATTAATTCAGAGGCATCAGATTTCTTCTGTTTGGGGCATGCTTGATGAATGTTTTTTTGTCCATTTGCCTTTAAGTCTTTTGTGTAATTTCAAAATATGCTGTCCATAAATTCCATTTCAGATGTGATTTTAAAAAAAAGATATTGTTCTTTTCTTCATCTTCCAATCTGATTCGATTATACTGATCACATTGCAGGTATGCATTTGATTACATACTTTTACGTACATTCATTTATACTGATTGCATTGCTAATACGTTTCATTTCCTCCACCTTCTTTAGTGATATTTGTTTCAACAGACACCTTCCATGTCATGGAACCTCAACTTCTTAATGTGCACATAGACAGTTGGACTTTAGTTTACTGTCTTTTCAAGGTGGCATGCTATAGAAGAGTAAAGGTAGCATATTGGTATTGACGAATGCCTTTCTGACCCCATAAATATGTTCCTCTGAGATACTAGGTCGCCTCATAAAGTAACACCCACTCATTGCCTCCCTCTGCTATCAAGCTCCTTTATCCCCCCCCCCTCATCCTTCCCTTTGATTTTGAGACAAAATCTTTCTGACTATCCCAGGTTGTCCTTGAACTTGCTATGCAGCTCAGCTTTCCACAAACTCTCATTCCTCTCATTCAATTCTTCTGGGTAATAAAGTCTATGAAGAAATAAAGACCTCTGGGGCTGGACCTGCAGGTGAACACACTAAGAAGCCAATCCGGCATCCTGAAAACCACAGCGTTGCCTGGAACAAATGATCTGACAGAGCTCTCTCTGAAGCATCTTCCTCCACTATCTCGACCTTAGACTCCCGGCACTGTGGGATTCTGTACTGGTGTTTTCCCACGCCCTGTAACACAACTCATTTTCTTTGTCTCTGCTTCTGTTAATGTGTGCTTTTCTGCCCCATGGCTGTTGCTACAGCCTTCCATACTGCCTCCCTCACCACTCTGACATATACAGGCTTCCATCTCTCTTGGGCACAGGATGGTACCCTGCCAATCATCTGATCCCCAAGCTGTCCATGTAGACTCAGGTGGCCTTCCCAGATAGCCCTGTGGGGATGATTATCTGAAAGCAACTGAGTCATCCCTCTGGGGTGCAGAACCTTGTGATTTGCACTTCAATAGGTTTTCTAGTTCATTCTCATGTGGCCAGTGTTATGCCAGTATCCCTAAACATTCCTATCCTTTATGTCATTGCCTGTAATGGCTGCCCTCTGCGGGTGACTCACTGGCCTGACCCAAATATAACATTGCTCTGTCCCATTAATGCACTTGTTTCTATTGTTTGGGCATTTTAGAAAATCCTACGCCAAGAGTGCCTGCCAGCCCTTTGTAATCACAAATGGAATTTGCCTTTTATTTCACAAATAACCCATTTCCCCAGGCCTCATCTCTTTGTAGGTACAAATAAAGGCACTTAATGTTTATTGCCCAAGGTTTACTGACTCCTGCCCACACCTACATAATACAAGACCTCAATTCCCTGCAAAAATCTCCTCCTTGAGTTTCTGAGGGGACAGGGCTTTGATTTGCTCCGTATGGCTGCTAACCGGTGGGAGTTCATTGGAAATCTTGTAGGCTGTGCTTTTCCTGGTGAAGACCGGCAGTAGCCTTCCTGAAGATGCAGATGTCCATCTTCCCAACAGATAGGGACTGTCTCTTCATCTCTCTGCCCCACAGACATGAACTCGTAGGGAGCTAGAGTTACGTTGCCAGGCATCCTAACCTGTGTGTGGCCATTGCCTGTGTGACACAGGAGTGGGGATTCAGAGTGAGGATTGCCCTGATGTTGTGATTTCCTTTTCTCCATCTCAGCAAAGCTCCCTCCTCTGGCTTCTCAAAGTTCCTGGTGAAACCATTTCATTCAATTTCTGCAGGCAGCACCTCTCTCTAACACTGCAGAGAAATGCCGGGTCTCCAACTCAATCATATCCCTGAATACTCACAGATAAAGCATTGGCTCTCAACAAAGCCACTGTGAAAAGTCTTAGTCTTGTGGACTGTGTCTGTCACCCGCTCACCACACATGATCAACTAAGACTGAAGCTCATTTTTACCTTAGGTTGATCTCTCTCTTTCTCTCTCTCTCTCTCTCTCTCTCTCTCTCTCTCTCTCTCTCTCTCTCTCTTTCTCTTCGGTTGAGTAGATTAGGAGTCACTAATGAAAATCTGTTAGATAAGCTTTACATAAACTTTAGAAGTTGGGAGAGGCTGTCAGAGTGAAAGAATATGCTATAGTTTTAGTCTTAAATAACTTCTAAGGCCGTGGTTCTCAACCTGTAGGTCACAGTCCCCACAGGGATCATATATCAGATATTATCCTTCATTATCAGATATTTACATGATGATTCATAGCAATAGCAAAATTATAGTTATAAAGTAGCAATCAAATAATTTTATGGTTGGGGGTCACCATAACATGAGGAGCTGTATTAAAGGATCACAGCATTAGGAAGGTTGAGAATCACTGTGAAGGGTCATGAGGTAAAGGCTTGATCACCATTATGGAGCTGTTGGGAAATGGTGGTGTCCTATTTTTTCCTTCTATTGTTGTGATAAAACACTGACCAAACCTACCTTGAAGATGAAAGGGTCCATTATAGAGAGAAGTTAGGATAAGAACCTGGAGGCAGGCACTGAGACAAGAACCAGGCAGTACTACTGAGGCAGTAAACAGGAGTGCTGTTTACTGGCTTCCTTCTAGGCTTTTATACTCTTTTATTTATAAATCCCAAGCCCACCTGTCTAGAGATGGTACTGTCCACAGTGGGCAGGGTCCTCCCATAACCCTCCTGTACTGAATAGTAAGTATCTAAGAATATACCCAGATAGACATACCCACAGGCCAATCTGATGGATATTGACAAGCAAGATTAGCTAGCACAGTGGAGACTGGAAGGGGTGGGGCCCAGTGGGAAGTTTTACGTCTTTAGGGGGAAACCCTTATAGGGAACTACAAAGTCCCTCTTTCTTTCTCTATTTAGCTCCAAGGCCATAAGTGAGTGGGTTTGATCTACCATGCACTCTCACCAAGATCTCACAGACCTAAAAGCAAAGAATCTGCTTTCATGAGGCATCGTTTGACTCCTGAGCCCAAATCAGCCTCTTTATAAGTTGATTGCCTCAGATATTTGTTATGGTTACAGAAAGCTAACTACCACCAACTCAAATGATCCTGGTGCTTATTAAAAGCGAAACAAAAGAAACGCAGAGACTTGCTCTTCATTGGAAACACAGCATCTGACATCTGAGTTACAGAATACAAAAGGACGGGAGGAAGGAAACAGGAAAGTGAACGCTATGCATGGTTGTACATTATAAGTGGAACCCATTCTCTCCTACCTTCCTCTTCATTTACCATGAAAGGCCAGCTGTCATGGGGCGCTGTTCCTATACCCATTACCATTCTTCTATCAGAAAGGAAGATAAAACCTTAACAAAGGAACAGATGATCTGAGGCTGCTGGTTCCCCCAACTCCAGATCTGCTTTCGAGAGGAAGTTGCATCCTTGCAGAATTATTATTATCAATCAGCCTTTATTGCTTCAGCTTTCTTTATTGCATTCTAACACACAAAGTAATGAAAACATATAATAAAGAGAATAAAACACGCAATGCATCACTGTGCAGATATCGCAATCATAGCAAATCCAATGTAAATGCCCTACAGGGAATACTGGAGTCTTCCAATACATTGCTAACAGTTTGCATGATACTACACTCTGTTATTTATCTACTAAAGCTGTCATGCTTTGCTAAATATCATTGCAGCATCAACCCCAACTAACACTCCTCCTTCCCAACCTCCAAAGGGGAAGCATATTTCTTTGCTGTCACTGGTTTTAATGTTTGCAAAGAGTAGCTTGAGCTCCTGAATAATTAATGCATAACGATTACTAAGCTATGGGTAGTTTACTATTCCAGCCCCTCTGGTCTTTGCAATGTTGCCTGCTTTAATATGCACTTGGAATTGGAACCAAGAGGTAGTAAAAGCCATTAAGACAGTATGGAGCTCAGTCAATAATGATTTAGAGTTTGAATGTATCCTGGGTTTTTCCATCTTGGCTCTCAAGCCCCACCTGCTGCTCATGCTCTGACTTGGTTGGCCTTCTGCAAGTGCTTCTACAAGGGCAGCATTTCTGCTCTGTTCACACTTATTTAAAAGAGTCACCACTCAAAAGTTCAAGTCAAGTGTACACTTCCTCTGCAGCATTTCCAGCGGTGGGGAGAACATAGGTGATGGCTAAGGACCCTTGAGATGTTTCTGTCAGTGACACACACATTTAGCAAATTTCAAGATCTCCCACAGTATAGGGTTTCAGCAAATGCTAATACTACTATTAGAGAGAAATCCATCCTTCGGGACACTGGAAGGGGCTTCCAATCGGCAAGAGGACTTCAAAGGACAAAGTAGCAATGTTCTCCCAGAGGACAACAGAAATTGGTATGAAGACTGTCTCAGCTATGGGCAGAGATTTCTGCTCAAAGTCTCCCCCAAGATGAACTCAAATGATAATGATTCCTTTGTATCAGAGGCTGTGGCATCCTGAAAGACAGAGATGGATCATTCTGTGGCCTTGCCTGTGAGCTGCAACAATCTAATGTCCCACAAACATCCATGGGGAGGCACAGCGGTGCGTGGCACACTCCTTTTCAGTGGGCATCAGAAAGAACACTAGTCACTTCTTAAGAGACAGCAGCCCAAATTTAGTCATCTTGGCACTTGATTTGGGTATGAAACCATAGTGTGTATGATTCATGCATGAAAGCATAATTCTAAAAAGAATATATTATGTTATTCTGACTAAAATGCCACTTAGGGTTTGCTCCTCAATAATGTTAGCATCTCCCATTTCCCCCCATTCTGAAGTTCCCTAGATATCCTCATTAAATGAAACCAAAATTAGTATTTTAGAAATAAATATGTAAATCTCTTGAGTCTGTTTCCCTAGATCTGTTTGCTTATAGTAGGAGATACTGCTCCTTTTGTGAGGGGGTTCAGAGGAAGGTCTTTGGCTAAGTGGATCCTGGTGACCTACACATTATCATAAGTCTAAAAGGTCAACCTTGCTAGTTCCTCCTCACCCTGCAGATCAAGCCTTATGTATGGTAATTGGTGCTTTGCCCTTTCCAGCACTTAAGCTGTTGCTGGGCCTGGCACTGGGTTAAATAGACAAGACCCTGTGTGGCTGGGAGGACAAATGGAAGTGAGGCTAGTTCCTGCACAGGGCTCCTTGGTTGCTAATGAGTCATTTGTGAGAAAAGAATGAGGTGAGATAGAAATACCAGCAGGGTGACCCTAAGCCCCTCATGAGAAGGTGCCTACTAGAACCACACCAAAATAGCAATGCCTCTGAATATTGTGGGAACCTGGAAGTTACTAACTGCAAGTGAGTGTCACCTGTCTAATCAGATGACTGACATAGGTAAGCCAGTGTACTATAG
This sequence comes from Mastomys natalensis, assembly GCA_021653895.1. NCBI lineage: Eukaryota > Metazoa > Chordata > Mammalia > Rodentia > Muridae > Mastomys > Mastomys natalensis. The sequence continues at coordinate 391,784 of JAJTUV010001271.1, forward strand.
AATATCTAGCTAATTCTTCTCTGACAAGCTGATAGCTGGTTTCCATGATGATAGGGGTAGAGATAGAGTCCTGGAAGCCCAAAGGATGCATGTTCATTCCTAGAAGCTCTTTCAATACCTTCGCCCTATTTTTCCCATTGTCAGGGCCCCCCATCCTTTTCAGTCATTTAGATTCCTTACCTGAGTGACAGGTCATTTGAAAGGGAGGGAGGTGACTGGCTTTGTCAGGTGTGTGAGGTGGAATTTCACTCCTGATTACCATTAGCCACAGAGTGACATGAGATTGCTGTTGCCAGAGTGCTGGGTGTTACACCATGAAGTTAAAAGGCCTCTCAATGGTCCTCTGATCCAATCTGCAGTCCTTCTCTTTCACTCAGCTCTGAAATCAATTTCTAGACCAAGAGGCATAGGAGGAGCACAAATTCTAATTTTTTTCTTTAACTTTGTATCAGCTTGACCCTCCACTTAGCTTGTCAAGCATGAGTAAATAATTTCACTCTATTATCTTTCCTATCTGCTTTAATATCGCCAGGGCTCTGGGTAACTCATGCCTTACCTGTATTGGACAAGATACTTGAAGAGAAATCTAAGCTGAGCAGCTAAAATGGGAGGAGGATTGAGTACAGTTAAAGTTAAAAAATAGTTAGCCTGCACAATTTGTTAAAAGTATGTTGGGCCTTGAATGGATAACTTAACCTTTCTCTACCTTTATTTTTTTCATATGTAATGAAATAGTAATTGCATCTATTTCCTCAAGTTGAGAGCACTGGAAGATGTAATGCACATACAATATTTTTTTTGCACTGCTGGGACTGTCATGTGATCATGTGCTCATGTTAAGGGGGGATGTGACAGTCAGTACTCTATTCACTGTCAATGGAGAAAAACTAATGAGGCTTCTAAACACTCATGGGCAGAAACTAGGCCATGTTCAGAATACCCCTCACTTTTGAAAAGGGAACCGTGTAGGGTTTAAAACCAGAGCACCTGGCTTTGAATCGTGATCGACAAGCTCATGTTCTGGCCACAGTTACCTACTTTGTTAGTTTCCTGTGGTTTCCGTAGCAAATTATCATAAACACCATAGCTTAAAATAACAGAAACTTATTCTTCTACAGTCCTGGAGGCTGGAAGTCCAGAGTCAGTGCCCTGAGACTGAAATCAATGTCTTCTGTCCCCATGTCTAGTGGCTGACAGTGTTCTTTGGCTTGTAGAAGCATCTGTCCCTCCTGTTCCTCTCTCTGTTTCCTCGTCTGTCATTGTCTATCTGTAGGTTTCTCTGTGTCACTGTATATGTGTAGATTCCAGCCCACATCTTGTGAAAATGAGTCATGAGGTTTTTCTTCAGCTTAAATACTACAGGCCTCCTCTTTGCTGGATAGTCTTTTAAGAACTGAAATCACTAGGGTAAAAAGTCTCTGTCTCGAGAAAATTATATTCCATTTGCTGCAGATAGATGAATAAGGTGGTAGACAGCATAATAGAATGTCAGCAGTGGACCTGGAGAGATGACTTGGAGGTTATGCACTTGCCCTGAAGATCTGAATTTCTATCCCCAGAACCAATGTAAATGCCAGTGGGTGTGCTGGTTTACCTGTAATTCCACCTCCAGAAGGCAGAGGCGAGGTTTTCCCCAAATCAAGCTAGCTGGTGAGAACAGCCATATTGGGTAGTTCTGGCTTTGATTGAGAGACTCTGCTTCACTGAATAAGGTAGAAGAGCTATCAGAGATGAGTCCCAACATCAACCTCAGGCCACCACATGCCTGTGTACACATATGCACATGTAATCGAATGCACTCTGTACAAACATGCATATGCAGAGAGCACCCCTCCACAGTGTGCCCACACAAACATGTGTGCCCACACACATGAAAGCACACATATATACACAGTTCCCCCCCAATAAAATGGAAAATAGAATATTAACAAAGGTGCTATGGCATAGCATAGGAATGGGGGAAGCTTCATCTGGCATGCAAAGGCTAACAGGGCTTTTTATGGTGTTTTCTATGGGTGAAGGCACAGAGGCAAACTTACCTTTTCTGAATAGGTGATGCCCTTAGTCGTTTTGAGTCCTAAGTTAGGCATATTCTTTCTACTCCCCTTGCTTGACCTTTGTAGAATATAGATACAGTAGAATGTAGAATAGAGTGCATGGCTACACTGTGGGATGAGATGATGACATTCTGTTTGACTGTTCTCTCATTGTTGATGGTCATAAAGGGGTCCATCAGGAGGACACTTTTTAGTTTATCACAAAGAATCCAGGAAGACGTCAGAATCCATTTCCCCCTACTTCCCAATTTAAACATGCCAGAATCGTTAATAATAAAGACAAATAAGTTATGAAAACCTTTGTGGTAGTTGGTGGGGCTGGACGGAACTGATCCCACAAATGAATGACATGTTGATGGGAGAGGAGATGTTGATCAACATGTTGTTGATTCATTATCATGCTAGCCAGGACCTCTGCCTCCTGATTTCCTGTCAGATCCCTTGTTCAGTAAGCAGTGGTGATGGAAATAGGAATGTGTCATTCGTACCTACTGGAAACAAATGTTGTTTTTGCTTCCAAAAGCATTGTCTCAGCACTCTGAGTAATTATTGTATGAGAGGTAACAACTGTAGTTCCAGTTTCACAGGAGCTGATAAATTATGGGTATCCTACTTGGAAAGACAAAGCATATTAATCAAAAGATAACAATTTCCAGTAGCACACTCCAACGTAGCAAATAAATGGCTTAGGCAAAGAGTTTCAAAGTCATTTGGAAGAAGTCTTGTTTGGGGAAAATTCCAGTAGGAAATGGGCCCAGAATTGAGCTTCAGTGTAGACAGTTGTCAGAAAAGTAGGAAGGCTTCACAGAGATGTGAGGGATAGCACCAGGGAGAGACAAGCAAGAATGTGCTCATGTGCTATGGGGCAGAATTTAAGGCTTAGTTGTTGTTATTTTGTGTTTCATTTTGGGATGGGACCTTCCTATGCTGTGACCAGGCTAACCTTGAACTTTTGATCCTTTTTCTTCTGCCTCATGATTCATTATTGTGTGCCGACATGTTTATGTGGATGTGTATCCACCTGGAGGAAGTGGTGTGACATAACAAAGAGTAGCCTTTTGCTAGTATCGCTGACTCCATTCTTGGGTCTGAGATGCTGGCTGAATAACTGAAAACAAGCTGAAGCTTCCCAACACCTCTTCAATGTCTATCTCCTTTGCAACCTTAAACTTTGGTTGAGACATGCCAGTCATTTAAGGTATGCTTATCATGAAGTTGAATCGTTCTAAATTTACCCAATCTCTCTTTATTTCTTCCCACTCCAAGGCTGAAGGCGCTAACATAAGAGTACTTGGGAACTGGGGCTGACCTCAAGCAGGGGCCATTATCTTATGATCAGAACTAAAGTCCTTCTCCCATCCAATCAACAATTATTTTCTTGGTGTCAGAAGGACACAGCAGGGTTGTGTCTGAGAGCATGACTAACCAGGCAGTGGTTTAACTAACATCGCTCAACCACACATGTGCCATGCTATCCACTTTCCCTCTTCCTCTCTATGGTCCATATACTCCTAATGCTGCTGTTGGTATTGAAAGGATGTAGACAGACATCCTCGTGAGCTTTCCCAGTGTGCTGATACTGAATAATTCTCCTTTCTAGATCAATACTGTCTACCTCTGTGCCATTGAGATATCAGGTGACAAAACTTGTAAATGCTTTGTTTAATAAAATTTGTCAATTCATTGCTGTATAGCATTGGTCCATGGTGACCTTCCACTCTTTACTGCTGTATCTTTAGAAAAGGCACCTTCTAGAGTTTTTATATTTTGTTTCAATGTATCAGTCTTCTGAGATTTCATTTTATATCTATAAAGAAAATATAACTAAGTATTTCTTAGTATGTGGCAAACTACTCACATTTTATATTTGGGTGATAGTATTTAAAATCTAAAATTCACTTATCATTCACTGTAGAACTAAGCATGTGGGCTTCATTTCATATTATTATTCCACTGTATCACTATGATACTGAATTTGCCGATATTTTTCATAGTATACTTAATATTCAGTGTGGCAAGAACTTTTTTGCAGCAATTTTTGGAGGATACATCTATAGTTTTCCCCCAAGTAAATATTCATATACTCAATTTAAATTTCATTTGAAGTATTACTTGGGATTCTGATTGGATTTGCGTTGAGATTCATCTGGGAGAATAGTAACATCATTAATAGTGAATTCTCACATTGTTGAACATGTTTCTTAATTTGTCAAGAATTTTAAAATATATTTTTGTTTTGACTTTCTTTAACTTTTTATTAAAATTTTATTTTTGTATCCTTTAGTAAACTTTTAAATCTAGGCTTTGTATATTTCTTTTTTTTTAAAGACTTTATTTTTTACTTTAATTGTATGAATGTTTCCTCTTTATTTAAGTGGATCATGTGTGTGTAGTGCCTGCTGAAGCCAAAGAGGGCATTAAATCCCCTAGAACTGGACTACAGATGGTTGTGAGCTGCCATATTGGTGCTAGGTACTGAATACTGGTCTTCTGCAAGAAAAACAAGTGTTCTTGACATGTGAGCCATCTCTCTATTTCCTAAGATATAGCCTAGGCTAGCCTCCAATTCATGACCCTTCTACCTCGGTGTCTTCAGCATATCCTATAGGCACACAGACCCACAACCTTCCTTATTTCTGATTATGTCCATTCCTGAACATCCCTGAGTACATGTGCCATCATTGTGTATGTGACATTTCCTATTACTTCCTATTCATCGATTATTTGTAGGAAAGAAGTGGATTTTACAAACTGTACTGCTACACACATCATATGCAAAACTGTGCTCCAAATGAAATAGCATCTTAAGCATTAAAAAAAAAATCAGTTAATTCAAAGTAATATTGCAAAATACAGAAGCAAGAGGATTTTTTTTTTTTTTTAAATAAAGCAACAAAGACAAAATCAAATGCCAAGCAAACACAATGGCTTTGATTACTTAGAAATGTAGGCGTCTGTTCAGTAATAGAGGCAAACAAAGAGAAGCTGGAGAAGAGAATCGAGCAATGTATAAAGCACCAAAAGTTTAATATCTAGAACTGTATAAAGAAATATGGAAAACAAGGGAAAAGTCAGAAACCCCAACAGGAAAATGGACAAAAGGAATCGGCTCTTTACCCAAGACGCTAGAAAATACATGAAAAGATGTTCAAATTTACGAGTAATCAGAGAACTAGAGTTTGGAAGAGATAGTTATTATTTTTCACATGAAACAAAAGTTGTGAAAGCTGTGGGCTGTGGAGAGGAGAAATGCCAGAGAATTGCTGGTGGGCGGGTGATGGATGTCGCTGCCCTGAAGGGCAATATACTGCGGCCCACTCAGCTTGTAGAGCCAGCCCGGACACACGTGACTTCCAGCCCAGCATATCCCTTGAAGAACATGCCCCGGAGACCCATCACGCAGGCTAATATGATGATAGATGAAGATTTCCATCACAGAGTTTTGATGAAAATGTGGGGAAAACCTGTTTGTTTGTCATTACAGGGTGATAGATACACACTGTAGATTGTGGTGTGGACATCAGGAACGGGAGACTGGATGCTAACACGGCAGCTGGTTTCGAAAAGGGAAGTCTAAGAAATGTAACAAAGCAGGAGTAGAATAAACTCTATAGCATGAGATCATTTCTGGATCTTAGGATGCTTCCATATAAATCACATATTATGCCGTCCTAGAACTCAGAGAAGCTAATGGATAGTTTAAAATGAATTGATGCTCCGAGAGGGAGAAAATGGAGGGGGCGGGGAGACAAATGAACCTGAAAGAGAATTAGTAAACAAGTGGAGGGATTTAGAAAACTCTTTTTATTAATTTAATATTATTTTGTTTTATTTGTGATTGTGCGTGTATCTGTGTGAGTGTATGTGTGCACTGTGTGTAGGTGCCCGCAGCGTCCACAACAGGCTGTCAGGTCCTTCATACCTGGAATTATAGGCATTTGTCAGCTGCCCGACATGAGTACTGGGATTAGAACTCTTGTCCTCGTGATTGGGCAGCAAGTGCTCTTAATTACTGAGCCATTTCTCCAGCCCCTGGAAAACAATGTTTAAAACTGTCAAAACAGAAGACTCAGAATGCATCTACCATTACCATGCAACTTTTGGGCATGATCTGGTTAGCATGGTTGGTTAACCCCCAGGTGGGTTAAAGGATTGTAAATGTCTCCTCCTTAGCAACTGCAGAGATTATAGAGCCACTGTTTTGTAGATCTCATAGTTTCCTCGGAAATTTAACTGAGAGCAACAGGAAGAGTGAAGTCTTTTTAGCTCTCACACCATTTACTTCAGGAGAGCCGCCTTCAGTTGCTATGGTGACAACATTTTGACTGACAGGTGCCCAACAATTTCTTTCTGACGTACAGGAGCCGGGATGGGATGAGTGTCTCTCTTGAGAAGGATGATGCACTTCTGGAAAAATCTTTCTGAAATAGGAGACTCTTTTCCAGGTAGGAGCTTACATTGAAATGATAATGAAGGCAGGAGTTCTGTTAGATGGTCATCATGAGAAAGTCAAGATTTTTATCCCTCATTTATGTGCTTCTCTAAACAGCCCAGACGGCTTTATCCATCATTCGTCATAGTGCTCTGGGCAGGTATAACGGCCACGGAGGAAGAGATGAACTCAGCCGGGTGCACTATAAAGGAACTTTATGCTCTCTCCTGTGGCCCTTTCACACCAACCCAGTGTGCTTCTTCAGCCAAATAGATTTTCCAGTAACTTCTAGATTATGAAAAGTTCTTCCTCCAACACAGGAATGGGTCTCAGTTCATCAATTTAAAGGTGCGAATAGTTTAATAATAAAAACTCTGAACTTACTTAAAGTTTGAGATTCCCAATTCCTAACTAGCAATGCTCTGGGCAGGGACTCTGAAGACGGGAAGGGATGGGTAACATCAACTTCTATATTTTCTGCCGGCTTCATCGTCTTATTACACCACCTTTAAATCATCCTACTTAGCTGGCTCTGCACTTTCCAGGCTTGGAGCTGGAAGCAAGAAAAATAAATAAAAAAGAGAAAGTTCTTCCTTTGTAGACAAAGGCGCAGAGAGAGAGAGAGAGAAGACAGACAGACAGACAGACAGACATTCCTTACTTGATTATTTGGTTATTCCATGATATGGAGTATAGTTGTTTAACTCGTGGTACTTCGTTTCTTCACATTTAATAGGGTTTTTTGTTTTGTTTTGAATTTTTGGTTTTGAGGGATTTTTTTGTTTGTTTGCTTTTTTGTTTTGTGTTTTTACTTTGTAAGAATTTAAAGGTGTGATTTGAGTGACTGTTCTGACTAATTTTTATGCCTACTTGAAACAAGTTAGAATTATTTTGGAAGAGGGAATTTCAATGGAGAAAATGTTCCTACCAGCTCAGCCTGTGGGTAAGGCTGTAGTACATTTTCCTGATTAAGACTAATGTGCAGAAGGCCCAGTTCATTGTGCATGGTACTATGGGCTCGTGGTCCAGAGTTGTATAAGAAAGCAGGCTGAGCAAGTTGTGAGGAGCAAGCCAGTAATCAGCATCCCTCATGGTCTCTGCATCAACTCCTGCTTCCAGAGCCCTGCCCTGTTTGGGTTCCTGCCCTGACTTCCTTCAGTGGTAGACTGTGATGTGGAAGTATAAGCTGAAGTAAACCCTTTCCTCTCCAAATTTCTTTTGGTTATGGTGTTTATCACAGCAATTTTAACTCTAACAGAGACAGGGACCTCCAGTCATTGTCTTCTCTGACCACTCAAAGTCAGTTTGTCAGCATATTTGTCTGCATAGTAAGATAATTCCTTGACCCATTCCATAAATCACTAATGACTTGTGTGTGGTGGGGTGTGTGTGTGTGGTGTTGTGTGCGCGCGCGCTACGCGCGCGCGTGTGTGAGTGTGACTTGTGTGAATGTTTCTGGACATGTGCAGGCACATGCCTGCAGAGGCCAGAGGAGAGTGTCAGAGTCTCTGAAGCTAGAGTACGAGTGGTTGTGAGCTGCTGGATGGGGATGCTGGGAACTGAGCTCTGGTCCTCCGATGAGCAACACATGCTCTTAACTGCTGAGCCATCTCCCCAGGCCCCAAGCAATCCGTCTTTACGCCATGGCTAATCTTTTGTTGAACTAGTATGTTGGGTGAACTTCCTTTATTGTGATTTTTTGTTGTTGTAGATCTGGGATTCTTTTTTCCTAGCTTCAGTTCTCTAATGAATCCTCAATTTCCTTGAACATGGTAAGTTAATTAGGAAAAATGCCTGATAATTGTTTTATTATCTACTATTAATATGTTTTTTCATTCATTAATTAATTTATTCACATTACATCCCAACACAATTCTTCACAGACCGTGAGGAGCAATTTTTAGTGTCTGCTTTTGTTCTCTGGCATCTCTCATGACTTTCGTTCACATTGGTGTGGCTTTGTGTGCCAGGTTCTTTCCATTGACTGCTACTCTTCACTTACAAGAAGAATGGAGAAATGATTTAGAGCCTAGTACAAAGTTACTTTTCTCAAGACAACACCGAAGCATGCTTCTGGCACAGATTAGTGGCTTTAGGTATCCTGGGCTCTTCCAATCAACAGAAGGGAGTGAGACAGCTCCACCCTGGTGTCTTGCACCTGTGAGGCCTAGCTTGCTCATAGTCACCCTTACTCCTGCACTACATTTCTTTTGTGTTGTATAGATCTCCCTCCTCTGGCAATCCACTCCAGTGCTTGTCTTTCTATCTCACAAGGCTGTAGGAAGCTCTGCTTCTACCCTCAGCTTCTCAGGTACATTTTATAATAGCAGCCAACACCTCCTGGAGCAAGAGAAAGCAGACTTGTCTAGCAAAGCTTTCAGGTTCCCCCATAAACTTGCTATTTACTTCCCCATTGCCAGTTATTTGAGTAAGTCAGACATGTATTTGTTCTTATGATTCCAATCTTTATGTCTTAGTGGTATATGAAGAACATTGGACTTGGTACCTTTCTGAGGAGATGATGATGTGATGGTGGTGATGATCATGGTAATGACAATAGCTAGAACACTTATTTAAAATTTATTGAATGCCAGCCTTTAGGTTATATACCTTATGTACAGTACCTAGGCTACCCTCAAGAGACAACTTTTTACTGTTATCATAATTACTTAGAAAGATATAACTGGTCTTTGCTTTATGTAGTTATTAGGTTGTAGTGTTTTAAACCTGTAAGAAATTATCTTTTAATTATTTCCAGATAGAAGTTGTGTATATCTGCTATAGTTTAATGTATATTTGTTAAATACTCACTATGAGTAGCATGTCAAAAATGCTAGAAAACAAACCATATTAAAAATTGAAGACTCAAAGTTCAAAGTGCAAAGATAACCTTGGAATCAGCATTCATCACTTCAAGGCTTTCAGTTTTGATTTGTTACTATTTAGCTATAAATAATTGAAAAAAAATAGGTAACATTTCTATGATTCTCAATGTATTGATCTTATACTAAAGGAATTGATTTAGATTATTCTTACAACTCTCTGTAACATGAAAAACAAAACAAAATAAAAAACAAAAAAAACATCAAGAGATATTGCAGATAGGATATGGTAACACATGCCTTTAATCCCAGAACCCAGGAGTCAAAGGCAGGCAGAATTCTCTGAGTTTGAGGCAGCCTGGTCTATAAAGCAAGTTCTATAAGAGTTAGAGCTGCATAGAGAGACACATTCTGAAGAGAGGGAGAAAGGAGAGAGAGAGAGAGAGAGAGAGAGAGAGAGAGAGAGAGAGAGAGAGAGAGAGAGAGAGAGAAGAGAAGAGAGAGGGAGAAGAGGAGAAGAGAGGGAGAAGGGAGAGGGAGAGGGAGAGGGAGAGGGAGAGGGAGAGGGAGAGGGAGAGGGAGAGGGAGAGGGAGAGGGAGAGGGAGAGGGAGAGGGAGAGGGAGAGGAGAGGGAGAGGGAGAGGGAGAGGGAGAGGGAGAGGAGAGGGAGAGGAGAGGGAGGCTGACTTGCAGTCACATGCTTACTATAAAACTATTTACCATAGCCAAACTTGGAAATAATTGAAGAGGCTATCAATAGACAAATAGATAATGAAAATATACCCCACTGTCTGCCCCCACTCGTGTGTGTGTGTGTGTGTGTGTGTGTGTGTGTGTGTGTGTATGTGTGTGTGATAAAAACGAATGAAATTCTAACCTTGGTGGCAACAGAATATATCTTGGGGTATCATATTAAGTGTAATAAACCACTCAGAAAGAAAAAACTGTGTCTTTATTCCCTACTCATATGTAGAAGTCTAAAAGCTGCTTTCACAGAAGTAGAGGAGAACAGTGGTCACTGAAGGGTAAGAAGGGTAAGGAGCAGGCTTTCACTGTGAGTTGATAGCAGGTACCAAAGGAGACTTACACAGGAGAAACAAGTTCTAATAGTTCATAGCACAGTGGGGAAATTATAAGTGTGTGTGTGTGTGTGTGTGTGTGTGTGTGTGTGTGTGTATTGTATATATTGCATATGTGTGTATATATTATATATACACATATCTACTTATAATTATATATGGAGAGAGCACAGAGGTATATATCACACAAAAGACTGAAAGTGAAGAATTGGAAGGTTTACAACCGAGGAACTGCTGTGTGTTTTAAGAATGTGGATGTGCTGCTTGCCCTGATCTGATAATTTCACATGTGCACACACACAAACTCATCACATGACTTACCACATATATGTGTAATTATTTTGATATTACATATCAAAAGTGAAAGAACTAAAAATGAAAAAAACAGTAGTTTTCTTGAGATGGAAATATTTGCATTCTTAAAATATCATACAAACTAAATTATGTTTAGAAACCCAACTTAAGAGAGTTATTTATAAACTCTTTGATCAAGGAGACCTGCCTTCCATATTTTAAAATTAAGATTTTGTAGGTATTTATAAGGTTTACCTTAAACCAAGATGTGTATTTTCTTACACAGATACACATCCGATGCAGATGCTGGGGAAAGCAGGTGTGGCAGGCACTGCTGGCCGCTTTCCTTCAATCCTCCTTTCTCCTTTCCAGTTAATTAATGCATTCACTGAGCTCAGTATGGCAATATTACCATCTAGAGATGCTAGATTCATCAGCACATACCAGAGGCATGATCACGTGACAGAGTGCTGGCCAATGAAATACGAAGCGACAAGTTCTAGAAATGGTCCCAGTTTTTTTTTTTTCCACATCACCCTTCCTCCTTGACTGTCTTCTTTCTTCCAACCTGGAGTGTCAATAAAGGCTTATACGACCTCACAAGCAAGACGTAAACATCTTACAACCCGGTGACAAATGCCACATACGAAGGATGGTGAGAAGAAAGATCGCAGTGGCATTGTTGACAACCTCAGTAGCTGAGTTCTCTGCGAACAAATGGACACATTCACAGTCATCATCGGTATGAGGGTTTTGCTGCCAAATGTGTACGTAATAGTTTTGGTGAGTATTAGTTGTAATTCACCATAGTAGGAAGTGATATAGGTTGTATTCTTGAGCTGTTCTTAGTCATATTTAATCTGCTTTAAGTATGCACATACCTACTTGTTAGGAAATCCATCCTAAGTCAATTATGTGAGTTCATCTTATTCCAGGTTTATCACACACACACACACACACACACACATGCACACGCACACACGCACACATGCATGCATGCACATGCACACACACATACTTCCTGGTTGTGGTGGTACATACCTTTTTTTGCTGCTCAAGAAAGTTTGTTTTTATTCAATTTTCTTTTTTTTTATTTGTTCACTTTACATCCCACTCACTGCTCCCTCCAAGTCACCCCCTCCCACAATCTTCCCCCTCTTCTTCTCCTCTGAGCAGGTGGGGACACTCTGAATATGCCCCTGGCACTTCAAGTCTCTGCGGGCTAGGGTGTACACCTTTAGACCTCGAACTTAGAAGGCAGAGGCAGGTAGATCTCGGAGTTCTGAGTTCAAAGCCAGCCTGGTCTACAGGGTGAGTTCCAGAACAGCCAGAGCCACACAGAGAAACCCTGTCTCGAGAAACAAAACAAAATCCAAATCCCAGGAAGATGGTAGATTCCAGATCCACAGCGGCTGCACTTGCCCAGTCGATATTTTCTTATTTCCATGTCACCATATACATATAAGAATCTATATACACAATGGAAAGGGTGTTTGTTTGTTTGTTTCCCTACTAAAACAGTTGTCTAGGCATTGGTTTGGCTACAGGTAAACGCAGAAACACTCGCACAACCCTTCACCCTCCTGAATGCCTGCGTGTCCACCAAGTGCAGAGTTCTAGCATCAGGTCTCGGTCTACCAACTAAGCATGCCCAGCGTCTCCCAAACCCCATCCCGACAGCTAGTCTCAGGACTCTTCACCCTCCTCGAGGATCTAGAGTGCCCACTGAGTCTACTTTATGTAGTCCCAGCACTCCCTCTTCTAATGGAGAATCACACTTAGTTCTCAAGACAAGGACAAATGCTCTTACAGGAGAAAGCTGAGGCACAAAGGCCAAGGCTGAAGCTACCAGCTGCCAAGCAACTGGGACGGACTGGATGGGGGAGGACGATCTGGTTCCCTTCCTAGCCATTCCCCCATTGTCCCTGCTACTCCTGTGGTTTCAACCCAGAAACCACTCAGTGAGCATAGGTTAGCCCATCACATTACTTAGCGGTACAGTGAGGGTGGGAAGGTAACTGTCAGTCCCCCACTTACCCATCCCCCTCCCCCTCCCCCTCCCCCTCCCCCTCCCCCTCCCCCTCCCCCTCCCCTCCCCCCCTCCCCCTCCCCCCCCCTCCCCCTCCCCCTCCCCCCCTCCCCCCTCCCCCTCCCCTCCCCTCCCCCTCCCTCCCCTCCCCTCCCCCCTCCCCCTCCCCCTCCCCCTCCCCTCCCCCTCTTCTGGCCTTAAACTCAGTATTTAGCTCAGTTGGTGTTTTGAAATCAGGATCCTCCCAGGTGCCACAAATATGGGCATTTGCAGCCAGACGACCTTTTTTTTTTTCTTGCTTAGCTGGCTCTGTTATACCCAATGAAGCCCAATGAAGAAAAACTGTGGTTTTTTTTTTTTTTTTTTTTTTTTTTTTTTAAAAGAAAGTAAACTACCTTAAGCTTCTTTTATCTTACTTTTCTCATATTAAATTAAGGGTCGTCATTTCTGCTATGACTTTGCATCTACAATTTGCCTCATCAAGATTCGGCAACAAAAAAAAAAAAAGAGAGAGAGAGAGAGAGAGAGAGAGAGAGAGAGAGAGAGAGAGATTAAGTAAGGAAAAAAAATAAAATCATTAGGGGAAAAATGTGATAGTCTAACAAGAAAATTGTAACAATAGCACATAGCATAGCTGGCAAATGAATTTTAACTTTGGGATCCCTAGATGCTCCTTAGTGAAATATATTTCAATCTAGAAAGAAATAGGGACCCTGCCAACCATTATTAATGCTTACTTGCCTTTTAATTGATGCACACTCTTGAAAATGCCATATGCATCTGGGGAAATATAATGCACACAGCATAACAATAAATCTTTTTTCGAGATCCTGGGTATTTTACTTTTTCCGTCGCGCCACCGTCTTTCTGGTTTACTGGCCCCCTTTCCTTTGCTAAACACTGATGGTAATGCACACATTTTCTTTTTCCAGTAAATCACCCTTTTATAATTTGGCTTCCTCTCCATCTCAGATTCCCATCAGAAGGGCTTTACCTCAGGCATATTGCAACCAATTTCCCCGTAATTAATGCCATATCTGCCTCCGAGTCCATTTCAACTCCCAAATGAAAATTGATGAGGCAGCCAGCCACAGATGAGGCTCACATATCACGGCTGAAAGTATCAGGCTGAGTCCGGGCTTTGACGTTACAGGGCTGTATCATAACAGGAGGAGGACGGGGGTGGGAGGTTTGCTGGTCTTTCAGTGCACATTGCTCATAGTAAATGTCTGTAAATTGCCATTAGCAGACGAAGAAAAAGATTTTATATGACCCCTATCAAATTCTGCCAGAAAGACTAATGTTTAAAGGGGGCTGTGTTACGGGAACTGAGACTCCACAGCACATGAAATAATGTGTCTAGACTTGATCAAATGAGCCACACAGTGCAACAAAAGTCAAGGCAAAGAGTAACTGCCCACTTAGGTCATTTCTCCCTACCCAAGTGGGATGCAGATGGTTCAGCCATATAGTTGTATGCTGCTTAGGGAACAAGGAAATCAAATCCTCCACCCACAAGCCTCAATTTCAGACTTCAGGATGGGGGTTGCCGGGAAGATAAAGGTATAGGGTGACCATGTACCTAAGGGCAAGATCAAGAACGGACTGGTTCTGTTTGTTCACTCACTTGGTTTTATTTACCTGTTTTCCAGGCTCTATTTGAGAACAAACTGAAAAAAAAAAGAAAGGAACGAAGGAACTATTTCTTTCCTAGGTAGGCTGCTCTCAGGGCAGAATGGGAGGGGACAGGCATGTATGTAGATGATCATTGTGTACGCATCTAATAGAATGAATGCACTCAATACTGTCATCAGAGGAAAGGTGAAGCATAGTCAAGCATGCATTCGGGGATTTGTGCATGAGGCATTTGGCAGTATTCAGTGTGAGTGTGTATGTGTGTGTGAGTGTGTGTGTATGTGTGTGAGTGTGTTGTGTGTGAGTGTGTGTGTGATGTGTGTGAGTGTGTGTTGTGTGAGTGTGTATGTGTGTGAGTGTGTGTTGTGTGTGTATGTGTGTGTGAGTGTGTATGTGTGTGTGATGTTGTGTATGTGTGTGTAGTGTGAGTGTGTTTTGTGTGTATGTGTGTGTGAGTGTGTGTGTGAGTGTGTTGAGTGTGTGTGATGTGTTTTGTGTGTGTGAGTTGTGTGTAGTGTGTTGTGTGTGTGAGTGTGTATGTGTGTGTGAGTGTGTATGTGTGTGTGTATGTGTGTGTGTGTGAGTGTGTATGTGTGTGTGAGTGTGTATGTGTGTGTGAGTGTGTATGTGTGTGTGTGTGAGTGTGTGTGTGTGCTCACGTTCGCGCACTCGTGTGTCTGTCTTTCTGTATACATGCATTCATGCATGCATACCTGTATGTATGTGTTGTATGTATGTATGTATGTATGTATGTATGTCTGTGCATGAACTCGACCTTGTAAAGAGCACTGGAGCTTTTAGATGGAGCTAGTGAGCCATGTTCAGAACGAGGGCCTGAAGACAGGGCGGAGCGTTTGAGGCACACAATAGCATGGTCAGTGCCTTGTGTACTACCTTTGGAAAGTTAACCATCGCCGTAACAAAGGTGTGAGGGGCACGAACACAAAGGCTAGAGGGAAGCTTCCAGATGCTAATCCCCCAGATATTTGTCGTCAGTGTGAATAAGGCAGTGTGAATCTGTGAAGATGTGCATGTATGTGCACATGTGTGAATCCATGTATGTACATTTGTGGGTATTTCATCAGCAATGTGTGCCTTTCATTTGGGCATTCCTTTGTCATGTTTCTTAACATGTCTCAAAAATCAAATGTAGACATAAGCTCTTTTGTGCTCCTAAGACACCACCTTGGAGCCTCTCAAGGAGAGGACTCCATATCCTAGCCTGAATTCCCTGACTTTGGCTTGTCTCACTAATACCCGCAGCTACCCTCCAAGAAGGGGCAGAGTGTTGAGACATGGAATTCCAGAGCCTGTGTCTGTTTTAGAACAGTGTGCCCTCAGTGGGAACATAAATCACACTGACTCACAGAATTCACAAAGTCGCCTCACTAAGCCTCTGGCACCCTGTAGCATTTCCAGGCTGCCTGTGAGCAGTGAGTAGCATGGTGTCAGGAGTGTGATAAGAGGGGTACAGGAGAAGCCTCACTTGATCTATTGTCAAGTACATGCCATAGAATCAATGCATATCCAAAGAAGAGCCTGTGTCAAAAAGGGATGATGATGATGAAGATGATGGTGGTGGTGACAGTGATGATGGTGGTGATGGTGATCAGGCAGTTGACTTAGTACTACTACTTTTGTTATACTCTCTGATAAGCTGATTTGTTTTCATAATTTATTTTAGGAAATAAAACTATTAGTCTGAAAAGTGAAAAGTTAATTTTATGATTATTGAAAATCTTTAACTTGATTGATGATGATGATGACACCAGTTCTTTGTATTTGGTGATACTTTACCTAAGTTCCTCTGAATTAGAAGTTCCTAAAGATGTTTTGTGTGGAATGCTAGATATATTACATGCAGTTTTCAGCATTTTAACCTCAAGGACATCAAATGGTTGGACTGGATTCAAAGAAGGGTAATAAACTCTGATGGGGCTGGCTGAGCTGGCTAGCCACCCGAGAAGACAGCACTGTCAGCTTCGCTGAGAAAGCACCTTCCTGGGGCTGCTCTGGCTTCCCCACCATCCCAGCCATCCCACTCACGCACGAGCTGTGAGGGCATTATTCACGGACCACTGGCCCTGAGGCAGCTGTTGCATCTTCAAAGAAGCATAGAGAGAGCTTGTTCAGAGGTCAGAGTCCATGAGGAGTGAACCCCACTGCTCCTGCCTTCTACTATAGCCCTTGAAGGTGATCTAATTATATAAAGAGGGGAGGCTCACATGTAGGCAGGCCAATCGTTATCATGTGCTATGATTCATGTTTATTAATAGAAAAACAAAACCTCATTTAGTTACAAAGTTGTCATACCAGAAGTCGGTAATGAAAACGAGTTTCAGATAATCACTTAATCTTGCTTTCACAAAGCTGTGAAACTTGTTCATTGGTCTTTCAGAGTCTGGATCCATGAAAGGCATTAAAGCCTTTGGGGATAACCTGAGTGCAGCCTGGGGGCCAGTGAGGTCAGCGTGAGGAAAGCTGGGGCCTAGGAAATGGTATGCTGGGACCTGGGAGATAGCCTACCTTCACTGGCCTTTACATGTCATCCCAGAAGACCTGAGAAGTGGAAAGCAGTAGAAACCCTTTGCCAAGCTCATCCCAGTTACTGGCTTGAAGACAGTGACCCAGAACACTGGAAGGCTACCAAATCCCGCAGTTTAGTTGTTTTCTCTCTGGTTTTATATGGGAATTGCTCTTTGCGTACATCTTCATCTACTTGAACCCAGTTGTATGGATCTGTTTTGCTTTGGGCTTTCAGAAACATGCTAGAACAGGGTTGGCAACAGATTCCCTTACTGACCCATTGGAGGGTGAGCAACTGCCTTGTGTGAGGCTCTATGCTCACCGTGTCACCAACGAGGGTGGCTATCCCTCAGCTATCAAAAGCTAACAACCCTTCCTTCAGCCTGTTGGGTCTCTGCCGTACCTCCCATACCAAGCCAATCTCCTCAGTGTATTAGTTGGGGGTCATGTTGGGGTGTGAATGATGAAGCTTGCATGCTATTTCAGGTGTCAGAGCACAGAGGTCAGAGGTCAAGTCAGAGATCAGAGATCAGAGGACAACCTTGGATGTCAGTCCTCAGATTTCACCTTTCTTGAGACAGTCTTTATATTGGTTTTCTGCTACTTTTAGTCTAGCTGGCCCAGGAGCTTTCGGGATTTCTGTTTCTGGCTTCTTTTTCTGCCTTGCCAACCCTGGTCTAGCATGTCTCTGAAAGTCTGAAGCAAAACAAGAGCTGGGGTTGCAAGCACTCATGCTGTGTGCTGCATCATTATGGTTTCTAGGATCTGAGCTCAGAGACTGAGTACCACCTCTGCCCACGGAGTAATAATCTCTGCAGCTTCCTTCCCTTTCCTTTTTGACAGTTCCTTGCTATGAAGCCCTAGCTGGCCTTGAACTCACTGTCTTCTTGCTTCAGCCTACTGAGCACCATTATCACACTCTTCTGCCTGAGTTATTTTCTTAAATATCTAGAAACAGTTCTGTTTCCTTGAGCATATTCTATGTCAGAACTGTTGCTTACAGAGCCTATTGGATTCAACAGTCTATTCATGCACACACATTCTGTTCAGTTGTGTGAATTATCTATATTTTAAAACTGTAAGTGCTTATAAAAATTAAGCATTTCATACAGTGGATCTGGTATGTGGAGGCTTAGAGCTCTGGGGCGACCAGAAGCCCACGTTTCTGCTTCCCTTTGTTTTCAGGGGAAGCCAAAAGAGCTTAGAGTGAGATTGCTCAGTGCAGTGGTTTGAATGAGGAAATCCCCTCATGGGCTTGGACAACTGAATGCTCAGTTCCCAGTTGGCGATACTGTTTGGAGAGGGTTAGGTGGTGATGGTTTGCTGGGGAAGTGTGTAGTGGGGGTTGGCTCTGAGAGTAGATATTCTTACCCTACTTCCAGTTTGCTCTCTCTGCTTCCCTGAGGTTATTGCCATACTTTCCTCCCTTTATATGCTAGTCCTCTGAAACCATGAGTTCAAATAAACCCTTCCTTAAATAAGTTGCCTTGGTCATGGCATTTATTCACAGCAACAGAAAAAGTAACCAATTTACTCAGGGGTGTATAAGTTTTAGAGACTCGGGATGATCTTTGGGAATCTCAGACTCCGACAATACTTGTTACTTTTCCATTCCACCCCACTCAAAACTTTAGATTTGTGATTTCTAATGAGCACAAGGATAAAGGGTGGGGATTAAGTTCAGTCCTCAGATGCCCTGGGTTAGAACTCTCTCCTAACTCTACCCACAATCTCCCCTATGGCTAAGAACCATAGCAGACACAACTAGAAAGACATCACACGGATCACATGGACTAATGAGATATCTTCTCAGTGCCTCCAAACCAACCAGAACAAGTGCCAAGCTAAGCAGTGAAAGGTGGGAAGACATAGAGATATAAAGCCTGGCTGATAAGACAGATAAGCAAGTTAGAAGAGCAAAGAGAGTATAGTCAGCACCTTGCTAAGGTAGGAGTCAGTGAGCACTCTCAGCACCCAGGAAGGTGTCAGGATACCAGGATGAGTGGAGACAGCAGAGTTGGGGTAGAGAGTCATGGACAAGGAACTAGAAGGAGACCGAGCCATTAGGGCTGAATAGCCACAAAACCAGAGACAGCAGAGCAGAGCTAACAGATTAGAGGACTACAACGCAGCGAGGAAAAGAATGCAATGTGTTGTAATTGACTTCTAACAGAAATCTATTCTAGTACAAAGTCCAGCAGCCATTAAAATAACAGACAGGTTATGAATGAACAGAAATATGTCACCCAAGAGCTACAGGGTAGCATGTATAAGAAGAAGACAACAGCCTACTTGAGGGCTGGCGAAGTCCTGACTTCTAGTTCATGGATGACTGTTTTCATGTCTTTCTGTGGTAGAAAGAAATGAATACATCCCCCCCAGGCTTATATTATGAGAATATCGATCCCATTTATGTGAGCAAAGCCCTTGTGATTTAATGCCCTTTTCACTTTCCCACTCCCTAAAATCATTTGGGGATGTGATTTCACCATATACTTTTGGGGGGAGACAACTCTAGCATCACCTTACAAATCTCAGTGGCTCCCAAGATGACATCACTGGCTCCTGGCCAGGCTGTAACCAGTGCTTAGGATGCTGAAGCCGAGCCATCCAGAACGTTTTCAGTTATGAATGTATTATATGGAAGACTGCAGAGATGGCAATAAATTCTGGGGTATTTTAATAAAATCTAGTGGAAATTTAAGTTTTATCAGTAAAAGCATAAACATGCCACTATTTGCAAGTATAACCAGTTTCCAATCATCCGGGTTACTGAAGGATAGCCAGAAATCACTGGTCATGTTTGCAAAGGCCTGGGTGTGCAAGTGAGTCTATTACAGAGGAAGCTGTGCCGTGAGGACTGTTGGAGTGGATAAGGGTGGTGTGAACATTGCAGAGCTTGGGGAGCCACAGAGGCATGTAGGCCATGATGAGGTTTATTTGTATTAAATTAAATGTAATGTAATGTAGTTATGACAGGCTACCATAGGAAATAGCATTGGGACAAGACTTGATAACAAGTTGAGAACTAGGGTAAGGGAGTGAGGTATTAATCTCAGCCACAAAACATAAGGGAGGGTAACAAAATAAACAATTAGAGCTAAGCAGTGGTGTACATGCCTTTAATTCCAGAACTCGGGAGACAGAAGCAGGTGGATCTCGTGTTAAAGGCCAGCCTGGTTTACAGACCAAGTTCCAAGACAGCCAGGGCTACACAGAGAAACCATGTCTCAAAAAAAAAAAAAACCCAAAAATTCAAGCCAAACCAAACCAACAACAAAAATAACACAAAATTAATACCGAAATCAAAAATAAACAAAACAGCTAATTTTTCAAAAAGTCAGAACCAGCACTGACTTTGAAGACCTCTCAGAGAGGAAGGGTAGAGTGATAGATTCAATTGCAGACTGAGGTTACAAAGTTATGGGGGGTAAAGAAAAAGGTCATGTTCATGACTCAAGTGCCCCTATCCATCACTGATGCAGCAGCACAGAGATGAAATAGCTTTAGGGAATATGCAGATGAGTTCCATCATGACTCTGCCATATCTGAGATGTATCTGGGCTCTCAAAGGGGATATCCAGATAGGAACTAGACATATAGAACTTTGGGCAGAAAGGTCTGGGATGGCATTAACAAGTGGTAGATTGTCACATATAGGTGCTTCTGGGAGCTGTGTGCAGGTGAGCCTGTCCCAAGAGTACACACACCAAGAGACAGGTCAAGGGTGTGTTAACTAACAATGAGAAGCAGTACCCACATTTATGTTAGCCACTCTGCTAAGAAGCCTGCCAGTGTTATGAAATGAACCTTTAAAAGAAGACTAAAGGGCCTGTTTTACTGTCATCTTTCTTTTACAGATAAGAAAATGGACATCTACGGTGAAGTAAGCTGGGATTTACATGCAGCGAGTCCAGTGCCAAACCTAGACACAAAGCCAAGAGTCTGGAAGCGAAGGAGACAGTATGGCTCTGGGGAGCATAGAGCAAGAATTAGATTTTAGTGTCATGATTCACACACTGTGATCTTGGCTAGCACTCGGGGGTTGGCAGTGTTAGATTAGCTTGCTAACCACTGTGTTCTCCAAAGAGCACAGTAGTTTTATGAAGAGTGAAGATAGAAAAGAGGATTAACTTCCCAAAATCTGAGCTCTGAAAAGAAGGGAAGGGAGGAACACTCCCTGAAGAAGGCATAGTGCTCAGTCAGAAGCCTCCTCCCATGTGCCCCATTACAGGAGAAGGCAGAGAGCTCTCCTTCCTAGGAGGGAAGGCCCTTAAGACAGAAGAAAATTCCAGGTCTAAAAATAACGATGATTTGCCGTTTGAAATGATTTAACACATTTGAAAGTGCTTTTATACGCAAATGTGGTGTGTAGTTTGCTAGAACAATCCTGTGGAGTAAACAGGTGGCATCCACCATTTATAGATACCGAAATGAAGATTCAGGAGAAGATTAAAAATAGATTGAGGAAGTCAGTGCAGGAAGACCGAGAGAATCCTTCCTCACTCCAGCTGGAATGGAGAGTAGAAATAATGGGTGGATTCTATAATAGACAGGGAGGGAGTGTTTCTAAGTAAGACGGTTGCTAGTGGGAGGTATGGGCTGAGTTTGGATGAGAATTTGTGGGAGGGAGAAAAGGGGAGTCAGGTCTTTAGCTACTCATCAAGGCATGTCTAACCTCTGACATACATGCCACATGTGACTGCATGTGATGGAGGATAATCTTCATGAAACCTAACAGAACATTACCTCACTTAAAACATGACTCTCTCTCTCTTCTCCCTCTCTTGGTGTGTGTATGTGTGTGTGTGTGTGTGTGTGATTATTTTTTGTAAATTGATGTGTGCTTCTTTGATGGAACATTGTAGATGACAGCTTTGTCACGAGTGTCAATGGCTGGGTGAGCTTGAGAGTGAGAGAGATTTGAAAACAACCCTAGTTATTACTAACACACAGAGACATGTGGCTGTCCTTAGACACTGACAGAAGTCTGAGGTTGTTTACATTATTTGAGCTTTTTCCCTAGACCCTTTGGCCCCCATATTACGGTGATACCTGAACTGCATGTGGCTGGAACACAGGAGTTCAAGAAGTCATTCAGTGTTTATGGTCTGCGCCTTCTGCACTGAATCCTGTGGCTTTGTTCACAAGTGGGACTCTTTGCTGCTCAGAATCTGAAGTCAAGTTCTTTGTTGCTCTGAGGATCCCAACAACATCTGCAGAGAGACAAAAGAAGGTTGCCTTGCACTGGGCTATTTAGATGGAGAGAGGCTTCTGCTTCCTTAGATTGGTTTAATAACCATTGAGGCTGGAAGCCATTCAGAGCTTGGATGGAGACTGCAGAGAAAGTAACAGAGGTTCAAGTTTATCAAGCTAGAATGTTCATTGAAGTGACCCCAGTCTGAAGCTATTCATGTTAGCAGAGGATTAGATTCATCAGCATGCTCCTGACGTGCCCTTTGGAAAGTATGTTAACCATTTTATTTAAGAAGTGGCATTTCATCCAGGTTCCCTCATTTGCATACTTGTGATTTCATTTGCATATTTTTACTGTGCTGTGCTGTGGAAATAATTCACTTATTTCATACCCTTCTTTAAATTCTGTGCACCCTCTACAATAACCAAGGAATGCAGAGGACCAAATAGGGAGGAAAATATTCTTGGTAGGAAGGGAGAAAATTCCAGAGCACTTGTAGTCAATCTGCCATGAGTTTCTTCCCTTCTTTATCTAGTAACTATTCCTCCCCTACTCTCTCCTACTACTGCATCATGGAGACCAGGGTTTCCCCAGTTCCTAACCGATTTTCTGATCTCCAGCCCAAACTACCAAATTTAATCTATTTTCTGCCTCCTAAATATTTTCTCATACATCTAGGGCTCAGGGCCATTAAATGAAGCAATCAAATCAACAGTCACACACTCTGTTCACCAGAGTCCAGATTCTCTTTAGAATTAAACCATATTTTATGTGTACTAGTGTTTGCTTTGCATGAAGTCTATGCACCACATATCTGCCTGTTACCTGTGGACACCAGAAGAGAATGTCAAATCTCCTAGGCTGGAATTACTAAGTGTTGTTCGCTGTCATAGGATGTTGGGAATCCAGTCTAGATCCTCTGCAGGACAAGTGTTCTTAACCACTGAGCCATTTCTCTAGCTCCTTATTCCAGAGTCTCAATTTGTTCTATCCTATCGTGAAATTGCCAAAATTAATATTTGTATTTGTAACTGGAACTCCCTTATGCCAACTCTGTTTCCATTTTCATATCTCCTGTGAAGTTTTTGTCCTCACCTGCTCAGTTCCCTCTTGGAAAATAGGGAAATAACTTTTAAAAATGAGAGTAATGGCAGCATTAGAAAGGGGTGATTACTTAATTATCATTTCTTTCTTTCTTTTCTTTTTTAACTAGACAGGGAAGGCCAGAGACAGAAAATAAGTAAAGATTTAAAAGAAGAATGTTATTTTAGAGAAAGAGTTAAGAGAACATTGTTGAAAGTAAAGCTAAGAAGCTTTTGGGTCATTTGCTAACTCAAGTCATCTGAAGTCTCATTCTAGGGGTTAGAAACCTGAATACTAGCAGAAAAGGAAGCCACAGAGGGGGTAGGAATAAAACAGTTAGGTTGCTAGGTTGTTGTTTCAACAATGTCCAAAAATGCTACAAGACAAATGGAATAGTGGGCTGAAGGGAGTCCTGCAGGAAAGCTATGCTGCTTAACATTAACAAAGCTGCCCATGATTCTTTGTTCCCATCAGCATTAGTAAGGGCTGTGTGGGCAGAGTTGGCCAAAGCCCTCCATAGTCCAACCCAAAGAGGAAGGGAAGAGGAAGCAAGAACACAGAGGCTTCCTGTAATAGGAGAAACTGAAATGTGCACATCACTGTTCACATCTGTGTCCATCATCATATGGCTGCACCTAGTTGCAAGAGAAGCTGGTCAGGGATATGTTAAAGATAAAAGAGAATAGTATAAACCAAATGACAACTAATAGTCTCTGTGCATAATCATTGCCCAAATTTCAATAACTATATAGACTATACAGAGTTTAAAGGCTGATCTACATTAAGGAAAGAGAGGTGGGGTGTGATGGTTTTGAGAGGGGAGCAACAAATGAGAAAAGAAAAACCTTAGAAGACAAATCTTGGTACCATGGATATTGTGCTACACCCATGACTATGGGCTGTGGTTGTATATCTAGTCCAGGAGTCACCCCCCCAAAACAAACAAACAAACAAACAAAAACAAACAAAAAAACCCAAAAACCAAAAACCAAAAAACAAAAACAAAAACAAAAACAACAACAACAAAAAACCCCAAACCTTTTTCTATGCAGGATAGATAGTTAATATTTTAGGTTGTGTAGCTTTTATATTTTCTGACAAATTTAACTAAACAACATGTAAGCTAATAGATATGATTGGAAAATGCTACTTCTCAAAACAGGCTAAAAGCCAGATTTAGCCAATAGGCCATCCTATACTGGCATCTGCTTTAGTCTTTAGCTTAAAAATGCAGTCCTCTACAGCTGATACCTGGCCCACCAAATAAAATACTTTCATCTACCATTCCTTAGGGATTTATTTAACTGAATTAATTTATGCAGGACATAAGACACATAGAGCATAAAGTAAGGGAGGTTGGTATCTCTGTAGATCTGTAAGGAAGTAATTTCAAGAGACCACTGTGATTTCTCCATTGGACACAATGAAGAAAAAGCCTACTTTTCTTGGATATCAAGAAACATGTGAGCCAAGACTTGTGCTGGGTCTTGAGAACAGGTGAAAGTATCCCTAAGTGACCAAAATGCAGAGGAGTCAACAGTGTGCATAAACGGGAAATAATAGAGTTTGTCATAGTTGGGGTGCCACAGATGTGCAGAAGAAGAGAGATGAAGGCCTTGCTATTCAGTTATAAAAGATTAATGAGTCATCCTGAATAATTTTGTTTCTCTTGTAGGCAGTGAGGACCCATTGATTAGAATTTTTCAGCCAAGTGGTGAGAGTATCAGCTATGAAAGTTAGAGATCCCAACAATGGCATTGCTGTGCCGTGAGCATGGCTAGACAAAAGTCTTGGAAGTCAGGAGCATCATATGTTTGGCAGAATGTTGTCTGTAGTGAGTGACAAGCTTGGCAGGATACCATGGATGGAATCAAGAGATTCCTGTGAGAGCAACATGATATGAACTGCTAGCAACTGGAAAGATCTTTCTAGAGAGAAGGTAGCATCAGGGATGGCCTCTGAGGTTTGACATGTGGAACCTTGTTGACAACGAATCAAGACAGAGAAGGGGATAGATAAAGACTAAGTTTGTGGAGATTGATATGCTTTTCATGGGCTCATTGCAAATCTTACTGGCTCTAATAAGCTACTGGAGGTAGAGCATGCAGGTTGCTTAGGAAATTCTGAGGTAGAGTTTGAGACCTAATTAACTAAGGTGATTCAATTTGGAGGCTGGGTAGTTACTTTTCAGAGTTCTGGGAAATGTAAATTACAAAATCAAAATAGGCAAATACTGACGTCCATGGAAACATTACAAGATGAATCAGCTTGACTTTCCCTCTCAGATTCACCTTAGTTAAAAATAAAGTTAATTTCATTGGACTGTTTTGTCTTTGGCTTTTCTGAGGGTTAGGGTGGAAGTTTGTGCAATTGCAACTTTACCTGAGCTTGGAAGATTCTGATTCATCCCAAGGTCCCCAGGATGACTGCTCTTCCTGGCTGCCAGGAAGAGACTGAATCAGGCAGAGTTCATAAAAAGAATAGTTTTCTTCTCTTATTTTATGAACTTTGTTTAACTTTCTTTTTTTATATTTATACACTTAAGTGATTTCTTAAAGAGGTCAACCTTAAGAGGGCAGGATTTTCCACATCATTAGGTGCAGGCAAGGAAAAGCTTTCCAGATTGTAAATCTTACAAATAGATTAATGGAACGGTGTTTCTATGAGCCATTATCTGGAACATGGGAATGGACTTTCACTGGGCTATTATTATCTAGGACTCTTACCTATCTCTGCTAAAAGCTTAGCTGAGTAGTACTAGAGCCAGAAATAGACGAATGGCGTACTCTAAATCAGGATGCATCTCTCCTCACAAAGAGCATCTCTCGAGTGTTTCTCTATCTGGGTTTCAGGCCCTATTTCTAAGCAACACAAAATCCTTATGGGCTCCGTGAAAATGTCTTTAGTGCAGTGACCTGCATTTGTTCCTAATTATCCATCAACCTTTGATGACTGGGAGATACTGGGAGCTGAGATGTGAAAGGGGATAAAGGATTGGAGGATACATGTGGACAACTGCTGCAGGGTGGGACGCACGGCCTTGCATAGTTCCTAAGAACGACACTCATAAGATTGTTCTTTTCATTTGTTGAAACTTTCCAAATTTATACCTGCCGTGAGTTTAAAACCTTTTTGGCAGACTATAATATACAAAAATGAAAATGACATAGTGTAAATATATTGCATCGCAAAAATCATGAATCTGAATAAACATTTAAAAATACCCACTATGTTGACCAAGACATGATTGACAGATTTGTAGAACTATTCCCTATTCATGTCCACATCCCTTCTTGGCTGTAGCTCTTCATGCCACAGAAGACATAATCTTCAGTTTTATGACAGTCAAAGGCATCCATAAATGTTGGCAGTTTGAATTTTCTGTAAGTGGAATGCATATGTAAACATATATATGTCACATACACACATACACATACACACTTCAGGACATTAAGTTCTAATGTCCTGAAGAAGTCCCCATGCTATATCCCAAAGCATTAGTCAAATTTTATATTTTAATCCATAATCCATTTTAACTTCATGAATATGAGGTATAAAAGTTAATAACTTAATGAAAAAATATAGTCAATTTAAATACTTCATCAGTAAAATAATTTATGAAAAAATTTAGGATACACTATTAAATGAAAAATATTACTTATTTCAACATATAAAAAATGCATGGGATCAGAAAACATGAAAGTAAAATCAAAATAATTTGAGAACGTACCTGTTGACTCAGCACATGAACAACATTTGTGGCAATGGCATAGATGACTGGATTCTTGGAATTCAGATTACTATTCACAATTTCTGGAATTAGAATGTTGGCTATAGGAGACAAGTCATCTCTAAATAAAAGAATCATTTTGTTCGTTGTTTCTAGGGTTACCAGATTCTAGGGACATTTTGCTATTAGAATCTTGAAGTCAAGACTTAAAAGCATGAAAGATCAGAAAATAAATTGGTAAATTATTTCAAGTAAAACAGTGCTTATAACTATCTTATTCTTTGTCTTTGCTATTGACTTACTATGCTCAATCTTATACCTTTATCATTTATCTGTGCCCTTCTATGATATGCCTGTCATTTTCATAGCACTACACATGTTACTGTTACACAAGACCAAATTTCTTATCATTTTATCATTGGTATGAAGAGTTCCACATTGCATTTTTTTTTCAATTACTCACCTTGCTCTTTTTTTGATAATGAACATTATTAAATATAATAAGGTTTGAAAGATGTCAATAGCCTCAAAAAGCTTTTTTTCTGGAGTTATTATCTATAAGCTCATTTAGCTAAAGTTATATTCTTTAAGTTATTAATTTCCATTAAATATTTTTTCACCCAATATTGCATGTATACAAGTCCTGTTGTGTCTGGATGAGCTGTTTCCTTGGCATCATTCATCACTTCTGGCTCTTAACAATTCTTCTACCTCCTCTTCTGCAAAGATCTCCGAGCCTCAGGAGGAAAGTGCCTTGATGAAGACATCCCACATACGGTTGAGTGAGCCAAAGACTTTGACCCTTCACATCATCCAGTTGTGGGTCTCCATGCTATTTTTCATTTGTGTAAGAGGAAGCTCTCTGATGTGAGCTGAGTGAGGTTTTGACCTGTGGTTATAACAGTCTGTTGTTGGGGGTCACGTTATTGTTTGTGTTCCTTTAGTAGTCTTTGGTTTTCCCATAGACCCATGGCATATCTAGTCTCAGGTTCTTTTCCACCTTAGCAGTGTACATGTGCGATTCAAACCAAATAACCACAGATGCTATATAGCTAGTAAGGGACCATGAGGGAGGAGCAATTCTTACAAGGAAAGGGAAATAGAATATAGAATATAACAAACTTACCTATTGATCATATGTGAGACTTATGACAGTGCCATGTAAATGGTAAAACACTAAAAAATAGTGGATATGAGTTGTTCTGATGCCACAATTTTTACATTATCAAAATAAGATGAACTAGACAACACTCAGGAATGAATACAGTGCCAGGCATTGAGTGCTAGTCTTTCCAATGGTCTATGAAGTAGGAGCTAGGATAGTCCCTGTTTTCAGATGAGAAACTGAGGCACAGCTCTGGTTTCTCTTATGTGTAATTGTGTACCTTTTTAGTATCATAGCCAGAATTTGACCTAGATAACCAGATTCCATGCTTATTGGTGCTCCCCTGGTCAGACCGATTCTTCAAACTACAAGTGAGATTGAAAAAAAACACACACGAAGAAAAACTTCCATAATTAGCTTCGCAAACACTGCGTGAAGCTTAGTTTTGATCAAATCTTGATACATATTGATACAACTGTCAAAACCTGTGCCAGGGCACAGGATTGTTATCTGATTCCCCTGCAGCTTCCTGGAACTGTTTAATTCTTCCATTGCTGAGATGAAGCAGAAGGATCTCAAAGGGCAGCCTCAGCACCTGGCAGCCAGACCTCTCCAAGCAAATAAGGCAAGGAGGAGCAGTAAACCATGTGGGGGAGTCTCTTTCCATATAAAGACTTCAGTGCCAACCACAAGAGCTACTTGCTTGCCAGTAGCAATAAAAATATGGTAGATGAGCTAGAAGAAAATATGTGAAGCAATCTTTATGAGTTTATGCAGCTCTCTCCTTTTGCAGTTGGTGAGAACCGGCAGAATTCACGCTGAACCGAGCTCGGGTTTCCCATCTCCATCCTTCCTGGGAGCACGCTTGGGGGCGTGGTCCTAAGCTCCTGTCCTAGGACTTCCTGGCAGAGCAGTTTTCAGCTTTGCAGGCACAGCTGTGAGGTGTGGCATTGTCTTCTTGCATCCAGAAGCAAAGGCAGTCAATTAGGATCCTGATTTATTTATGCCTCCTTCGTGTTTTCAATTGAATTCCTTGTTAAGTAGGGTTCTAATAATATGATTTATCACAATAAACAGCAGGGCCCCTGCCTTAATTGACTTTATCTTTTTCTCTGAAAAAAAAAAAAAAACTCCTCCTGTTTCTGTGTATTTGGTATCAGCCTTTTCTGTTCTTTCAACCCCCATGATCCTTGTTGGGTGAGAAATTCTACAGGGACTAGATTTTCTTAAATGTGGTGTGTGTGTGTGTGTGTGTGTGTGTGTGTGTGTGTGTGTGAGAGAGAGAGAGAGATGTATATATATATATATATATATATATATATATATATATATATATTATGTCTTAAATCATTCATCTTCTCATGTGCTAAGCGCTGACTATATTCATCCTTATCATTCTTGCATTTACTGAAATTAACATGGCTTCAAACCATTAGCTAAACAGAAGAGGTCTGATGGAAAGGCTCCTGCTGTTCTCTGAATGAAACAGTTGACATTGTGTTAAAAGGTTTTGATCTGACTTTAATTTCCCAGCTTTAATGTATTCTTAACAGTTACGCACCTAGTGGTCTGTCTTAAGAGACAGTGTATTTGTGGCGGCACCATTACATCCATTCTCTCATTTCTCTTCACACATAGAATCTGGAATTTCGTCTTTACTCATCTCAGTTTCTTCACTATAAACCACTTCATTGTTCCAAATCCCTCTCTCAGTGGATTGGTTATGTGAGTCTGTAGCAGCAGTTGTTCATAAGGTCGTATTTTGTAATATGTACTAATTGAGTAAAGGAATACATTGTGGTAACAATATGCTCTACCAGATACGATTTCCTCATGAAGGTCCATCACTGTGTTTGGCAGACATCAGCTTTTCTGTAGTGTGGACATGAAATGCTCAGTACAACGGAATGGAGAAAGTGGGATCAAATGGGAGTTTCTGGAAAGCAGAAAGTAGAGCACCTGGTGACTAAACACTTTAACATTCTCTGTGCTGTTACCCACATTTCTGTCCTATCACTATGGTGGTTTGAATAAAAATGCCCCCCCACAGGCTCATATGTTTGAATGCATAGTCAACCTGAGAGGGATGCATACTACCTGAGAGGGATTAGGCGGTGTGGCCTTGTTGGCAGTTATACTTCATTGCAGGTGGGCTTGCCAGGCCACTAGCAGCTCGCCCCCCCTCTCTCCCCCTCCATCCCTCCCTTTCTCCCTCTTCCTTCCTCCCTCCCTCCCTCCCCCCCCTCTCTCCTCCTGTGGCCTGTGGGTCCAGATGTAGAACTCTCAGCCCCTTCTCCAGCACTCTGTCTTCCTGTGTGACACCATTCTCCCTGCCAAGACACTAATGGACTAAGCCTCTCAAACTGTAAGCCAACCCCAATCAAATGCTTTCCTCTGTAAGAGTTGTCATGGTCATGCTGTCTCTTTACAGCAATAGAGCATTCACTAAGACATACCTCCAGAGTTCAAGCTGCTGTCCTCCCTGAATGGGACAACTTTCCTAACCCCAGCAGCAGGATCCTGATTGATTGACAGCCCTGAAGGCTTTGTCTGGCTCTCCATCCTTCCTTCTGACATAGGCGCTCCCTTCCGGACCTCTTCCAGATCCTCCAGCTTCCACACTGCACACCCTGCCTCTGGGCTTTGTTTTCACTCCCCCCACCCCCCCACCCCCCTACCCCCCCACCTCCCACTCCCCCATCTCCCCACCCCCCACCCCTCCTCCTCTCTGGGATATGCTCTTCCTTTCACCACCTCTCCCATTTCCTCTTTCCCTGTCTCCAACAGACCCTCTGACATACCGGACTTTGCCTTGTGATCTTTGCTTTTCTTCCTTAGACACAATGCCACACAGATCACAGCTTATTGATTTTACAACATATATTTATGGGGATATTTTTTATGTAGAAAGCTAGACTTTTGAAACATCTTTAACTTTTTTTTTTTTTATGTTTCAATTGGCATACAAAGTAGCAGCTTTCCTTATGGTGTTTTGTTACATACTAAGTTTTAGTAGCCCCACTCCTCTCTCCCTTTTCCCATCCCTTATGCCCTTCTACCTTCAGTAAATAACTTACACCCTCTCCTTTCTATTGCCCCCCCAAATTGTTCTCTTAAGACCCCCCCTCCCATATTTATGGCTCACTCTCTGGCTTCCTAGCTTCTATATGCTCCTCCCACATAAATACACAGGAGAAAAATTTAGAAGGTAGGATTTGCAGATGAGAAAACATGTGTTCCCTCACTTAATATTTTCCATTTCGATCCATTTTTCTTTATGGCTTGAATAAAATTGCACTGTGTATATGTCTCACATTGTTTTTTATCCATCCACCTGCTACCCATCCTTAACATTTAATGATAGCAGTTAGATCATCCTTACTGTCTTCGTGGGCTGTTTTTAAAGAAGTTTGAGCTGTTGTGATGGTTCACTGGGTGAAGGCATTTCTACCAACCCTGAGAACCAGAGCTTAAACCCCTGTGCTCATATGGAAGAGAACCAGCTCCTACAAGCTAGCCTTTGTGCTCCACAGTCTCACACACACACACACACACACACACACACACACACACACATACACACACGCAAATGTGTAATTTTTAAAATTAAAGGAAGACATTTCCCTCTTTAGAACTTTATTTTTAGACAGTCTTTGGTGCTTCATGAACCAGGAAGTTGTTCAAGAGGCCATGCGTATTCCAGGGTCAGCCCCTATACAGTTAGTTTGTGTAACTGCCCTGACCTATCTGAACTGTGGTTTTCAGTACCCACAAATGTTTCCTCTTCTGGCTGGACTGAGTCCATTGTTTAATTAGCACACGCTGATAGTTCTAATGTGGAGAAGAACACATGCGAATCCTCCAGAGGTAGATAGAGATTGATTTCCAAAGAAGGAATTGATTACACTTCAGGCAATGGACTGGTTTAGGGAGGAAAGCCGAGTCAATGAGGCAGATAAAAGGGTTTCTTCTATAAGCACTGATGCAATTAGGAACTCATTTTAATTGGAAAGGTGAAGAACTCCTGCACATTTTCCCTGGGCCTTCATCACAAATCAGGACAAATGCTGAAAATGAGACAGGGGTTCACTTTGGTGGAACTGTATTGCATAGTTAGTAATGCCAGCTCTGGGGAAAAGAAAGTGTTTTAGTAGATCCTGTCCTGTACTGAGACACACCCTGGCTTTCGAGCCACAATAATAAGCAATTTATTTATACAGGATATTGAAGGTTATCAAGAAGGTATTTCTATTGCTTGTCCCTTGAATTCTCTGCCACCTGCAGCTCTTAGCCCTCAATTTTAAAAATCAAATTTATCAGGGAGAAATGTATCTCTTCTGGGCCAAGACATATGACTATTTGAATGGCACCTTAAATGCAAACAGCTGTTTTACTTTACTCTGCTTAGGAATCAAATACCAGGGATGCTATCTCTTATAGGCTTGATTCATTGAGTCAAGGAGGGACACAGAATCTGTGTTTTACAGCATTGTCACCGAGTCTAGTATATGGATGATATTCTGAAAAATAGTATTCCAACTATATATATCACACAGGAAAAAGGACTTGCTTATCAAGTGTCTTCATTTACTTGGTGACGCTGTCCCACCCACAGTGTGTTGAAAGTTTAAAAACAAACCCCAAGAGGAATGAATGCAAGAACAGAGCCTGCAGTGTAGAATGGTTGCCTGCAAAGAGCTAACTCTCTGACTACACTGAGTGATCAGAGGTTAGCTTAAGTGCTCTGGGTATATGTGACCAGCAGTGGGGTGATGGGATGTGGATGGAGAGACAAGTTGGAGTCCTTTCTGGGCTGTGTAGGAACAAGTGTTTTCTTTCCTTTTACACCCTTATGCATGACAGCCATTCCCTATACCCCACAAAATGGCTCCCTGTAAGCCTCACCTTCTAGCAGCCATGCCTTTGGGTAATACCCTACTCTTGTAGAATTTGGACCTGGTGACTTATTTCTAATGCAAAAAACAAAAAAAACCTAACAACAACAACAACAAGAAAAAACAGGAAATGTTGTAGACTAGGTTATAAATAACTCTTACTTCCACCTCTCTCTCTTTCTCTCTCTCTCTCTCTCTCTCTCTCTCTCTCTCTCTTACACACACACACACACACACACACACACACACACACACACACTCTAGACCTGAGGAATGAGGAAGTAAGTCACAATTCACAATTCTGAGCTGCGTTATTGAGATGTCCGTGACTGGAAAGAGAGGGACGTCTCTAGCTCCTAAGAACCCAGGTTCTGAGTGTACTAGATTCCAGGGGACACAGTTCTGTCACAACAACATGAGTGAGCTTGGTAGTGGGTCCTTCCTGAATGAACGTTTAGAAATCATGGCTTCATCTCATCCCTTGGTTGCAGGCTTGTGGGAGACCCTTAGCCAGAAGCCCCTGTTAAGCCATGCCCAAATCTCTGCCTGCTCCCAATCAAAGTGTGAGACAGAGACAGTAAACAAGGCAGTTTTAAGTCACCGACTTTTGGAATAACCTATTATGTAACAGCTTTAGTGGATGGTGAACCTGAAGAACAATGTGAACAAGGAACAGTGAAGAACTAATGAGCACACACTAAAGCTGCACCTTGGCTTTACACAGGGACAGTCCTTCCTGCAGGGACTGCTTCCATTCCCCCATTCCTCTGCTAATATTGATGGGTTACTTTTCAGGGTGAACTGCTAAGCCTTGCTATCTGTTCCCTAAAATCTCCAATAATATCAGTATCATTATCTCCAGGCAGCTCACGACTGTCTTCCCTAAAACTTGTCACGGAGAGAATAGTTATCACTAATGGGAACAGTGTCCCCTACAGACCCAAGCTGCTGGACAGTGGCTGTCATTAGAATGCAAAAACCCTATAACATTTCTAGGACTCAACATTGCACAGGTACTCTGGAAAACACCATGGCAGTCTCAAATATATTTCAATGCAATGCAGATATAACCTATGAGTCAATGGTACTCCTACATATCTTTCTAAGACAAACATTTAATGTTCAAGTAAAACTTACATTCAAAATCCATAGTGATTATGTTCAGAGTTCAAAACTAGAAACAACCCAAGTATCATTAACAGGTGGGTGAATGTTTAGATTGTGGCACATCTATGTGACAGACTCAATGTGATTATTCCTCTGCAATGAAAAGGAATAATGTACAGATGTATGTGACATGTTGAATCCTAACAGAAGAGTGACACAAGACAAGAGAAGCCAGACAAAAACTCACTTATGTAAAATTCTAGAAAAGATCAGACTACACTGGTAAAGGCTGTGATGTCCACTGGTCATAGTTTGCCAGAGGAAACTGACTACAGAGAGGTGGAGGGAGATTGGGGAAGGTAAATGCCTTCTGTCCATGTGATGCTGTGTGTGTGAAGATTCACTGAGCCCAAGCTGAATGCATAAGTAGCACATAATTTTATAAAATTGAATCGATTCAAAGTTCTGCCTTTGGTCATTGTAGTAGTTGCTCAAGTCTGGTACGTAAATGCAAGAACATGTAGTATTGGGACTAGAGAGATGGCTCAGCAGTTAAGAGCCTATACTGCTCTATCAGAGGGTTGGGATTCAGTTCCCAGTGCCCACAGGCAGCTCTCAACCATCTGTAACTGAAGTTTCATAGGGATCTGGAGACTTGGTCTGGCATCCTTGGGCCAATTCAGGGATTGGCACTTTTATTTAGAAACAACTAGTAAGTAAACAATAAGTAAACAATTTGGTTTGGTGGGCACAAAGTTTTATTTGCACAGTCATCTATTAAAGAATACACAATTGTCTATTCTTTAGACACTTGAATATTTTCAAAATGGCCACTCACCACAAGGTACAAGAAAGTAAGAAAGTATTAGAATTACTACCTTAAGACTGCTTTATTTTATTATTTTATTCTATTTTATTTTGTGACCACTTTTTCAGAAGAACGAACTGGGATCTGCTAGGATACACATCCATTCCCCTGAAGGTGATGCCTCTCATAACTCCCGTGAGGTTCCACGTCATAATCTATTGACTGCACCTAGGATGAACTGATGCCTTGCCCCTGCTAACCCCAGCCAGGCCTCAGGCCTCAGCAGTCAGGTAACTTCCTGGGACCCTTGAAATACAGCACAAAGCTAGAAGCCAGTCTGACTGCAGACTCTTTGAAAACTTGTATATTGTTCAACAAGCATTATCGATTGACTACCACAGTCAGGTGCTAGCAATTTTAGGTGAAAAGGTCCCTTAATCTACCTATGTTGATGGTGGTCATTGTGAACTGCAGCAGCATGGTCTCCGAAATGTCAAAGCAGTAGAGTTACCTACAACCTTCATGTGTCCCTTCTACCTCCTCGGTAGTCTTTCTCAGAGTTCTTTTCAATGAGCATCATTTTTTTAGCTCACTAACCTACCACATCCTCCCATGCTTCAAGTGTGGGACTCCAGCTATGGGAGAGCATCATCTTCTCAGAAGGGGGAATCTGAAGAAGGGCTCCACTTGGATTTACATCTATTAAATCCATTTGTCCTTCTTATGTGCCTATGACATTCACCTGCCCAGAGGACTGCAAAAGCTTGTGCAGAAACAAATGGGTCTGAGCCTTTCTTTTTTTTACATGCAAGGTTGCAGCACAGACCTACCTGCTTGTTATTCTTGTTATTCTGTACCCGGAGTTAATGCTCACTCAACAGGGACCCAGGCCAATCAAATTACAAAAGCAGTCCATGATAAAGTACATGTCAGCAGTTCAGAGAGATAAAAGGCTCATGTGGAAACGAGAGGGTTAGTGTAGACTGTTAGGGCTGCCCCCATCCTCTATCACTTACAAGAGTTACCTCACAATTCACCTCTGTTGTATTTGATTTTTTTTTTAAAGCTTACCTGACAACCCTTTAAGTTTAACAGTGTGGTCTACTTAGGGTACTTGAGTCAGCCCAGGATTTGCTGTTGTCAAGAGGATTCTTCATGATTAGTCTCCCCTGTTGATGGACAGTATGAGCCACAGCAGGATAGTCTCCCTCTGGTCAAAGGTGAGTACTGCTTTCCCAAGACTTCCTGATGGACTAATGGGACAACCATACCTCTTGCCCCACCCGAAAAAGGGTCAGGTAGAATCGTAAACTCTACGATGAGGGTCTTCAGAACCTTTTGACAGATTTTATAACTTTTATGTTAATGGATATATAGAGAGAAGACAACCATCACCAATGACGGTTTAAGGGATTTTGGATCTTTCTGGGTTTGGCCAGAAAGGGGTCTGGTAATGTTGTGACATCTTCCTTTAAGATGAATGTCCCATTTCTCTTGTCAACTAAGTTTCCAATCAATTTATTCATGTGGTGACTCCCAATCAATTTATTCATGTGGTGACAGTCACTGGTTGACATGAATGACATTTTTAAAGAACAAAGATAAGGAAGTGACTGGTTTTTTTTGTTTTTTTTTTTTTAACTTGACTTAGTATGGGATCACTAATTTATGGCACACACAAGAGACTTGTTGGTGAAGAAAGTAACTAGTACACATAACTACTATGACTATGCCATTTGCAGAGAGGCCTGCCTGGCAGTTATCTCATTATTTGCTCATTTGCATGGTCTTGTACTCGTTCTTAAAATCCTCAGAGATAAGACATGAGATCAATTCTTTAGGGCTATTTTCTGTTCTGCTGAGAGTGTTTGTGACTGCCAGGGGCAGGTGCACGCATGAATTATCTTATCCATGTCAAGGCCAATTCCAGCTGTATAGGATCATCCTGGCTGTAATGGGCTGATAAGCACAACTTTCAAAATGACACAAAATGATCGAGTCAGTCTCGAACTAGAAACTGTAGGATCAAGGTAAATATTATTGCTCGGTTGGGATGGGGATAGGAAGAGGCACATGCCACTTATCACTAACCCTGTGACTCCAGAAACCTCTATAATCTGTATTGACTGTGTTGGATCATGTATTTTCAGATGTGCAATGGGCAGTGGTCACCCAGAGCTAGAGGTGCTGTCCCTTGTCCCCTTTGACTGTTCTGCAGATTTCTCTGGGAGACTGGAACTCATAAGAAGCTTTTACTTTGAAAGTCCATTTATTTTTACAGATTATTTGTGCTAAAGCTTGCTCATTCTCTGCTCAATAGCTTTCAAATCTTCCAACCTGTTCTTGTTGACAGCATTTATGTGGAAAAGGAATTATTTGTAGGTCTAGAGTTTGCATTAGTATTCTTTTATTCATTGTCATTCAACAAACACATACCAAGCACCCACTAAAATGCCAAGAATACACAGATGAGCTGCCCATTTCAGAGACTATGCACTGCCTAAGGTCTTGATGCTCAGCATGCTGTACTGGGGGCCTGGGGTCCAACTCTAAACTCTGGTTTTGCTGGTTGACACTTTCTTTGCACGGTTGAGAACTTTGGGGAGAATAGTCCTTTGAGGAGCAATGGTGGCTGAGGCTCGGATGGTTGAATGTCTCAGTACAGCAGCACAAGACAAGGCCTCCTGCCGCGTGATATAACCTGCGGGGCGGGGAGGGGGGGATGAGAGGGATTTCAGTGTCAACATTTATCTTTGAAAGATTTATTTAGTTGTGTTTTATGTGTATGAGAATTTTGCCTGAATGTGTGGATGTGCACCACATGTGTGCCTACTGTTCCTAGAGGCCAGAAGAGGTGACAGAAACCCTAGAGGTGCCATTCCAGGTGTTATGAGCCAATTGAGTGCTAGGAACTGAACTCAGGTCCTTCACAAGGACAGCAAATGCTCTTAATCATAGAGCCATCTCTTCAGCCCAACAATTTTTATAGGAAAAAAAAAAAAAACCATTCATAGAGGTGCACAAAGGTTCTACTTCTGAGATTAGCATGCCCTGGTTATACTATCTTTGAGGACAGGATGTGTTTATCTATTGGTCTGCTTTATTTTTCTTTCAGTGAAAATGATAGTTAATCCTTGCTGTCAATCTGAGTGACCTTAGAAACAATCTAAAGACTGCTGAGGCACACCTTGTGGGTATCGGTGTGCAGGTATTTCTAGAGAAGATTAGCTGGGGGAGACTCATCCTGAGTGTGCTTGGCACCATGCCAGGGAGTGAAGAACTAGAGGAAAAGAAAAGGAAAACAGAAGAAAGCCAGCTGAGTACCCACACTCCCAGTCCTCTTCTTCCTGGCTGCCAGGATGTGAAAAGCTGTCTTCTATCACCCTTCCCTGCCATGAGGGACTGACAGCTCTGGATACTGTGAGCAAAATAAGTCCTTCCTAACCAAAGCTATTTCTGGCAGATTTTCTGTCACATGAAGGAGAAGAGCCAACTAACAAAAATGACTATAATCATCAAACTTGCATGTCGAAGATGTTTGGAAAGAAACTTGAACTTTGAGTAGACCTCCCATGTAACTTGTCTTAGATAGCAAAATTTCTTTAATGCAGAGAAGGATAATATCTGATTTAAAAGATATATATGATTTCTTTCAGTGTTTCTCAAAGTACAGTCTGCACAGTAACCACTGGATTCTCTGGATCCATATGTTTAAAAAAAATATCCATTATAATTTAGAATTCTAATCTCTTCAAAGACCTTCTGAATTAGAAACCCAGAGAGTAAGGCCTGAGAATCTGCATTTTAGTAAGATGGCACTTAGCCTTTATGAACACTAGTAAGTGCACCTGAATTCAATATTATTGGCTTCTTTGGTATTGGGCTCTGAAAACAGAGCCATGAGGTGGTGCTTCCATCACCCTTCAGATAATCTTCAGTAATCACCAAATTCCAGGTCTTTGTTTACTAGTTGTATGACCCTGGTCAAGTTATTTAACTCTTCTAGGTTTCAGTTTTCTACCTGAGTTGGGAGAATTGTGTTGTAGAAGGCGAGCAACTAGAGACATTACTGTAAGAGAAAGGACTTAGCTATGAGGTCTTCCAGCAAGCTGATGCTCATGATCTCTTCATGTCTTTTGAAACCACAGTATCATCTGTGCTTTGTAAGATACGAGTGGATTTAGTAGAAAAAGAGAAAGAGCAAAGCACGAGCAGATAGAAGCTATGATCTTTGGAGAAGTCACCTCTTGCCTAAAGTCTGGACAATGACTGGCTGAGTGGTCTTCACCAAATTACATGATTTGCCTGTGATTCTGGTTCCATATCTATAAAGTGGGGAGAGTGAGATATTGTACATAATGTTCTTGGCTGGATGTATGGACTATGCCAAATCCTCAAACAATGTAGTTATTATTGTTGGGAGTAAACTATCTTTGATCTTATACAAACACTAAGGAGGGGAGCCATCATTTGAGCTTATGTTGGTTTTCCAAGTCCAGGGATATTGATCTACTAGATCAAGTTCATATAAATCTCAGAGAGTTGTTAACATTTTATAAGAATCAATACTCTAATTTCTTTAAACCCTCTTAATTCACTTATAAAACTTCACTGTCTATTGTCAGGGATAATCATTTTTAAACTTGGTTAGCCAACCATGTTGATAAAATAGGTCAGCAGAGGCCATTCTTCTAGAATTATTTATCTGGAGATGTGACTTCTGGCTGTAATGAATAAGTCACTTACTGATATTCTGGGTTCTAGGAAGGTAGTTAAACTCACCCAGATGCTGTTGGTACCCAAGGCTGTGAATGTAGCGGGTCTGCAGGGCCTTCCACTGGGGCCTGGAGTCATAAATCCTCATGATGCTGTACAAGTAGCGCTGCTGCCCTTGATTTAGGTCCTGTCAGAACCAAGAGGTGACTTTGATAAATCCCTATGTAATTAAAAGTGTGTGATACATTCAAAATGAGTGTCCACAGGAATAAGATGCTTCTCTTAAGGCGACACCTATTTTTAAAGCATATGGGACATGAATAATCAGGAAATTTCTTCTCACCATTTGTGTAAACAATATTCTTCTTGTATGATGATTCTGAAAACAGTGAAGGAAATGGTACTAGGTTATGCAGGTCATGGTTTTATGCTGGGGGAGATGTAAAGGCTGATAGGATATCAAGATTGTATTGGTTCCTAATTGAGAAAAATAGGTTGTGGGCCCTGAAGTATGGAGGCTTCCAGACAGCTGAGCTGTTCAGTGGAAAGTTCCAGTAAGGAATAGAGATAGAGGCTCAAAATGGGCAATGAGATCCACCATGGCAATGGAATGTGCTATGGAAACAGAGGAATCAAGAGTGGTGACACTTAGGAGGCAGAGGTCACAGGGACACTTTAAGTTCAAGGTCTGCCTGGTCTGTCAGTGAGTTCCATACCAGCAGGGCTACACTGTGAGATCTTCCTTCAAAGAGAGGTCTGGGGATGGGGAGGTAGAAAGATCAGAAGTCCAAAGTCATCCTCAACTACATTGTAAGACAAAGGCCAGGCTGGGCTGCATGAAACCCTGTCTCAAAAATAAATGGGGAGAGACTATGATAACGACATCAACATCCTAGATATATCAAGTTAAAATAACTTTGTCTTGGATACGAAGCACCAAAACAACAGAAATTTCAAAGCCAACTAAAAACCATGTGGGAAAACTGCACTTAAACTGTTACATATAAATGTAGATTAAGGTGACGTTTACTTGTTAGACATCTTGTGAGGGGCTAAAATCATAAGTCTGTGAGACTTTTTTTTGGTCTAGAGCCCTTAAATTTTATATTAAAAGTAAACATAGAGTAAGCCAAGAGCCTCATAATTCAAAACATCGATTCACTCTAAGTTTCTGTAGTAGAGTATATTTGAAGAAGAGAATGGCTTTCATTCCTGAGTAACTAAGCCCTTCACATGATTGCAGAGACAAGACAATACAAAAATTGCTAGCCCACCTCAAAAGCAAAGCTCTCTAGTACCATGAGAATTTCCCTTGCATCAAATAAAAAAATTTGGAAGTTATACTTTTTATTTTATCATGAAAAACTCTGCCTACTTCCTTACCCGTGTAAAACTTTAAATATCCCTGAGAAGTATCCGGTTACATCCCTCATGTTCTTTCATTGTCCCCTATCTTTCTCAAGAGAGATGCAAGACAAATGATTTTTTTACAGAGAAGTTTTAAGTGAAAGGCTATAATTAGCTCGGTGGGAAAGAAGCTGACAGATCAAGCAGGAAGCCACACTGTTGATCATTGCAAATTAGTGAGTCCCCATGGTGATGGGTCTCC
Source organism: Mastomys natalensis (assembly GCA_021653895.1). NCBI lineage: Eukaryota > Metazoa > Chordata > Mammalia > Rodentia > Muridae > Mastomys > Mastomys natalensis. Next base: position 432,908 of record JAJTUV010001271.1, read on the forward strand.
ATGTAAGGAGAAGACAGTTTCTCAGACTCTGACCATCGAGGGTGTGTAGAGTGAGGCTCTGCCAGCGCTCATTCACTAACTCCTTCAGCAGTCATGTATGTGGGTCAAACAACATCTGTCTCACACAGACAGTACGCAAAGTCCCCAACCCTCTGAAGAAAGAAGAGAAGCCCTTCCCTCTATGAACAAGATGCCATACCTTCAGTAATGAATTGTCAGCAGCCACTGCGGGGACTTGAATGCGGGGTATTCGTGGAACATTCTGGTGTTTGTACTGCTTTCTCCACATTTTTTCTTTATCTTGTACCTCCAAGGGATAACAAACACAGTATCAGTTTTTATTCTGTTTAACCAGCTTTGGAGATGGACCTAAGACATTTAGTAAGCAGATTAGTAATTTTTTTTCAAGGAAAAATATTTTTTATTTCCAAGTAAGTAATCTCTGCAATCTCCTACTTCCCCATCTTTTCCTGTCTTCCTTCCCTGTGGCAAAAGGAGTCATCCAGAGGCCTCGCCTTCCTTGCCTTCCTGTGTCTCTGTGTCCAGCGTGGGGAGCTTGTAGAGACATTCCAGTCTACAGAAGTTAGTTTTTTATAGTTTTAAATAGCGCTGTTATCTGAGTCTAAAAGAAATGCCTATGTCTTTAGGAGTTTAAAAATTTCAAATTAGAGAAGAAAAGATTATCCAGGGCTGGAGAGATTGTCCAGTGGTTAACAGCACTGGCTGCTCTTGCAGAGGTCTTGAGTTCAATTCCCCACAACCTCATAGTTGCTCACAACCATCTATAATGAGATCTGATGCCCTTTCCTGTTATGCAGGCAGATGTGCAAATAGGACACTCATATGCATACATAAATAACTCTTAAAAAAGATTATCCATCCTTACATTTTGTTGGCATTTGATTAGTTTCCATTTATTGATTTAGCTGGTATTTTACTTGATTTTAGGAAAAAGTAATCACAATAGAGATATCTCATGAACCTTCCTAGACCATTAAATATTTCCTAAAATCTAACTTCCAGAAGACACAAGTGTATCCATTTTTTGTACATTTAAATCTTTGGTTTTAACACACTGCTCTGTACTACAAAATAAACTGTTGGGCTCAATCATGTTTCAGTCCCTGCCTGACAATGGTAGGAACAAAGGCTTCCCTGCAAGTGACGTCATCTCCTTTCTCAGTGCCTTAGGGTTTAGAATCTAAGGTTTCTCCAATGAGGAAAACCTAACACACTGAGAAGAGTGGGTGCATTAGTAAAGCTTGCAGAGGCAAATAGAAACCAATTATTTCCCTCTCTGCCTACTCCTCTGCCTGTCCCAACAGTACAAACTACAAATGACAGAAAGAAAGAATACAACCAATCAAGTATAGCAACAAACTCTCTAAATATAGCAGACTATTACCAATGTCTAGGTCACGGGTTAACTAGAGAAGAGAACCTAGAAGTAGCCACGTGGCTTTAGAACCAACAGACCTGGGTTTCCTCCCTTGTTAGCCACCCTCCTGTCATCTTCATCTTCATGATGGTAGGCAAAATGCCTGGTTCATCGTTTGTTTAATTCACTGAGATCATGAGTACAGAGCTCTCAGTTTGTGCCTGCTTCTTCTCATTCTATATTCCCCTAGCAAATGCTCATGCGTACACACACACAGGTGCATCACATATACATTCTTAAAAATATTTCAATAGCTGGGCATGGTGACACATACTTTTAATCCCAGCCATTGGAGAAACAGAGGCAGGGAGATTTCTGTGACTTTGAGGCCAACCTGGTCTACAGAGAGAGTTCCAGGACAATATAAAGAGACCCTGTCTAAAAAACAAACAAACAAAACAACAACAACAAAACATTTGAGGATTCTGATTGGTTCAGATATGAGACCTAACCTTGGGAATCTTCTGCAGCTGAAATTTATTGTAAAAACATCTGTCAACATCTCTTTGTGTTCTGTTTCCATGATATAAGCTCATAAATGAAGCTATGAATATTTTATTTAATACTGCTTTTCTTTAGTGGGTACCCAGGGATCCATACCAATCAAGACATACTCTCTGCATGTTCTCTCTGATTGAAACATAGACTCTTTCCTTCACTCAAATCATTTCAATATCCCTCCTCCCATTTTTCAGGTCTGTGGCACAAAGAATAACTAATCTTCAAAGCTAGGATTCCTTCTGTCTTCAAAGAGTGGGAGAGAAAATGACTGATGATGTTTCTTGTGGCATGTGAGCACACAGCTCGTGTATGCTTTTCCTTGGGTTGTTGCTGAAAAAATCCATCTTACCCATCCAAGGGGTCTACACAAGATAAAGCTTGATTAAAATGCCCAAGAACGCATGACAAAAACAACCTACAAGTTAACTGAGATCTAAAACCAAAGGACAGATTTACTTAAACACAACTTACCTTGCAATGTGGGTCCTTCTTTTAAAAGCTAGCATCCGTATCCAAGGCAGTGTTATTGCAGTGTTCTCTAGTCATACAGTAGTGGCAGAAACTAAGTATGTTGATAAACTATATCCAAGCAACACCAGGAGATGGGACAAAGAGCTGAGGAAACTTGGCTGCATGCCTTTCTGTTTCTGAGTGATATTCAAGAGCACAGTTGGAGGTTTTGTTGTTGTTCCAAGTTTCATATCTAATGAAGGGTCAACTTCTAAGCCTATCTAATATCTGCATTATATGGAGACATTGAAGAAAAGTTCTTGTCGATAGGTGCTAAGGATTAAAGGTAAAGAAATCTATTAGTGCAACAGGCCACTGCATGTGTATTACCCAAATTTGAGGTCAGAAACATTCATCCCCTTGCTCAGAATGGTGAAGTAATGGTTCCTACACACATAAAGGCAGAAATTTAACTGTGGTAACATAGAATTACTTCATAGTTTAATGCAATGCCCTTCTTCATATTTCTTAGAGAGAATAAATAGGCATTATCTATACCTATGTTGGTTAGAAGCTACATATGGGGCAAAAGATATTGCCTACACTGACTGGCCTTACTGTGATGAAATTATTATTTCTCAAGAGTACCTTTTCTGGGACTGTGTGAACTGTATACCAAGATGGAAGATTAGAAGCAGTCTCCACGTAATGCTGGGATTGTGAAAAGTCAGATGTAAAAGGGACCTTATACAAAGAGAGAAAACTGAGAGGGGCATGAGAAAGCACAAAAGAATCCAGAGACAGCTGAAAAGCCTGGAGAAACACAAAGGCTGGGCAGCAAAAAATGAGGCGTCAATCTACCAGGCTACCCAGTGGGAGAAAGCAAGCCAAAGACCCTTCCACAATGTAAGCCAGCCAACCAAAGGGTTAGTGAGATGGCTCCCTAGGTAAAGATGCTTGCTGCCGAGCCTGACAACCTGTATTTCATACTTAAGTCCCATCCTGAGAGAACCAACTCTCCTAAGTTTTCTTTTGATCTTCACAAACACACTATATGGCATGAGGGAGACACATGCACACACACACCGCCTACACACACACACACACACACACACACACACACACACACACACACACGTTTCTCCATCTATGTATGAAGAGAGTCAGTTCTACACAGATAGTAAGTTTTCAGTTCTCACAAGTTCCACATCCTTCCGGGGATTTGGCATGACATAGTTGTATGTGCCGCAACTCAGCTCTGGAAAAGTCCACTGTGGCACTCTCTACACTCAGGGCTATTCCCAAATCATGACGGGGAGCACATTGCTTAAGACTGTGCTGGTAAGGAGGCCTGCAAACATTGGGGTGACTTCGTGAAACAATAACAGATCTGATGAAAACTTTATATGTTATAAATATATAGTATTTATATATACAGGTAGCAGGAGGCTCAGACTATGAAGGCAGTGGCCCTATTTTTTTTTTTTTTTTGTCAGAAATAGGTAATTCCATGGAGATTGAACCCCAAGCCAGAAGTCAGCAAGGCTCCGGAGCTGCATAGCTTCTTTATCGTGAACTTCTCAGGCCCAGTGGACACCACTGCACACTCCTTTATCCTGTAGCACGATTAACACTGAGCAAGATTGTGAAGCGCTGGTATGGGTCCTTCAGCAACAGACCTCAGTGCTCCATCAGCCTCTCCCACACCTCAATATCTTCAGGAGATGTCCTTTGACTTAATCATTATCAATCCAAAGATGTACAAGCTAAGAAATCTTAGAGGGAACCTGCCTGGCCCACAGGCTGCAATGTTACCCATGCTCAGAAGCAGTTTCAGGTACACAAATAAATGACTAAGCCTTTGAGCAGCAGATCCTTGACCACATTAGGCACAGTACTAGTTCAACAGAATAAAGCTCTTCATTTGTTTTGCCATTTGCTTTTCTTTTGGTGGTTTAACAATTGGTTATGGTTGGTTTTAAATATATTTCTATATCCAATTTTTATCTAGTGTTATTGCTTCTATGAAAACTTATTATGTTCATGGTAAATGGTGCTGGATATTAGGCCCCCAAGTAAAGACTGCTCACTAAGAGACTCACAAAACCAGAAAAGATATCCATCCCAACAGATGCAATAAACCATAATACAGAAAGGTCCAAAACCATGAAAAAAATCAAGAAAATTTTATTTTTCTAAAAATTCATAATTAGAAAACGCAAAGACACTGGAGTGGATGAAACCCTGGATAACAGACTCAGAATTTATAAATGCTATCAGTGATTTCAAAGTGGATGCAAACAATCAGATTAATGAAGCAAGAAAATCAATTCAGGACCCAGAGAGGAGAGAGAAACATAGACAGGAATCACCGCCATGGATTGGAAACTCGATACTATGAGTGAGAAACTCAGTAAGGAAAGTGATATTTAGCCAAAAGTGAATAGAGAACTTGAAAATGCATCTCACCCACGTCTGAATAGCTAAGATTAAGAAAACAAATAACAGATGCTATTGAGAATTTAAGGGAGCCTTATGCATTGTTGATGGAATCCACCAGTGGTGCAACCTCTGTGAGAAGCAGTGTGTTGACTTCTCAACATCTAGATAGAAATCAACTATGTAAGCCAGTGCCACCACCCCTGGGGAAATACCTGGGAAAATACTTGCTACTACAGAGCTAGGTGCTCATCCATGGTCATCACTGCTCTACTGAAAATAGCAAAGATGTGGAAGCAGCATATATGTCCATTAACTGATAGTTGGTAATGAAAACTATGAACCAGTATCTGTTATGTCCCTGCTGCTGAGATAGAACAGTCTGACATAAACACTTTAAGGGAGAGGGTTCCAAAAGGTAGAACCCATCAAGGCAAAGAAGCCATGGCAACACTCCAAGAAGGCATAGCCACAGGAGCAAATGACTGGCTAATCACATTTTTCACATGGGAGTCAGAGAGAGAGAGAGAAGAGAGAGAGAGAGAGAGAGAGAGAGAGAGAGAGAGAGAGAGAGAGAGCATGAAGAAGAGCAAGACTATAAACTCAAAGATGCAAGTGCCATACTTCCTCCAGCAAGGTTCCATTCTCCAGAAGTTCCATAGAGCACCACCAACTGGGGATCAAGTGTTCAAATCATGAGATTATAGGGGACATTTCCCATTCAAATCACCACAGTATATATACATGACTAAATTTTATTCAATTTTAAAGAAAATGAAATGAGAAATTTGCAGGATGGAAGTGAAAAGGAGTAGACTGAGTGAGGTAACCCAATCGCAGAAGGAAAAGCCCTGGATCTTCTAACCCCTATGTGAATCCTAGCACTGAATCTTTAGATTTTAGTACCTTTAAAGGCTAGAAATAGCCTCATCAAGTTATGAAGCCTACAAGCTACAATAGTGACTGAGAGCAAGTGAGTCACATGGGTACAGTATCAGTATGAATGCTATGGAAGGAACCAACTACTTTCTAATTGGATTTAAGGCCACTCCACAGGAGGAAATCTATGTCTGCTACTGTACATCCGGCCAAAGACTCATGGCTAGGGGTCTCACACACCCCAGAGGTGAGTCTACTATTATTTTCTTAAATGGACACAGTATCAAACCACCTTCCAAATTCCTTTCCCTGTAACAGTAGACTAGGGTTCTTCTCATAATTCATTAGAGAAGCTTCTTTGTGCAGCGGATGGTGGTTAATATGGAAACTCAAACTGTGGCATCCTCAGACATAATGGGGCATGCTTTAAGGGTCAGGGCCATCATGGAACAGAAGACAGAAACACTGCAAGAGCCTAAAGTCAAAACCCAGAGAGGACAAGTGGAAAGCAGTGCCTTGTGGACAGGACAGGACAGGACAGGACAGGACAGGACAGGACAGGACAGACAGACAGGACAGGACAACATACTCATGAACTCACAGTGGCTGCTTGCCTGCCCAATACCTGCATAAGATAAACCTAGGGAGAATTTCAGCACAAAGCGGAGAGGGGCGCACCAGCCTTCACACCTACCTGAGGAGCTCTTGACAGTGGATGGTGTCTGGAGTAGGGAGAATCTGTTTTTGTTAAGGTATGCCCACTGGCAAGTCAACTATGCCCCATATGCTCCAATAGATGCCTTCACATGCAGGAGTATATGAACAACACAAAGACCTGGGGTTATTAAAAAAACAAGACATGAAGTTGGGAGGAAACCAGGGGTTAGAGAATATATCTGGGAGCAGTTGGAAGGAGTCCAGTAAATATGTCCAAATTGCATTGTATACATGTATGAAAATCTCAGAGTTAATTAAAATGCTATATATTTTAAAAGAAACGCTTGAAATAAAAACTTCAATGGCTCAAATATAGAAATCACAGTGGGATAATCATCAAGTGAAATGAAGAACGACAGAAACAGGATAAAACCAAAGTACTGTATGCATTTATTTTTGTCTTTTTTTTTAATTTTTGGAAACAGAGTTTTATTTTTAATTACCATAACTTTCAGTAGTTCAGGAATACAATCCAGAGATGAAACTAAGGATCCATAGTGTTGATAAAGTAACTCAGGTGAAAACTAAAAGCATAAGAAACAAAAAATAATTATCCCCAACTGGGAATGAAAATGGACATTTGAGTAAAAAATCATTGATAATTCCAACTGTTCCTATCTAAAAGAAGAATCTCTGTAATGCATTATAGTCAAGCTGTCAAAAGCTACAAAGCAAATAAGCAGTATTAAAACCTGTGAGGGGAAAATACCAGCTCACCTCCAAAAGGAAGAACTCAAGGATAAATGAGATCACAACCCAACCCTCCAAGCCAGGGTGTCTCATAGCAATATACTGAAAGGAAATAACTGCCAACCAAGACTCGTGTATCCAGTAAAGCTATTTAAACTTAAGATAGAAATAAATACATTCTGCTATAAGACTGTAGCCCCTCATCTAGGGTTGGGGCCCCATGAGATTCTACCATTCGCACTGACATGTCAACTGCTGTGGTTGATCTAAAGTTTGAGTCAGCATCTCAGAAGGGCAGCTTTCCTGTCACATTTAGAACACACAATCTTGCAGCAGTCTTCCTGGTCCTCTGGCTCTAGTCTTTTTGAGACCCTCTTCTTTGACATCACCTGAGCCTTGGTAATAGGGGTTGTGTTGTAGATGTATCAGCTGGTGCTGGGCACCCCATGGCCAGTTGCTTTCTGCATTTGGACCAGTTGTAGATTTCTGTCAAGGTCTCCATATGCTGGAAAAAAAAAGTTTTTTAAATATGAATCATGAGAACTACACATATCTGAGATTATAAGGGTAAATATTTAGGATACTTACCAAGTATCAGATTTTTAAAATGTCTTTCTCACACATCAGCTTTTGACTGACTCCCATTCTCTCCTGCGTTCCCTGAAGCAGTATTTATATACGCAAGGCACAGAGCCAACACATATAGAGATGAACAGATGAATGGATTTTTAAAATATATACATATTCAGTGAATTATTTTCAGCCATAAAGGAGAATAAAACGATTTTGTTTTGCAGGAAAATAGCAAAACAAGACTGATTCAGAAATATGTTTTTTCATACATAGAATATATGTGTGTGCACATATATGATAAAGGATTAGAAGGTGTGGGGAGGAGGAGAGGACACTGGAAAAGAATAAAGAAAAGCAAACACCCATGCTTTTTCTCATGTATGAAGCATATGTATATGAAAGACAAAAATAAAAAGAGGACCATTTGCAGGGAGAGACAGCACTGGAGAGAAGGGTAAGGGTGACAAGAGAAGGCAAGGGAAGCAAATGAATGAATTATAATACACATGTATGAAATGTCTGAAACATTATATACACCTACTAAAATTTAATTAAAAATTGTTACCTATGAAGGGAAGGATTGAAAAAACTCCCCCTGAATAGAGTTTATCTGCAAAGAGAAAGAGCTTGAGAGAAAATGAAAGCAGAGATGCCAAAAGAAAACATGGATTGGAAATTCTTTGGCTGAAGGGAAGAAAAGGCTCAGGTAGATAAGAGTGTTGAATCACTCGCCTCAAAGAAGAAAGCGCTCAACAGAAATAAAGGATTGCAACTCTTGTCAATAATTTGAATACATTCCTTCTGGAAATAAGCAAGGCACAGACAAGATCAGTAAATGCCAGTGGGGAACACGAAGCCTCACACAGGATCTGAGGGCCAGCTTTACCCTACGAGTTCAGTTTATTCAGAGGAACAGTGTTGCCTCTGGATCGACTGGGAACTGTGTACACTGAATGTCTCCGGGATCTCAGGATAGGATTTGGGTTAAGGTATGCTGGTCACGTTTTGTAAACTTGATACAAACTAGGGTTACCTGGGAAGAGGAAATTTCAACTGAGGAATTACCTTTATCAGATTAGTATGTGGGGATGGCATTTTCTTGATTAAAGATTGATGTGAGAGGGCCCAGCCCACTGCAGGCAGCACTACTCCTAGGCAAGATGTCCTTAGTTCTATAAGAAAGCAAGCTGGGAAGCCATGCGGAGCAAGACAATAAGCAGGATTCCTCCATGTTCTCTGCTTCAGTTCTAGGCTTGGCTTCCCTTCATGGAGGGCTGTAACTTATATATCAAGTAAACTGTCTTCTGCGATTTGCTTTGGGTCAGTGTTTTATCACAACAATAAAAACAAACTGTGACATGCATTTAACATGCATTTAAGAATGCATGTTTTAACATGCATTTAAGAATGTGAAATGAACTTGTCTTCTCCACTTCTTCCTCTTTTTGTTTGGTTTTTGGTTGGTTGCCTTGGTTTGGCTTCCTCTGGTTTCATTCTGGAGACAGGATCTCCTTTGTAGTAATTAATTTTTCTACTAATGCCTTCTGCCTTCAGAAACTGATTTTTTTTTTTGCTAGACCTTGTAACTAAATTAATAATTTAGACTTTGGAACCATCTAAAACTTTGTATTCAATCTGTTTCCCTACTTTGTACTCAGCTTCTTTAAGTTTAACCTGTCTTTAAGAAAACAATGTAACAATTTTACTATGGATTCCCCATTCCCATCCACTTTAACAAGCTAAACCGAACACAGTTTTAATCTTAAAATGTGTTCTTTATCCATGTCCCTGATGTGTGTGTGTGTTCATGCTCATAATAATTGAGTTTTACTTAATCCACTGCAAACAGCAGCAACATTGAAAACAGTGTTTTAAATATCCACAATAAATGTAGGAAACAACTTGTGAGTGTAGGTTAATAACACCTGTTTGCAGTTTTGAGTGCTGAATTGAGTCAGTATGGGTCAACGAAGCAACTTTTTCTCCTGTAAAACTCCATTTAAAATATCTGTAGAAAGAGCTCCCTTCTTTTCCCACACTATGTTTTATGTGCTGTTCCATAAACATAAAGTCCTTTGTTGGACACAGACAAGACAGTAAACAAGGACAGATGGAAGACACAGAAGAGAGTGCATAGGGCATGACTGGGTTCACTCTTGCTCTAACGAATCCAGAGGAAGTTTCTTTTCCTGAATGTTACATATACTACATCCCTCAAATGATGCAACTCATGATGATGGTCCTGCCTCAGACTCTGGAGTGCTGGGATTATAAGTGAGTGTGTAGTCTGACCTCTTGCTTGTTACTACTTAGCCACAATCATCTCTCCTTCTTTCCATCCTCTGGTCCTTTATAAGTAAGTTTAGGTCATTTCAGACTTTTTGCTTTATCAGATGAATCTATTCCCATGCTTAAAGCACTGGTAAAGCAATAGCTCACAGGATTAAGGTATTGGTAATACTACTATAGCATTGCTTAGAACATAGGCAATCAAGGATTCCTGTGGACTAGGAGGGCAAATGAGGCCTCATGGGAATTATTAATTAAGGAAGAAGAATTGGATCTAAAATGAAGTTAAATTTTAATTGGTATAGTTCCCAGCTGCAACAAGACAGAGTGTGGTAGCATATAATAGACATAATTGCTATCTGGACCAACAATGAGGATACTTCTTATCGGGAAGTTATCTGCTTATATCTGTCTCCCCGTTTTTCTTTTCTAGGATGCCTTCAGTTACAGACATCTCCATGAAGATGGTAAGTAGATACAAACGTCCTGAGTGGCCATGCTTGCACTCAGTACCACAGCACACCATAAGACAGATGAGGAAGGAGGCCCACCCCATGCTACTCTCACCCCTGGGTATCCTCCCTCTGTCACTTTGTCATATTTGTCCTTCACAGCACGTCATTCCTCTGCTGTTTTTCCCTCTGGTCTTTATAGAACTCCTAGCTTTCCAAGATGCAAGACCAAAGCTCTTATATACTGATGCCACAGGCCTTCCAAGTAAGGAGATTAAATGGGCTTTAGTAATCTCTCTCTCTCTCTCTCTCTCTCTCTCTTCTCTCTCTCTCTCTCTCTCTGTCTGTCTCTCTCTCTCTCTGTCTCTCTCTGTCTCTGTCTCTCTCTGTCTCTCTCTCTCTCTCTCTCTCTCTCTCTCTCTCTCTCTCTGGCTGGCTGTCTCTCTGGCTGCAATGATGATTTTTAGTAAGAGAAACAATGATTATCAGCCAAACAAAAGCACATATGGTCAGATACACACTAAAGAGCTTGGGGAAATAGATTCCAATGTTCAGGGACAAATGATTTATCGAAGAGTACAATTGAAAAAACATTGAGAAAGCTTAACTTTGTGTCTATACTCAAAGTAAGAGACAAAAAATCGGAAAAAGCCAGAATACATCTAGCCCCCAGCCAACCCTAAATTTAAGACCAGGCTATCTTTTAAAGTACTAAAGAAAGGTAAGTGTGGTGGTGCTCACCTGTAATCCCAGAACTTGGAAAGCTGGGGTAGAAGGATCTAGAATTTGAGACCAGCCTGAGCTACATAGTAAGATTCTGTCCTCAAAATTAATTAATTAACTGATTACATTAAATAAAAATAGAAAGTATCTGTGTGTGTGTGTGCATGTTCATATGTGCAAGTGTGTACATGTGCATGAAAATGGGTATGTGTGAGAGAAAGAGAGACAGAGACAGAGGATCAGAGATAGAGAAACAGACGGGAGCTGGGCAAAAGGAGACAGCATCAGATGTTTTTTCCTTCAAGGAATCATCTTGTTTTTGCTTTGTTTTGTTTTATTTTGTTTTTAAGTATTCTGTCACTGGCCCAGACATAGCCAAGCGGATTAGGCTATCTGGTTGTTAAGTCCCAGGGATCTTGTCTCTGATTCCCAAGCGCACACGATTACAAAAGCCGTATCACCATGCTCAGCTTTTATTTAATGTGGATTTGAAACTTAACTGAATTTTTAACACTTTCATGGCAAGCACTTTGCCCACTAAGTCATTTACCCAGTCCACATGACATTTTTTTTCTGTTTTCATTTTTCGTGTGTGGGGAATGTGTCCATGTTGTGTGTGTATATATGTTTTTGCATGTGTGTAGATACACATATGGGAGGGGTGTACATGCAGAGGTCCAAGGTTGATCAACAATCATCCTCCATTGCTCTTCTACCTTATGTATGTCCCAGTCAAACCCAGACCTCACAGTGAAGGTTAGTCTTGCTAACTAGCTTGATTCTCGGATTCCTCTACCTACTTTCTTAGACTGGTATTCCAGGCTGGCCACCACACCTTGACCTGGTACTTCAGTGGGTTTCTAGGGGTCCAAACTCCAGCCTGAAGCCTGACATGCCAAGCATTTTTACCACTGAACCAGGTCCCCAGCTCTCCCATCGCCTCATAAGATTTTCTTAAAGCATTTTTCATCATGGACTAGTAATGCTTCTCTGCAAACAAACTCAGTGATACCGGTCTACAATTGCGGTGTCAGAACTAAAATCCATGGCTGCCTGAAGTCTGTAATTTCTCCCTTGATCTCTGAAGCTAAAATGGCATTCTAGTAATACAAATTTTGCTATAATAGAAAATTACCCCTCCTGTCCAGCCATTGTCCACTAACGGGTTTCATGCATCTTGACTCTCTGTGTCCTTGAGATATGTTCTATTCAAGCCTGCAATGGAGCTTTGCTGAATAAAGGAAGGTATCAGTTCCATAATAACTCTCAGCTATAATTTTGAAGGAAGAAGCCTGCCCCAAATCCACCCAGGCATATACAAATCCACAGTGTTTCATGGAGTGGAGTCTGGAGCCATGGAAAAACCCTCCAGGCATATCCTGATTTTAAAAAAAAAAAGCAAATTGGATTAAATTACTGTCTTGTATAAGACAATGGATTATCAACACAACCTGGAAAACCTTTATAAGAAAATGCTCAGTCTAAATAATGTTACTGGTATGGATATTTTCAGAGCTGACCCCTTGGTTTTGGATAACTAATTGGTGTGCTCCTCCCTGGGGAAAACTATTTCTCCTTCTCCCAGTATTCCTCAGTTCTTTGCCTGTAGTTCTTTGTCTAGGGTTTAGGCCTCCTGATGTCTTTGCCTTCCATGTCAGCATGTCTTTTGGTGTTATCCTGGCTTAGGTCATATTTAGGCTGCCATGTTGATGGGGCTTCATGGGTGTAGCTTCTCTGACATGTCTGGAAGCACAACCTCATCAAACATCCTGTTTCTCTAGCTTTTAAAGTGTCTCATCCTCCCTTCTATAATTATCCCTGAACCTTGTTTAAATTTTGCACCAATGGCTCCTGAATAACTAACAGATCAATGTGAATAGATTTTGGTGACATGCCCTGGTCTTTTGCAGTTTTGCCAAGGATCCAAATGAAGATATCATAGACACGTTTATTACACTTTTTATATGACAGCTATCTAGATGAGGTGGAAAATATAATAGGTGACAGAATTAAGACAAAAAGAGACCTTGACTGGTTCTAACAATGACTGTATGTAATGGAGTAGAATTTAATGAATAAATGGATAACTATAAGAAGGTAACACAGTATTTCAGTGTTTAGACACATAGGAAGGAAATTCAGAATGAGCTGGTGAGGCTGCTACAGGAATTTTGATGCACATAGATTGTACCAGCAGAAGTATAGCCTGTAACAGAAAGGAGAGACCAGGATTACTGTGGTATGCTTTATTCTGAAGTGTTGTGCTCACTCACAGAACATATTACATTGCCCTGTAGGGCTAAAATAGAATTGTCAATCATAGAGTGAGCACTCATATGTGGGAGAACTATCAATTTAGTAAAAGACCAATAGTCTGAGAGATTCTACATGGGGAAAATGCTGAAAAATATTTAAAAGGTTTAATACATTGAAGAGGCACTAGACTTACTCTATATGCACCTAAAAATTAATATTAATAAGTAGAAGCTATAAAGCTAAAATCTACTGAAGGAATGAACAAACTCAGGAAAAAACATTCTCCCATTTTAATAAGTCTTAAGAAAAAGAGAATTACTCGATATAAATATTATACAGAATATTTAAGACCTGCATTGGGACACTAACCCTATAAATCTATTATTCTCAGATTTATAGAGATTATAATGTATAAATCATATGTATTAGGCATTAAGGCCCTGCTGTTCCACAGACTTCTTCAGACATTGTTCACCTATCTCTCCATGCACTTCAGCATCCTAAGTACTGGTACCCACTATGAATCTGGTCACTACATTCATGACTGTGGTTCACTATGCATCATTCCGGGCACTTTATGTGAATGATGAGCTCATTGACGCTTCCTGACGATACTGTAAGGTATATGACAGCAATATCTTCATTTGCCTGTAACAAATAAAGGAATTAAGACACACTACATCTTATAGAATTAATGTTTATGCTCTCCTCAAAATCATGAGTTGAAATCCTAACTCTCAACATAATGACAGATTTAGATCAAGTCATATGGGTAGGCCATTTTGGGATCAATGAATGCCCTTACAAGAAAACAAAGAAGGACTAACCTGCACCCCCAATAAATGAGGACTTAGAAGGGAGCTGCCTTAGTAAGGTGGAAAAGCCTTTACCTGGAATTGGGTTTGCTAGTACCTTGAACTTGTGCTTTTTTGGCTTCTAAAACTATGAGACATAAATGTTGTTGAGGCTACCTAGCCTGTAGTATTCTGTTGTATACCCTGATCTATAGTTTCACAGTGGTAGAACTGAGACTCAGGCTACCTTACTCCAGCATCTGTGATCTTTCCCAATGACACAGGTTTAGTTCTAAAACGAGCATTCTAAAATGGTACTTGTCTCATTGCTTGTGATATAGGAATGTCACTTTTATATTTCCCTGCTCCTGATGTGACAACAGAGGGATAGATTCTCTTGAAAGTGGAGAAGCATCCTTGAAGGGAAGGAAGCTTTGTGTCCATCAACATGGTCACAGGGAAGATCCCTGGAGGAATGTGCTAACCATTTAGGCCTTTTTCTAGATTCACGGCAAATGCTGTGAATATAAAATTACATTGATCACGGACCAAAAGTGTTTCTTGAAATGGTAAATGTGTTAGTTATGTGTTATGTTCCCACCACCACAACCAAGCTAACTTCACAAGAGGGAAAAGTATATTTTGGCTCACAGCCTCAGAGGTTTGTTTTTGGCCCTGTTGCTTTGAACCTGTTATTAGACAGTCCATATGCTAGGAATATATCACAGAGGAAGTTCATTGTTAATTTTATGCCAGCTAGGAATCAAATAGGGGAACAGGAAATATTCACAATCTCAACAAATCCCTTTAAGACCATGCCTGATTTAATGGCCTTGCTCCAAGCCATCAGTCATACCTACTAACACAGTAGTTCTCAACCTGTGGATTGTGACCCCTTTGGAAATCATATATTAGATATCCTGCATGTTAGATATCTACACTATCATTTACAACAGTAGCAAAATTACAGTTATGAAGTAGCAACAAAATAATTTCATGGGGTTGGGGAATGTCACCACAACATGAGGAACTGTATTAAAGTTAGGAAATGTTAGGAAAGTTGAGAGCCACTGTACTAAAGAGTCCCATAGTGGCATTGGTCACTAACTTATCCTTCATCATATGACACTTCAAAAAGTCAAGTCTATAGCCCTTAAAAAGACAACCAAGATCCAAAATGTAGTGGCTTGTGTCATGAAAACAGAACTATCTCAAGCTTAAGTGAGTTTTAATTCTGACATGTCTCAGTTATCAGTTAGCTGCAGGGGAGAAGCAAGGCCAACAAACATAGAAATCATTTATTCTTGTCACTTTGGAACAAATGAAGGAGGATGATTGGTGGAGTTGGCTCACTGGCCTGGGGCTGCTCCCTGAGGGTACCATTACAACTCAGGATGTGGCACCAAGCAGAGAGAGATCTCCATATGCCCTATTCTTATCCAAGGTAGAAAGAAAAACAACAAAATATATTCCAGATGCTTCCTAATTTTCTACTATCTCATCGACACATAAGTCATCGTTGTCACCTTGGATACATGGCATGTAATGTTGGTCCTGCTATCAAGGATTCATCCAGGATGGCTACACTCTAGATTGCAAGGAAACATAGGTCAGCCCAGAAATATGTTCCCGTTGTGACTCAGTCTCAGGGACCTGGGCTCTAGAATTGTGTCAGTGTCAGTGGTTACAACCGAGGTCAGTGATTCTTGGAAGAACAAGCCTCCACATACACTTGGCACACTCTGGTACCATGGCAACTTCAAAATCAGTAGGGCAGGAAAGGACACTCTTTTGTGGAGGCCATAAGGAGGTATTTATATTTGATGAAGGGTAACCAAATACTCCACTAAAGGTGTGGATTTAGACCAGAGGACAGGTTGACATTTGTGGAAGCTGAAAGGTGTTTACCCAGCCTTAAGCAAATACAGAGGGCTGCTAACAGGGAAGAGGCATTAAGTGACTTTTAGACCAGAGCACTAACAAACAACTGCTACAGATGGCAATCTGATCTATAAACACCTCAAAAATATAATGGCACTAGAATATAGTGGCTTTTCGGAGATAATTGTCTGTTTTTTTATTTCTTTTTTGTTTGTTTGTTTCTGTTTTGCACCTCAAGGAAGAGGGAAGAAAATAAGAAAGGAACTGTCATTTATTATGTGTCTAGTATATGCCAGAAACTGTGCTGGGAGCTGAAGATAAACTATTTTATTTATTCATAATCCTTTGAGATAAATATTATTATTATAGTTCTATGAAAGAAAAAAATGAAGACTTTGGGAAGTAAGTTGACAATTTATATATATCATGTGCACTGGAACTAGGATTTATGCCCAAGTGTGTATAGCACCAAGGCACTTATTCTTTATGCTATACCATGTTGGCTTTATCACATTTTGTTCAATTTGTTTAACAGTTATTTCTAGAATATTCTATATAGAGTCTCATAGAAGTTGCTTAATTCCCTTCAAACAGGAAAGTTCTTTATATGGGTAAGCTCAATCGTTTTGTCTCTGTAAAACTGTTGCCTCAACTGGTTAGAAATAGATCACTCAAAAGTTCCTGTGTCATGTGGCTAACCCTGAGAAGATTTCTATTTCTCTACAAGTCCCCAGACACTCAACCATACAGTGACTGTAGAACCAAAACAACCTGGACAGGTAGCTTGCTGGTGAATCACAAAAGACAAATGAAGCAGAAACATATGTTTTACATTGAAAATGATGTCTGTGTCCTATACATATAGGCATTATTTATAGGTTTTACCACATAAGTGCTATTTCATTTAAAATATGTAACTAGAAACTTACTTTCTAATCTTTTGGTGTAGGACCAAGGCCCTGTATTTGAGTATAAGCAATTAATTTCTGTAGTGGGTACTGAAGGATTGCATTTATTACAAGGAAAATCTGGTAGTCATTAAAAAGGCTTTTGACTGAAGGCCACTGTAGAATTATCTAGTATATTCCAGAGAGACTAAATGCCTTAATTCTGGGCAGTCCTGCTGAATGAATCATTACACCCAAGATGTCACTAGGACTCCACTGAGAAAATGGATCATTAACTGATGGGATTTCATATTAACAAAGATGGAATACGCCCTCCAAATGTACTACTTAAGAATTACAGCTTCGTTGCCTTCAATTAGAGGCAGATCATGGAGCGTGTGCTTGTGAGACAAACGGAGCTCAAGGTCTTCCTGGTTTAATTGTTTCCCCCTCTTTTGAAATTATCCTAGGCACATGGAACTGAGTAGCACATTTTTTAAATTACTCATAATTGTTAATTACCCCTAGTGACTCCGTTTAGTCTGTGTAGAAACAGTCCTTGTAATCAGTCTATACAGCGCTTGATAAAAGTGTGTATGTCTGATGACAAACACAATGATATCAACAAGTTGAGGAGCACACCACCCTTGGGGAGCACACCACTCTTGGGAAGAACACAGTAAAACTAGAACTATCATAGTTTGGAAAGCCTATGAAAATAAGATTTGTTCAGCAAATGTACACTAAAATATGCTTTCTGGAATCTCCACTGGTGAACTAAGGAAGCCTCCTATAGCCAAATTACAATACAGTTTTCTGAAACCCATTCTGTGGTTCAATTTCCCATCAGGTATTGTCTTAGTGAGATTTCTGTTTCCAATAATAGAATAGTTTAAATTTTTATTTTTAATAAAAATAGTAAAATTTTTTAATAAAAATCTAGTGAAAGCCTCCTTGCTTTATTTTTTTCTGGTCTCACTCTTGGAGGGAAAAATAAAGCTATGGCTCATTCAGTCACTCTGGGGTTCACATTGCACACTAAATAGGATTCCTATGGCCCAAAGAAGACTTTAAAACAACAAAAAAGAAGCAACTGCCTACTCTAGTTTAGCTGTAGTTTGAGTGTGCCCTATGAGGGTCATAAGTTGAAATTTAATTTATATTTTGAAATATTAGAGAAAATGCAAACTTATTTATGCTGACTATGGTGTCTTAAGGTCACGAAGCCTCCATAATGAAATCCTGGAAGATTTGCTGGGACTTGCCAGCAAGAAGGCTATCATTAACTGTGACCCCTCAATTTTTCTTTGTGTTACTGCGTTTGGATGTAGCAGTCATTTCCCAACAACTCATCCCACTTTGAAGTCTTGCCTTTTATGGGGGAACAGCTGTTCCTCCATCTTTGTCCAATGTTTGGGAACTTAACTGGCGTTGCTACTCCAGTCTCTCATTCCTTCTAACATGAGAGATCAGTCCTTGTGGTCATCACTGCCAGCTGCTCCATTTAGGTAATACTGCTCCGGGCTGACACTCTGAGCATAGTGGTGAGGTGAGCTCTCTGGTACCTTTGCATCAATGTAAAGACAGTAAATCCGGTAGGCTAAGATCTCAGATACTTGAATCAGAATTCGTAAATAGATTAGGGGGTTCCATATTATTTTACCAAAGCTAGTTTGACCAGATTTCTTGACTACTCAATATTTAGCAATTTCATTTTTAAAATGATTTCAATTATTGCTATGTACATTAGGGTCGTTCTTAACATGACAAAAGATAATGTAAGGATACAGTATGCTCTTACTCCATGATAAACATGCATGTCACAAACACAAATCTAAGACGTTTTTCCAGTGCTAAGAATTGATCCGAGATCCTACATTGTGTGAGCAAGTGCTCTACCCCTACGATCTACTCCCAATTTTCTGTATAATCCTGTTTAACCTTCATATAAAGTGTGTGAGTCAAATATCATTAGTCCTGTTTGATAGATGGAAAAATCTGAGACCCAAGAGGTTTAACAGCACAGGTATTAAGTGGTAGTCTTGGGGTATACATGTAGACAGATGGGCTCCAGAGTTTGACCCAGTGTCTGCTATTGCTGGACTCCCTTTGTTGTTGGTGATATAACCTGGACAGGCGAAATGGGAAGGTCTGAGGCTCTCCCATTTATGCAAGTGCTTTTTCCTGCTTTCCTGTATCACTACCAATGTATGCTCACCTTTCCCCTTGCCAATTTAGCTTTAGCAGCTGTCAAGGCAGAAACTGATGGATTTCTCAATTAAGGCTAATTAGAGCCAAACTCCCTGTCATTTCTGCTCCTTCTTATGATTGTGTGGACTGCCTCAGATGTCGAACTGCTTCACCCTACACTGCAGGCCATGTGACTGAGCACAGAAGGCTCCTCCTAGTCTGGTCACTTTCCATGAGCAGGATACTGTCCTTTTGCTGCTGCCTTCTGAGGCTTTGGTTCTCTTAGAAGGCACATTTAGTAAAGCTATGTTGATGCATATTAAGTTTGCTATGAACTAACCATCACAGGGAAGTTATCTAAAAATAATTCCCACCATCTGGTAATGGTAAAACCGATATTTGGTTGCTTTTATTTTGGTTGCTCCTGATAAATTTTATCATACTAATTTTGTCTAAAAAATGCAATTTTACAAATGTAAATCCTGTTGTCTTGGTTACGTTTTTATTGCTATGAAGTGACATCATGACCAAGGCAACTTATAAAAGGAAGCAATGAATTGCGGGCTTGCTTACAGTTTCAGGGGTTTGTCCATGACGGTAATGGTAGAAACTGCAGCAGCAGACAGGCTGGCATGATGCTAGAACAGTAACTGAGGATCTGATCAGCAAGTTTTAGGCAGAATGAGAGAGAGAGCGAGAGCAAGTGAGAGAGAGAGGGAAGAAGGGAAGGAGGGAGGGAGAGACAGAGAGACAGAGAGATAAAGAGACAGAGAGACAGACTGAGCCTGGCTTGAGCTTTTTGAATCCCCAAAGGCTTCCCCCAGTAATATACCTCCTCCAACAAGGCCAGATCTCCTAATATTTCATAAGCAGCCCACTAACTGAGAACCAAACATTCAAATATATGAGCCTATGGGGGCTAATCTCATTCAAACCATCACACCTGTCAAGGAAATCTTGATTATGAATTATGCCATCTTCTGTGTAGTTACTTCCGGAGTTTGCATAATCAGAGAACTCATACTTTGTGGTTTGAATGTGTAATGTTCCCACAGGCTCGTGTATTTGAACACTTGTTCTCCAGCTGGTGGTGCTGTTTGTGGAAGCTTTAAGAGGTGGTGCCTTGCAGAGGAAGCACACAGAGCAGGCTTTAGTGGTTTATAGTTCATCTCCACTTCCTGACTGCTCTCTGCTTCCTGACTGAGGAGGTAATAGGATCCGTTGCCATGGTTCTCCCCATCATGATGGGTCACATCACCTGGAATTGCAAGCCAAAGTAAACCCTTCCTCACTCAACTCGCTTCTTGTCAGGCATTTTTTTCAGGGCAAATGAGAGAAGTATACATCTTGTGTGTGTGATATTGATTCTTAGCAGAAATACAGCTTTCAGGACAGTTTATGAGATTTTAGGAGAAAAAAATGATTGTGACCATTCACTGCCAGCAGAAACTTGTCCAGACTGGGTTGGGTTGCGCAGACTTCATTTCCTTTAGTTGAGTCATTACTCACAGGAATGCCAAATATCCATTGTACAAAACAAAACTCACTTAGTTGCTGTGGATAAGAGGGTGAACTGTGCCAGGTGGTGGAGGCACATGTCTTTAACCCTAGTGCTTAGGAGGCAGAAGCAGGTGGATTTCTATGAGTTTGAGGCCAGCCTGGTCTACAGAGTGAGTTCCAGGAAAGCCAGGGCTACAAAGAAAACCACTGTCTCAAAAAAAAAAAAAAGATAGAGAAAAGGAGAAAGAAAGAAAGAAAGAAAGAAAGAAAGAAAGAAAGAAAGAAAGAAAGAAAGAAAGAAAAGGGAAGGAAGGAAGGAAGGAAAAGAGAAGAAAAGGGAAGGGAACATAAGAGAGGGGAGGGAGGGGAGGGGAGGGGAGGGGAGGGGAGGGGGGGAGGGGGGGAGGGGAGGGGAGGGGAGGGGAGGGGAGGGGAGGGGAGGGGAGGGGAGGGGAGGGGAGGGGAGGGGAGGGGAGGGGAGGGGAGGGGAGGGGAGGGGAGGGGAGAGAGTGTGCACTGTGATCTTTAGGGTGGAACCTGCTAGGGGGATGTTTCACTTACTGGATTCCTTTGTCTCTCTATTCCCCAAATACCGATGAGTAACTTTCATTCAACCTAGCTGATATAACTGCACATAACAGCTTACCAACAGACGTGGTGGGTTTTAGTGTCAGTGTCAAATATTTTAAATAATTTGCAAAAGCATAATAAATTATATACATATTTACACATAGACACATACGTAGCATGGAAAATTATGATTCTTTTTTGGAACCTCTCCCATATTTGTTATTATTCAAAATGTTGATTAGAAGTTCCCTCAGTAGCTGAGATGCCAGTCCCCGGGGCTCAGAGCTGTGGCTACTTTGAAGTGTGTGCCGTGCTCTGAATTGGAATTCCTCCCTTACATCGCTGCCTCTCTCCTACCCTTTCAAGTTTTCATTTTGTCTTTCTTATTGGAGAAGGCAGTGGCAAAATGGGAGTTGAATAATTCGGCTGTCACCTGGTAAGCTGTGCTCACCACTGCCCGGTCCTTTGTGCGTTTCTCTTAGTCTTCTACATTTTTAAATGTCCCATCCTGTCGGTCAGACATTATTTGCAAATTTTAGTTCTTTCTGGAATTTGGCCTGCTTGAGATAGTTTTGTAGGTCCAGGCTATCTATTCAACAAATTCATGGGATGCACATCCTAATGGAGGAAGAAAGTCAACAAACACTGTAGACAGATGAATTATTTAAGTGTGGTGGGGAAAACGCAACCACAGGGAGATTTATCCTTCCGAGTTAGGAGGTGAGAGTTTGAGTCTTTTTGCTTTTGATTATTCGTTTTTGTTGCTGTAATTGTTGACTTTATTTTCATCTTAGGGAGACAAGGGTTTGCTATGTAGCTTCCCTGGAACTTTTGCTATGTAGACCAGGCTAGCCTTAAACTCACAGAGACCTGTCTGCCTCTGCTTCCTGAGTACTGGGATTAGAAATGAGAGTTTGAATCTTAAATGTCCCCCAAAGGCCTGATGCTAGAGGTCTGTTACAGTCTTTGGCATTCCTGGGGATGATGGAGCATTCGGGAGATGAGGCCTAATGGCAGGGAGTTAGGAAGATGACAAGGAGCCCTTGAAGGGATTGGGGGTTCCAAGTCTTTGCTTTCTAATTACTCTGCAGTGAGTGATTTTGCTTCTCTGCTACATACTTCATACCATGGTTCGCTAGCCTCACTGGAGGCCCCAGAACAATGGCACTGATGGACTAAGACAGAATCCTCTGAAATGGTGAGCCAAAGAAACAATTTCCTCCTTTGCACTGACTTTGCAAATAATCCTCTATTTCCAATGCCCCCAGACACTGCCTCCTCCAATCAGTTGTTTTACCTTTCTACTACCTGGACGTCCTCCATGTTCTTCTTCACAGGGACCTTCCTCATGAGATGCTGGTAAGAACCATGTCCTTCCAGGCAATGTTCTTGACTCTCCTCCCTACCGCTGTACTGCTCAGGGCCTGGGCAGTGTGTGGACTTATGGCACTCCAGACCTTGACAGGACACTCAATACACTGTTGTAATGATGGGAGGCTGGCTCACAGGAAGGGTGGGCTGACCTGTAATTTAAGTGGGAGAGCCAAGGTAATCTCAGTAACCCTGCATTCTCCAGGGATGAGCAGAGCCTTGAGCACAGAAGCTGTGAACTAACTTGTAAATGATTCCAGTTACACATGTCTTTTCTGTTCTTCATACATAGGCTCTGATGTTTAGCTCAATCACAGGTTTTTAAAAATGGAAGTCACATCTATTGTGCTCTACTTTTTCATTAACAACCCTCTCTGTCTCTTTGCTTCTTTCAGTTAGGGACTAAGAGCTATAGAATAAATCTGAAACCAGTCTTTAATTTCAGCCAATTGGTTATGTTCTTTCTCGGCACATAACAGACACTTAGAAATTATTTATTAAATGGGTAGATAAGCAAATAAAGTCTACCAACTTAATACTAGAAGGCAAAAGCTAATGATAGACTTTGGAGCCTCTGAGGATATATCCCTTTGATGGAGATCCATTAAAGAGGTACTCAGATCAACAGGACACAGAAGAAATAGCTAGAAGTGGGCTCGTAGTTTGGGGTCAGATCCCATCTGCTAGTGCTTTTAGGAACAACCTTGGCACAATGAGAATAGACACTTGCTGCCAGAGGTTACCCCTGAATTTGAGAACTACACACCCACACACTGATTCCCTGAGAGTAGGAAGTGGGAAAATCACCCATGAGGTATTTTTCATTTAATCTTCTGAGTGAGCTTTTCTGTTCTCCACCACAAAACAAACAACAGCATGAAGTTTTTCCCAGGGTCCCACATCTTGGGCGGGCTCAATGTGAAAAGTCCTAGCCAGACAGTCTGTGAACTTAGTCTGTTTTGGGTAAGAAGAGAAAATACAGATTCACAAAGCACGAGGTTGTGACAGTGTGTACAGGAGAACTATCTGGAGCACTTTCTTTATTGGCTTGAAAGATGCCAAGTGGAATTGTAACTCCTTCTGTATTCTTCAAACACAGACAATGAGGAGAAGAAACATAGAGGATGGTGATCATAAAGTTTATTCTCCAACCCGGGGCACCTATCCATCACAGTAGAAAGGGTTATAAATCTAAGTTCAAGAAGGTTAGAAAGCTTTGTAGAGCTCTGCTTTCCATACCCAAAGCACAACCAGATTTCTCCAGTAAGGCTCTTCAGCTTCTGAGATGCAATAGTTCTCTTGTCTAGAATATCTAAAAAGCCCAATTTAGCAACACGGACCTGAAATCTAGTCTTGGTCTCCACAGATGCAAGTGAATCATCACATCCTCCTTCTCATCAATAAATTAAGACAATTTGATCATCCGGACCACTGAGTGTCCTGTAAAGGTCTGGAGTGCCATTAGCCCATGAACTACCCAGGCCCTGAGCAGTACAGACGTGGGGAGGAGAGTCATGGACACTGGAAGGACATGGTTCTTACCAGTTGTAGGACCCTGAAAGGCAGCCTGGTTTCTGGTCAAGCACTGGCTAGAAACCATCAGAGACCCTAAGTGACAGCAGGCATTACGCCATGCTCCCAGACCCTAGGCTCCCGACATGAGGCTGCAGCCCTCCATAGATTGTGTCCTTTAGTCACATAGGGCAACACCTCTACTAGCCTACAGGTAGAGGACTACAGGCCACAGAGCCTCAAGACAGATCTCCATATTAATGAGGTACCTAAAAGCCAGAAGGACATAGCCAATTAAGTTTTCCTTCCCAGACACTCCTCCTGCAAAAGGTATTTAACCTTAGGCCCACCCTGAGATGCTGGGGTACAGTTTCTCATCTACTTTCTGCCATGGCAATAAACATCTTAAAGCCATGGACTGTTTCTTTTCATTGGGAAAAGAATGGAGAATGGGAAAACAATGGAGAAAGCCTTCATCTACAGAGCAGCCATCTCCCGCAGAAGACCAGAGAACGCAGAAGAACGCAGAGGCGTTCACAACCACGGTGACCACCAATCCAAGCCAAGTGAGCCGCAGCAACGACACCAAGAACTTTCCCTGAGGGGTGCAGCCTGAGCTTCTCACTGTGGGGCAATCCAGCCCCTGTCCCCCTACTTTGTTCTTGGCTTTTCTGCGGCTCCCAGTGGCCCCTAGCGGCCCCTGGAGGCCGAAGAGCCGCAGGCCCCTGGCCTCCCTTTGGCCTGGGGACCACCCAGCCAGCTCTGGCTGTCTCCAGGACATAAGACTGCACTCCCCCAACCCCCGGAGTGGGGTCCTGGGGCTTCCCGTAGCCTGACACCCGCCCAGCGCCACTCACCAAGTAGCCCTAGCCCCCGTGGTGGGGCAGACACGGGACACACTCTAACCCAACAACCAGCATCTCATGAGGAAGGTGCCTGTGAAGAAGAGCATGGAGGACTTCCAGGTAGTAGAAAGGTAAAACAACTGATTGGAGGAGGGAGTGTCTGGGGGCATTGGACAACTGATTGGAGGTAGGCCAGCTCCAATCAGTTGAAAATCTTAATAGGCAAGGTCAAGGTTTCCAGATGCAAAAAGAATTTGCCTTGAGACTGCATTTTAGAAACTAGAAGTTTAAGACTGAAATATCAATGCTTACCTGGATTTCCAGTCTCTTGCTACTTCTTAAAATTCAGACTGATTAGCCCTCACAATTGTGTGAGTCAAATTTTTAAAATCTACATCTTTTAATATATATAATACATTATATGTATATATACACATATATAATATATTTAATACATTACATATTATTCTATACTATTATAAAATATATCATATGTTATAAAATATTTTATAATATATTATAAAATATAGATCTTTGTAAGTTCCAAGCTAACCTGTTCTACAATGAGCTTCAGGACAGCCAGGGCTATATAATAAGAGATGAGAGAGAGAGAGAGAGAGAGAGAGAGAGAGAGAGAGAGAGTAGATAGATACCTATAAATAGATAAGATATATACCCTGGCTGTCGAGGAACTCACATTAGACCAGGCTATCTTTGAATTCACAGAGATACTCCTCTCTATGCCCAGGAGACATACATATCTTATATTAAATCTACATTTCCTAATGTTCTTTAAGTTTTATCTGAAAACCTGTGACTAAAATAAAAATTACATCGCAGATGTATTTGTGCCAAGTCCTGCATGTCCTACAATCGATAGCATGACAGGGCTCCTGCCCCTGGAACAGAGCCAGCAGGCTGGGGATTCTCCACAAGTGTTGATGGTTGTTGTGGACCATAAGGCATAAGGCCATAACAATGTACATATTTTCATGCTCCTTCTTCAGGAATGTTCTCCCTGCCAAGGTCAATGACTCCATGATAATTAGAAGCAGAATGAGTCTGGAAGGTAAGGGTAATTCTGTGACCTTCAGGACAACCCTTAAGGCTGTGAGAAGGAACTCTGAAAACATGAGTTCAAAAATTTATACTTTCTCAACTATGCAAAATATAAGCCTGCAATATGAATGATATGAGGGGCTTCACAGACCTAAAAGAACAGAGTTAGCTACACTGTGAGCCAGCTTGTCAGAAAGATATTAAAGAAAGAGATAAATACATTTGGGAAGTAGTGACCCCAGAGCATGATCCCACCCAGCTAAGTTTATTGTTTGTGCTTACAAAGGCAGGCAGATCTCTGAATTTATTTGCAATGTTTTTAAAAAATATGTGCTTGCTGTATTTTTCTAAGAATCAAGGGGCTAAGGTCATGGAACAATCAAAAGTGAACCCAGAGTAAATGACTGAATTGATATGTAAATAAAAGACTAGGCTTTGATCTTCAAGAGCTGAGTTATCTGGATGAGCTATCTGGAGAGCACCAGAAGCAGAACACAGGCTATCAGCTTGTACTCACAACTTAACTTCGAGTTGTTTCTTTTACTGCTCTCAAATACCTCTTCCTCAGAACCCCCTCTCCAAGCTGAAATTTTGTTCATGACATATTTCAACTTTTGTTTAGCCAGAAATTAATTGGTAGACAGGCTTGGGGTGATAAAAACATACAGATCATGCCCAGTTCACCACTCTACCTTCAATACCCAAGATTGCGTACAGGGGTCTTAGTGAATGTTTGCAATGTTTATTAGTGTTTAGGCTCTGCTGTCCATTGAGCATTAAACAATAAAGTCTTAGCTCAAGAAAGTCTCTTTTCTATTGGCATAGTCAAAAGGAGGAACAGATTATGTTCACTTAGCCATATTAGAAATTGAGGGTCTTGAAGAGGGAATATGAATGCTCAAGTTTCTTCAAAATATCAATATAAGTAACAGTTAAAAGTCACAGACCTGGTCTTCATAAGGTCTAGATTCTAATCCCAGCTCTGCCATCTGGTTCCTGTGTGACCTTAACTCAGATGTTCCTTCTCACAGTCTATTTAAAGACTTGGCATAGTCATGTGCCTGCCCTAAGTGGCCTGAGGGGAGGCTAAGTGAGCTCACACAAATGCAGTAGTCAAAACGATGTACTCAGTAACAAACACACAAAAGCATAAGTTGTCATTGCTAGTGGACAATCTGACTCCTAAAGGACACTCATTGTGTGCTGCTATACATTAAAGCAATAATAAACAAACAAAAAAATGCATGAGGTAAACCTGGTTTATATGCTGGGTGAACAGGATACTAAGGCCAGAATTCATGAATTCCAGCCTGGGTTGTAACCTTCTGAAAAAAGGAATAAAATCAAATGTGAAAAATAACAGAGCAGTCTCCTCACTGTGCACCACAGCACGGAAGAAAGCTAATTATCTAAATGCACACGTGGTTTGTGATGCTTCCTGCAGGAGGTGGCTTTGAGCTAAATCTTAATAAATGAGTTAGAACTCAAAAGTTGGAGCAGTGTGGAACACATTTCTAATAGAGAGGGGACATTTTAAAAGCCTCAGTAAAAACAGTAGGAGACGACAGATTCTATGCTGAGCCCTGTGCAGTGTCTAAGAAGAAATACTGCATGGAAAAACACCTAGAGAGGCTGGAGGTTGGCTGCAGCTGGACTGGAGGAATATATACCTAAGCTGCATCTTCAGTCATGACTGCAACAACGGCCACTGTGCGCTCAGCACAGAGTGCCTAGTGTGAGGGGATGTGTGAGTCACCAAGGCCCACGGTGTTCAGAGAGAAGTGGGTGGTTAAACTGAAGTAGAACTCACCAGAAGGGTAGTGAGACCTGTGGAAAAAAGCCATGCAGAAGGCCAGGAAGAAGAGAATCTCAAGAATGAAGGACTGACTGCAAGGCCACTCTCTATGCATGTGGCTTTCAATTTTGTAGCTCTGGGAAAGAAAATATTTGGCCTTTTGTGTCTAGCTTCTTTCACTTAGCAGCGTTTCCCAGATCCATCCACCTCATTGTATATTTCAGTACCTCACTTCTTTTTATCACCACAGAGATTGCTTCATACACACTGACTTACCTGCTCTTCAGCTGCTAGTCATTAGTACTGCTCACCTTTGGGGCAATTATAAATAATACTGCTGTGATATTCATAGAGAAGTTTTTGATTGAACGTGTGTTTTTAATTGTCTTGTAATTGAAGATTAGCTAAATAATGCGATAAGATACCATGAGGTCATTAGAAAGAACAATGTAGAGTTGTGCCTGTTTGTATGCTAAGAGTGTTAAATGAAAATTCAAGATGTATTACACTGCATGGTGAAAACTCTTTGCAATTACAAACATGGGTGTTGGGGGAGGGACAAAATGAAAGGTTGTTTAGGAGGTAGATGATGGTTTTGGATTTTTTGCCATCTCCCCAAATACAAGGTTTAATATGCAGTCTGCTGCACAGCACTGCAAGGGGACCCAGCAATGTGCCTGGGCTAAAACGAGAAGGTAATGGCAAGGCAGCCAGCTGATTGCTTAGCTTCGAGGCAATCTTATTTCATCTCTTTGGTGAGCTTTTCATGCGTAGGCAATTGAGGTAATTGTCAGCAACTCGGCAGATTTGGTCAAGTTAGAAAATACACACAATTATAACTTGTGTGGGCACAATTAAGAAATAAAATAGGAACACATCTGTTAATACTCCATAAATGCTTCTGGTACTGTACGTTCTTGGAAGACACCCCAAAAAGATCTACAATTTTAGTTTTACCCCTGTTCTCTCTTCTCCAGGGGAATACCCTCTTTTTCCTTTTTTGGGGAATGTTTTTCTAGACAAATGCTATTCTGATCTGTTTCCCTGGTGGCTGGCTGCTAAGGGGCTTTCTTAGTCTGTAATGTGAGGTCCCCTACCACTGTCGTCTGGCTTGCTGAATGCAGTCTCACTGGGGTTGTATGTGGGGGAACCACTGCAGCCCACCCATGAAAGGACACGCAGCATCTGCTCCTGTACTCCTGGGAACCCTAAGCCACTATGGGGCAAGGCATGTGGAAGGACCACAGAGAGGTACACAGGCAAAAACAGACCCAGTTACACCAGGGTCCCTCTTGACCTATTGGCTAAATGTAACCACACAGGCAGCCACTAAGGAGACCAGTGGCTAAGATGCTAGTTAACCTATCTTAGTTACTAAATCCTGGGGAAGGGGGGAGGGAGTCAGTTGCTGAATCCACAGCTCTCAAATTCTGGCACACTTCAGCATGAATTGATGCATGGCCAAAACAAAGAACCAGTTCCTCTGTCTGAGACAGAGTGAGATGTTTAAAAGTTGAGTCATGAGCTTGAAGGGAATTTGCCTTTTGTCAATACAGTGTCAATCAACAAAGCGTCCTGTTTCCACAAAGCTCCTGGATCTGCAATTTCTCTCTCCTTGGCTACCTTCCCTCTGGCTTTGACCTTCTTCAGGAATCCATTCTCTTCAGAACCTCCCACCCCCACCCACCCTGCCTGCACATTTCCCTTGCTATTCAATGCCCGCCCCAACCCAGTTCCTGTTTCTCTTGGGCCTGGTTCTCAATGTGGGGACCCTGGTCGGGCATCAACCGCATCATCGCTTGGGAATTCATTAGAAAGGCACATCTCAGGTGCTTCTGCAGACCAGCTGATCTTGCAGCTGAGGATGGAGCTGTGATCTGGTTTCACAGTCCCTCCAGGTGTTTTGGAGCGCACAAAAGTCTGGAAATCGCCGAGCTAGAACTACGGTCACCCACGATTTTCTGTGCAGAAACACAGAGACTCCACAGCAACAGTCCAGCTCTGTGGCAACATGAGATCAGCTAGAGCACATATCAACATTAACATTTGAATTTCATATTATCTTTATGTTAGCAAAAAATAATATTCTTTTGGTTTTGTCCTCATAATCATTAAAAAAAAATAAGAAACCTATTCCTAGCTTACGAGGTGCACGAAAGCAGACAGTGGGCTGGTCTTGGTCACAGGGCTCAATATACCAACTCCACCCTGAACATCTATGATTTGCCCTTCTTGAGGACACAATGTCAGGTGACCTGACCTTTAATTCAGCAGTCTTTTCTTTCTGAGCCCTCTCCTGCCACAGATGGTCTCCTGGGCTCCTCAGTCCACTGATTCTCCTTTAAGAGGAAATATTGCATAAGTGAGATCTACGTAAGGCCCTTACCCAGGACCTCCTTCCTCAGCAAGACAGCACTAACTCATTTTCAGGTCAGGCTTGTGGCATGGGTATAGACCACGGTGCACCCAAATCTGGTCATCTGACATACGCTAGGCTGGGTTCCTTGCACTGACCCCAATAAACCTATAGCTTGAGCTGGGTGGCCCTTCTGGAATCATCTCAGGCACGAAGGATCTTGGACCAGATTACATCCCCAAAGCGGCCAGATTACATCCATCAGCGGCCAGAGTGGGACCAGGTGCCATTCCAATTTACACCTTCTGGGTGGTCCAGGGAACAACAATTATGTATCTTGGCACCACTGGTACGTGGGACACAGGGAGCAGCGCTGAAGACGGGGCTCTAGAGGCTTCTGATTTTCAAGGAAAAAATTCTGCAGTCAGGCTCGATCGCCTTCTTTCCCTGTGTGCTCTCCCAGGAAACACACAGACACCTTAATGGCTAAAGCGGTTTATTTTCCCAGGCTGTGCAGCCACAAACCCTTGCAGTCACTAAACTGCATCTTCCCTCTCTGCCACAGCTGCTCTGTGAATTACAGCCGTTCCAGGCTCCCGAGGTAAATGGCAGACAGTTGGATGTTGTTGTTGGAGGTTTTTTTTTTTTTTTTTTTTTTTTTTTTTTTTTTTTTTTTATACTATTAAAAGAAGCAAACATTTGGGGCACTCTTGTACTGGCACAGTTAAAGAATCTGCTGTTGTAAGGAGAGGAGAAAGGTGTTAAACTCACGAGCTGTTTCTCCCACACGAGAATTCCAACAGACATCCCCCCATCCTCCACTCTCTTCAAGACCACGAAAAGAGGTCAAGTGTCTCAGTGGCTAAGCATCCCCGGAAGCCGGTACTCCACAGAGCCCTTTTGCTGCTGCAGCCCCAGGGACGCAGCTCTTCTGAGCAAAAGGCCCCTTCCAAACCAACTGAGTCAAACTGTGCATGTGGGGGCGAGGGATCGACTGATAAGAGTGATTAGAGCAACTGTCATCTTGAAAATTACTGTGCGGTGCATACTTGACACAAAAGATAATGATACAGGTTCAGGGACTGGTTCAAGGTCACCCAGTTAAGTGGCCAAAGCTGACTACAGCTCTGGATGGATTCGACTCCATTCTACCTCTCAGCACCAACCAGAACAGCCTTTTATTTTTTATTGACACTGACCCTTTGAATGCAACATGGCTCATGCTGTTCAAGCACCTTACATAATTACTTCATTTAATCCTCATCATTACATGGCAGACACCATTATTATACAAATTTACATAAGAGGCAATTGAGCTACCAGAGGAAGAAGTCCGCACATGGCTAGGTACCTCAGCTGCTGGCGCGCTGGCGTTGAAGTCTTAGCTCTCAACCCTTGAATCTCAGGCTGTAAAATCAGCTGGAGAGGCTAGGAGCCCTGGGGTATCCACCACTTATTGGCTGCAGCATCTGTGACAAGCCCTGCAGAACCTTAGTTTTCCACGTGGGTCTCACGGAGCCTGTGAATGGTCCTCTAAACTACCGACTAGTGGGTAGAAGGCTGGTGCTTAAAAAAATGGAGCTCTAATGGAGTTTACATTGACTTTCAAGTCATTCCCCAAACTATAAACAATCCAGATTCATTACAGAAAATGAGAAAGTGCAGATAATGGTGGAGACAATGGGGACTAGTCCCAGTGACATTTGAGTTACAGTTTTCTGATCTCTTCTATGCATATGTGCACACTTCATAATGCTGAGATTACCTTGCACATTCTGTGGTATGAGCTCATGTTTGCAAACTTAAGTGAACCCTGTATCATTAAACAGCCTTCTACAATGGCCTTGTGTGCTTTCACTTGTGTGCAGGGAGTGTGCTTACATGTGCAAGCACATGTGTCTGGAGGACAGAGGTCAACTTCAGGTGTCTTTACTGCTCTTCAGTTTATTTTTTGTTGTTGTTTGTTTTTTCCCATTTACTTATTTATTTATTTATTCATTCACTTTACATCCCGATAGCGTCCCTCCTCCCCTCAGTAGTCCTCTCACATACCCCTATCCATAACCCCTCCCATTCACCTCTGAGAAGAGGGAGGTTGCGTCCTGGGTACTAACCCACCCTGGCCCCTCAAGTCACTGCAGCTCACTCTAATTTTTGAGACAGGGTTCCTCACTGAAGTTAGCATCCACCCAGTCAGCTAAACTAGCTGGCAGCAGGCCTCAGGGAGTTGACTGTCTCTACTCACACGCCAGTCCAGAGGTGCACCGCCTCCTATATCAGCTTTTTACTTGGGTACCAGGGATCCCAGTGCTCATGTGGCAAGCACTTTAGCAACTGAGCCATCTCTCAAGCACTACAATGCTATTTTTAATGAGTATCTTTAACTATGTGGTTGTATTATGATTTTAAAACTGAACTCCCCAGTGATGGATATCCAGGTTGCTTCCTGTTTTCATCTTTGAAGAGTTTGTTGTTGATGTTGTTGTTTGTTTGTTTTGTTTCTACGGGGCCTCCTGATGCAGTTGAGGAAACTTGCTATCTCTATAGTTCAAACATAGGCTGCTTTAGAACTTGGAATCCTCCTGCCTCAGCCTCCCAAGTGCCTGGATTTGCAGACATGGTGCTATATGTCCAGCTCTGAGAATAACTTTGGTGAAGTAGTTTCCATGAGGTATCACAATATAGGTCTAACATCCTTTGAGATTAAAACATTGTGTTTGAGATTAGAATTAGTGCCCATTTCTCATTGGTAATCACTGTGCAAGCTTCTACAAGTTACCCACCCTTTCTGTGTTCAGTCTTCTCACTGGTATGTAAGCAAGCATATAATAATGAAAACTCATGAAATCATCTCAGAAACTAAGCCAAGAGCTGAGCACAGGCTCCCAAGTTAAACTGTCAAGTCAAATGACATAGATATCTTCAAGATATGAGACAAAAAATTGTTCCATTGCCTTCTAGAAAGTTTGAGCAATTTATATCCTTTCCGGTAGTGTATTACAGTACCCAATTTCATAGAAACATGACAGCAATGGGTATTAATATTTAAAAAAAAAACTCTGCCAGCTTGATTGACAAAAAAATAATTTCAGTGTTGTTTTGATTTGCATTTCTGATGGAGTGGATCTTGGATAAACGTTCACCTCTGTGGGTGATGCGCTGCTGACAACTGGGGAAAGAAAAGATTGATGGGTGTACAAAAATAGCCAGAATAAAAGATGGCAAGGTTATAAAATATGCTGCTGATGGGGAGAGACGAGGCTTGGAAAAATGACACTTCATGAGTCTGTAAACTGCTCCTCCAGAGGCCTGCGCTCATCAGTGTAGGCGACACTGTAGGTGAGGTTGCCTGGGAATTCCAGGAGGCAAAGAATGACTTGGAGGATGGATAACTAAGACTTAGGAGCCTGCTGCTCACAGCCTGGCTGGCCTCACTCCTCCTGCTCTTTGCACAGTGGAGATCAGCTCCCACAGGCCTGCACTCAGCCCCTCTGTTTTCTGTCGTCATGGTAATGGAAGAGGAAGCAGAGAGGAGGCAAGCCCTCAGCCTGAGGATGTCATGCCTCTTCAGCCACAACAAAAAAAAGAGCAAAGTGACTACCACCAGGCACAGAACACCATGGCTCTGGGAGCTAGCCTTGGTCTTCCTTATTCCAACCAAACTTAGCCCAGAAAAGTTACCGGTCAGAGGTCAGTGAGCATGGCATTGACTAATGACACAGTCACCTCCTTCACAACAAACAGTACCAAAAGGTGCTTTGGTTTTTTTTTTTTTTTTTTTTTTTTTTTCCCCAAGTTTCATCAAGTTCATCAGTCAAATTGCTGTGCTTTGCCCACTAGTGTACGTGCCTCACCCCTAGCCTACTTGCCCTGAATTCACTATACCTCTTGGCCCTGGAATTTCTTAGTGATGTAATATCAATCTCTTTGGAATTTGGAGCAATATCACCCTTAAATTCCAATCTGTGCCTTAAAAACTGGCAACAATGTACCAATACCAATGGAGGACTTTACAAAACCAAGGAGGATATAAAACCATAAGCAAATCGGTCAAAACACGAGGATTGCTGGTACGAAACCAGCACCGCCTGTACCGAACCCACAACGATTATCCTCCTCGATATTAGTCTCGCCCCAGAGTCCTAGTATCCTTAGTTCATCCCCCAGATCCATTCATCTGAGTTCCATCACTTCGAAGTTCCGATTTGCAGTTCTTCCATTTTGTACTTGGGTATTATGCAGATTACCTTTTTGTGGTCTTGAACAGGAGAAGACAACCCATTTTCCTTTTGTGTCTAAACACTAATAAGTGTGACTTTTTACTTTCGTGATCAAGTTTTAATTATATGGTTTGAATTGGTGCCTAAGCAAAGTTAAATGCTTCTACTCTGGGCCTGCTGTCAGCTCTGAGACATTTCTGTCATTCTCTCTACTGCCTCTTCTTGATTATAAGCTCCTTGTTCATTCCTTCAACCCCCTCTGATTATCATAGCTCCTACTACTGTTAGGATCCATACTGACCCATCTGCTCTATACTCTTGTAGATCCTACGACCCTTATTTAACTACTAAGCAGACAATAATTCTCTTCAGCCACACAGGGGCTTAGATGGATTGCAGAGCATCCATCACTTCTGCATCAGACAAATCTCTATTTAACTCTATACCATGGAATGATAGAGAAAAGCAGCAAGATCCATCAAGAGGTTTCCCTGTGATCTGTAAGGAAGAGCGGTTGGGAGAGTAGGGCACCCAGGGAGTTATCCAATCCTTCCAAAGGTCTGATATTTTAATTACACTTACACAGGTCCTTAGAAGCCAACTGATCACAAAGGGAAACATTGCTTTATGAAACAAACAAACAAACAAACAAACAAACAAAAACAGCTGCAGATCCTTCTGAAAGAAAACTATGCAGGTCTAACCAAAGGACAGCTTATTTTGCAAAACAGAAGACATATGATAATACGATGGTGAAGGTTAATAGAACAAACCACAGCCCAGTGTGATTTCCCAAGCAGCCTGATTTCCTAACTGTAAGTTGCTACCACTCTTTTTTCTTACTCATCTGTGAGCCTGCAGCCTAAGTGTCATACTGAGGAGGCCATTCCCTGTATTCACATCATTAACCACACGTTTGTCCTCCTAACTGGTTGTTATACAAACCTGTTGGGGTTGCTGGATTTAGCAATTCTTTTAATGGTATGTTTCATGACTTAACTACTTTTTTCCTTGTATTCAACCCAAACTTCTACCTCGGCACTGCTCTTGGCGAATTCCTCTCCTAAAGTCCTAAGGGTCGCCATAACCATGGAACCGACTTTCTCATCCAGTCATTTCAAATGAGACTCCTCTGAGTCCATTTTCAAAGAAGTAGGCCAGAGTTGTAAAGAACAGACTTCCTGAGTGGTGATTTTGCAGTTCATCATTAATCACTTCTTTGTGAACAACTGGGAAAATGAATTTCATGTGACTGTAGGCAGATATCAAACAAAAATCCTCTGCCAGGTCCTGGGAGGATGTAAGTAATTTCACGGAATGAAGAAAAAATAAGTTTCCCATTTTTCTAACCTGAGGTTTCTCCTTCCATTTTAAAGTCTCAATAGCTTTCAATTTTATCATTTCAATCAATCATGGGAAATGATTCCATGGAGTTTATTTGTATAGCTGGTAGAAAGCAAGAGTGTTCCAGTGAGGAGGGTGTGTAAAAAGGTGTCACCAGTTCAATGAGGTCACCACCATCTTTTCTGAGACATAATTCCTACCCTACAAGTTAGATTTATTAAACCAGAGGTCTATGGCAGAGGAAAAGTAATGAGCCATGTGGACCCCTGAGTTCTAAATTGCTCTCACTTACATGTGACTCAGCTCCACATGATGAATTTATTATAGGCTACTGCCCATAACAAAGAGCTATTCACATAACAAAAGCAAAGTTTTAGGAGGGTAACCCCACACTTGACATGCAATTACTACTCCAGCATGCTTAGATGCTCTGATAGGGACTTTGACTTGTAATTGGTCAACAGTCTTTCCTTGGTAGACCAGGCAATTGTCCTAGATCTTTTAGTAGCAGTGAGATCGATCGGAAACAAGATAGAATGTACAGCCCTTCCTTTGGCAGGTGTGGTTTCAAACTGAGCTGAGATGGACATAGGGGAACCTGAATTCTTCAGAAACACATAGCTGTGAACTAATGGAGACCAAGCTTAATTTTAAAGCTCTCCATCAACGAATACAGAAACAGTCCCCAATGAAGCCAGCACAGCAAATGAATGCAAGCAGCAATTTGAGTTATTGTTATGGAGATACACTGGAACGCAACATGGTCTTTCCATCCTCAGACAGAAAACAGAGTTGAAGAATCCCAGGGTGGGAAGTCAGGAAGCAGTCTTCTCTTCTTCTTCTTCTTCTTCTTCTTCTTCTTCTTCTTCTTTTCTTCTTCTTCTTCTTCTTCTTCTTCTTCTTCTTCTCCTCCTCCTCCTCCTCCTCCTCCTCCCTCCTCCTCCTCCTCTTCCTCCTCCTCCTCCTCCTCCTCCTCCTCCTCCTCCTCCTCCTCTTCTTCTTCCTCCTCTTCTTTGTCCTCTTCTCCTTTTCCTCCTCTTCCTTTATTATTATTTTTGAGTTAGCATATAAGACAATGGATTTCATCATGGCAATTTTCATACATATCAATACTTTTTTCTTATGATCTCCCTCAGCCACTCCCTTCCTCCTTCCTTTCCCTTCTATTTGTTGGTCCCTTCCCTCATACCTGGTTGTCATCCCCTTCTGCCCTCATGCCATGTATATTCTATTACTTTTCTTTTTCCTTTAAGATTTTTTTCTACCTAACAGTTCCCTTCCTAATTTCATGATCATAACACGCACACACACACACACAAATACAGGAATCACATATGAGAGAAGCCATGTGGTGTTTGTTTTTCTGAGTCTGACTTATTTCAATTAGTGGCGTGATCTCCAGTTACACTCATTTTCTTACAAATGGTTTGGTTTCATATTCTCATGACCAGTACAGCAATAAACACAGATATACAGGTATCACCATGGTAAAATTTAAGCATCTTTGAATATATGATGAGGAGCAGTCCAGCTTGGTACATGATGTGGCAGTTCCAGTTTGGGGTATTTGAGGAACCTCTGTGCTGGTTACTATAATGACTTGACAAGTTTACATTCCAATCAGCAGTCTCTCTTCGCCAGCACTCAGCAACACTTGTTTGGGTTCTTGGGGTTAGTCAGTCTGATTGGGAGGAGGGGAAATCGGAAGTACATTCAGTTTGCATTTCCTGGGTGGGTAAGGATGTTGAAAACTATTTCAAGTATTCATTGGGTATTTGTTTCTTCTTTAGAGAGTTGTGTATCTGGTTTGCTAGTTTGTTTATTGTTTAGATATGTTGCTTTTGTGTGTTTTTATGGTTCTTTACATATTCTAGATGTTAACCCATCCTGTGTGGCTGGCAAATTATTTCTCCCTCTACACAGACATTCTTTTCACTCTGCTGATGGTTTCTATTGCGGTGTAAGAGCTTTTAAATTTCATGAAACCCCACTGGTCAATTATTGGGTTGTTTTCTGTTTTCTAAGAGTCCTTTCCAGAAATGCTTTGCCCATGCATTATGTTTATGTGTTTTCTCGGCGTTTCCTCTAATCATTTCAGTATTTTAGGTCTTCATTAAAGTCTTTGATCCATTTTGATTAAATTTTATATAGAATGAGAGAGATGAATATAATTTCATTCTTCTACAGGTAGATATCTATTTTCCATAGTACTAGTTATTGAAGATAGTCTCTTTGGAAAACTTTGTCAAAATGTAAGCAACTGCATCTATGTGAGTTTGTTTCTGGGTTCTCTATTCCATTCTATTCCATTGGCCTGATGTCTGATTTTGTATCAGTACCAACAGTTTTTGTTATTATGGCTCTTTAGGGTGACTTGAAATTGGGTATTTATGGTCTTTCTAGCATTGTTCTATTTATGATTGCTTTTCTATTAGGAATCTTCTGTAGTTTCATACAAAGTTTAGGGTCCCTTTTTCTAGTTGTATGAATCACTGAAAATTTGACTGGATTTTATTGGATCTATAGATTCATTTTTATTAATACAGTTGTTTTCA
Source organism: Mastomys natalensis (assembly GCA_021653895.1). Lineage (NCBI taxonomy): Eukaryota > Metazoa > Chordata > Mammalia > Rodentia > Muridae > Mastomys > Mastomys natalensis. The sequence continues at coordinate 471,194 of JAJTUV010001271.1, forward strand.
CTCTTTTCAATTAATCCATGAACATGGGGACTCTTTCTGCCTTCTAGTGTCTTCTTCAATGGATGTATTAGAAATTTTTTGCTTGGGTCATATTTAAGCATATTTTAAATGACCCATGTAAAGATGACCCAAACAAAAAATTCAAGGTTAGGGTAGGAACAGAAAGGAATTTATTTTAATACCTTTTGGCTTTGTTTTGCTTTGTGACAGGCTCTAATGCATCCTGGCCATGGTATAAACTTTCTGTGTAGCCATGGGATGACTCAACATTTATCCCAATCATCCTGCCTCTACCTTCCAAGTGCTGGGATTATAGGCATGTAGAGTCTCACAGGCTCAAGAACAGCTGAAGAAGAGCAGCCTCATTACAGATTCTGCCTCTTTCTGAGAGTTTCCTAAGAAATAGCATCCTTACAGTGCTATGATTTCCTGAAAGGAGCTAGCTTACAGTTATGAGGAAATATTATGGTTTCCCTAAAGTCCCAGATTTAATGGAGACATGCCATAGAAAGGTGTCGTGTTGAGCACTTGACCAGAGTTGGGAGGAAATACTCCATGGAGACAACTGCCCTCTGCTGAGAGTCCTCATAGAAGTCACCATAAAGATGGCCCCTAGTATCAGCAATGGGAGTCTATCTGAACAATTTTTGTTTCCAAAGTAAACTCTTAAGGAAATTCACTATAGTCTTCTGAGACTGCTGCTTTGTCTTAGTTACTGCTCCACTGCTATGAAGAGATAGACATCATGATCATGGCAAGTTATTAAAAGAAAGCATCTAATTAAGGGCTTGTTTACTGTTTCAGAGGGTGGTGAGTCTTGATCTCCATGGCCAGAAGCATGGCAGCAGGCAAGCAGTTATGACACTGGAGCGGTACCTGGGAACGTATATCTGATCCACAAACTACATACTGGGCCCTGCATGGGCTTTGGAACCTTAAAGCCCAGTCACAGTGACATGCCTCCTCCAATAAAGCAACACTCCCTACTTCTTTCCAAACAGTCCTTGTTACACTTGAAGACCATGAGGAGAAAGACCAGTTCCACAATTACTGAATTAAAATTAACTTTATTTAATACTGTCCAGGAAGATGGATAGCTACAGGGCAGGTCCATGCCCAAGAGTCCCAAAGAATATCCATGAGCTATGTTGGTTAGATGCCTATAAAGGCCAAACCTGCAAAGTTACCTATTTTCCTGAATTTGTCCAAGTGGGGGCAAGCATAATCCTGACATACTGCCTGTCTATATACCTCCTGCCTACGTGTGAACCAGCACATCCAGAACATCTGGGTTAGTGAAGCTTGTTTAGGAAGGTGGAAACTTGTGGCTTATCATATAAACAATAGCCTCCAGCATCTCAAGAAGTAGCTGTCCTTAGGCAAATGGAACTAATAGGTTAACTTTAGCCTTTACATACTCCAGATAGAAACCAGACACTCAAATATATGAGCCTCTGGGGGCCATTTTCATTTACTTCATCACATGGCTAAAAGAAAAGTAGAAAGAAGTTGGTTGGACTGTAGATCTCCTTTTAAACCAAGCAAGAGAGGACTTTATCTAAACACTTTATTTGCTCGGAGTGATGTTTACATTGTGTGTGTGTGTGTGTGTGTGTGTGTGTGTGGTGGGGGGAAGCAAATGGAAGGTGCTCATTTGCTGTGTGGCAGTGGTCTTGGAGGAAAGAACCCAGAGAGTTGGAAAGAAGGAAGCAGCATGCTTCAGCTTTTGATATCATAAAATGGGTATTTCCATAATTAGGTTACTTGGTGAAAGTGATTTAGCAAATCAGATCTGCAAGAAAAGACAATCAAGAATGTGATAAAGCCAAAAAAATGGTAACAAATGGCACTCTTGTGATAAGTCCACTTCAAAGTGCCATACTTGCCCCAACATATGGTGAAAGACAAAGCCTTTGCTGACAATCTTGGCTCCAGGTGAGAAATGAGAGTTGGGAGAAAATAGATACAGTAATATGGTTTCCACAGTTGTAGTTGTTGGTTAAAATATTGAGTTGACGTCTAACAGGACCTACTGCTTGCTTTAGAGTGGTTGAGAAAGACTGGAAAATTACACCCAGGCTGTCACTCAAGTTTCTGGACGGTTACTGGAGATTATGTACCTTAGAGTCTGGGAAAGTGTAATTAAAAGACTGTGTGAGCCTCTCCCTGTCTGAGGGAGCTATACACCCCTTTGCTATAAACCCTGGCCTGCATGACTGTGTGACAATCTCCTCCGTTTTCTCCCAGAGCCACAGACAGAGATGTTGGCACTTGTTATGGGATTTGTTGTACATTGTGTGACTTGTATAATTCTGAGATGGAAAATGCTGGAAACCCTATGTCCTGGTGATTTCACATTTTTACCCCTTAGGAGTGATTCATCTGTCATAGAAGGCAACCCTCTTAGTTCGTATCTCAGAGGTCACACCTAGACACTGGCCCCTCAAATTTTCACCATGATCACTGGTAGTCTCTACTTTTCAAAATTTCCCTAGCTGTAGCTGCACACATACTTTAGCATCCTCCGTCTTCAGCATCAGTCTCCAAAGACCAGAGTGACAAAAACCCTGCCCTTGGAGCCTCCTGGAGTACTGAGACAGAACTCTGACCACTTTGGAAATCCTTGACCTTTCCTTCTGGTCTATGTAGAAATATAGATTAATCAGGCTGAGAAAATTAACTTCATTCAAATTTTTCTCTTGGTTCTCATGTTTATCTTCTCCACAGTCTAAAAATGTGGGGCCAACAGAAGCTTTTAAGTCTATCAGTAGCCCCTGGAACAAGTTGGTTGGACAGAGCTCAGAACATCTCTACTCAGAACATCTCAGTTGCAGTCAGAGTACTCTTGACCTATTCTCTTTTCAGTAATGTACTTCAGTGATAATTTCCCTCAAGCTATGGCTTCCATAGCTACAGTGCATTTGAAAACCTCCAGGTTAAATTATCTCTGAGGTTCTAAGACTCAGGATGTTAATTCCACAATCCAAACCTCATTGTTTTCATGGCAGGAACTGAACACCATCTCTTTGGTTTTAGAGAAGAGAAATCAGCCCAGTCTAATTTCCTACACATTTTGCCTGACATGTGTAAGGATGCTGATGGGCTAAGATATCATCTGTCCTGAAAAGCATCCTTTGATGGGATAAAATCTTAAATGATGTCTACTTAGACACCAACTGCACCAAGTGCTACTGGAACCAAGTGTTAGCTCCTCATCACATGGGACTATTTAAATCTAAATAAATAGTTAAAAAATAAATATAATTTAAATTACAGTTTTATAGCCACATTTCTGTAAGTTGTGCTGTGTGAATCTACACCAAGGTGTGATCAAGGAGAAACAAACCATGTGTTTTCTGTCTGTGAGATAAATGCTATGGTTGCTGATCCTTTCTATCATGGCAGAAAATTCTGCTGGGTGAAAAGTTCTACGGAATGTCACTCTTATGAAATATAGGAGATACTAAGAGACCTCAACAAAAAAAAAAAAGATCTAAAGAGGCAGTGTGATCTGCCAGTCACCAGACTGAACCTCATGGCATACTTGACCAGATGGCATCTGTGTTCATACTCCCTGACATCTCTACTGTCTAAAGAGAGACAGAAAACCCAGTACTAGGAGGCTCTAAAGTTTGAAAGGAGGCATTAAGTTTTATACACATTCAATCAGCTTCGCGCATTTAAATAGAGACATTTAAACTCACATCAGGCACAAGCAGATGTGGTGGGAAATACTGTCAATTAGCGAGCAGCTAATTAATCTTCCTTTGCCACATACACTCTGGCAGGAGCTAGAAAGTGCTGTTTTGCTTCGAGCTGTGGGAGAGCTTGCTATGGAAACAATGCATGATTATAATGTTGATTTCTTGACTCTGTGCAGAAGCTGGCAGGATGGAGGGTGGAGGGCAGCTCTTGCCAGCAGCCACCCTGCAGTTAGCATGGAGAAGGATTAGAAAGTGGAAAGATACTTTAATTAGTGAACCGGGGCAAATTTTTTTGATTCTTTACTTTTTATATAATAAGCATATTTTATTCTCATAGCATCTCCCAATTCAAATATTCCACACTTTATCTTGTTATTTTGGAATCTATGTGTTGTTGTATTTTGCAATATACTGAAAGCCAGATCCATGAGAGGACTATGACCCTCCAGGACATGATTTTTTGGCTATGCTTACTTAGTCCAAGAGCTCTCTGCCTAGCTCTTGGATCATTTCTTCTTTCCTGCCACTATCACTCTGAGGCTGCCTCTGAGATGTCTATTTATAGGGAGATGGCCTTGAAAATGACCAAAGAAAAGTTAGCATCTCTGTGCATCACTCCAGCCATACGTGTAAGCCATGTAAACATCCCAAACCCGGGAGCATGAACCCTGTGCAGGCATGATGCAGGCACGGGGCAGGAATATCAAAGAAAACATCATTTCATCCCAGAAACTGACTCTCAAGCTCAGTCATAGTATGGCAGACAAAGCCTTTGTGTTAGAAACCAACAGGATCAGTTAAAGGGCTTTGGCTCCCATCACCCCTTAGGACTTGTTCTCTCTAGTTTTATGCTCAGGAACTTCTGTATGTATGAGCACTTGTGTGGCTTTTTCACTGGTCTAAATGATTCCTGTTTTGTCACTGAAGTTCATTTTACAGGAATCCTTTCTGATCACACTACTTTCCCTAGGAGTAGGGAGAACTGAACGCTTTCATGCCACTGTCAGGATCTCCCATTCATTTTTGTAATATATCACATTAGATGGTGGTTTATGTTTATTATTGTTTTGTTTGCCAGCCCCACTTAGAATAGTAATGTAACCTCTCTGGGATGTAGGTTTTTCATCCATATAATGTAATAATGTGTGTGGGCAGGGGAGATATGCAATTTCAAATAACTGCCAAAGAGGCAGTGTGGCTTGCCTGTCACCAAGCTGTATCTCAGGTGTAGCACCAACCCATAATCCAGTAGACTCCATCTACACACATGCCCTGACTTTGTTGCTTTCATGAATAGATCGATGGATAGAAAAGAGAGAATGTATGGCACTATCCATAGCATAGTGTATGGGACATGAGAAATGAACATGTATTTACCAGGTACATAGTATGTATTCTGTTTAGTAATATCCTTCTCAAAGTGTAGAGTCAATCTAAAACTGAGAACAAGTATGTTGAAAATCTAATGTTCAGATCGCTGGGGCAACATTTTAATTTCATTCATTTAGTCATTTGTTCAACAAGCATTTTTCATAAGTATACATATGAGACATTGATGTAATCTTGAAAAAAGAAAGAAAGAAGCCTTCCTTTGAAACAGTTTAAAACAATACTACAAGGAATGCTTAAGTGATGGATAAATAATTAGAAACTACAAAATTAATAACAGGCATATACATGCAAATCTCTTTGTATGTCTATATGATCTATAATGTCCAGAGGCTGTTGTTATGCTTTGGTTATAACTGAGAAAAGTTCATGAAATAAGTGGAACTTGATGAGCCTGGAGAGTGCTACATTTGGAGAGCTGAGAAATCTAATACTAGACACAGGACGACTTAACTTCAGGGAGCTTACCCAGGCAATGAAAACAGAAACAAGTGAATACATAGTGTCAGGATGCGCTGAGTACAGTAAAGAAAAATAAAGTAGGAAAGAGAGTGAGAGGTAGCACTAACAGAACTGCCGTCTTGGGTACAGACTCCAAGGAAGCCTCTGTTCTAAACTGTTGTGTCATTGGAGACAGTAAAGGAAAGAGCCAGAAAAATATGTCACAGAACCTCGTTCATATAGAGATAATATCAAGGGCTACGTCTGAGGAATGTCAGAAGGCCAGCCAGGCATTATAAACTAAGTGAAGAGTAAAAGAATATGCTCTCAGAAGGGGTCAGCAGAAGCTAGCTCCAGCAAAGCCACATGTACCATGATAATGACTTTGAATTTCTTTATAGCTATATGCTGCAGGGCATTTGGGACTTTGGGAAATTAGGGACATGATTTTGTTTTAAAAGTTCCTTTGACTAGTGAATGAAGAACTTAAGGAAGTAAAAACTGGGACAATAACTACTCAGCGATGATGGTGATGATGATGATGATGGTGATGATGATGATGATGACGACGACTACCATAATGATGTTAAAGAGCCAAGAGCTATTTTAAATGTTTCTCATATGTTGGTATATTTAATACTACCAAAACTCTATGAGGGATCACTGTGCTAATCTCTGCCTTATAGGTGAGGGAAATAAAGTTTGTAGAGTCAGAGAGTAAGTGATTAGGATGAGATGTGAGCTCATGGTTTTCCCATGTCCCTAAGGAACACTCAGTAGTTGCAATGCTGGAAATTTAAAGTTAAGACTACGGATATATGTTGAAGGCAAAGCCAATAGGATATACTGATGGGTTGGATGGAGTGTTAGAAAGTGAATAGCTTGGGAGAGGGAATAGAAAAAACAAAGATGTATGTATATATTCTATGGTTTAAGTATTTGTGTCTCTTCTAAATTCATGTTGAAATTGAATTCACAATGCAACTGCTTTAAGAGGTGAAACTTTGTAGACAGTTGAAACAAGACAGTTGTAAGTCCGTGAAGGTAGCATCTTGCTGGGGGGCCGAGGAAGAAACGTTCACGTTAGGTGTCGAGTCTTGATTTTAGAATTCTCACCCTTGAAATGATAATATGTAAGCTTCTGCGGTTCATATGTTTCACAGTCTTGGGTATTTTGTTATAGCATCTGGAGTAACTCTGCATGCTTTGCAGTGAAGATCCCAGGAGGAAACGGTAGGAGGAAACCTTTCCCACTTTATTCATTTAAGTGTTTTTATGTGCAAGCATTATATAGTCCATATGAATATTTTAAGCCAAAGCTCAAGTATTAAATATTACCAATTTATCACCAATAAAGCTACAGTGTTATTTCAGCAACAAATAAATGTTAAGAAATGAGTACCCCCACAGTGCCTGTTAAGCAAAGATAGCAGGACATTTGGGAGACCATAAAACACTCTCCATTGCCTTTTGATGTTTCCTGAGTGAAACATGCATATCCCTGGAGTATAGTAGTGAAACAGCCTTAAGACTGAAAGACAAAGGGGAAAAGAATCCTTCTTATGCATGACGTTTTTCTAGTAATATATGCTTGCTAGTGATCCAATCACTTAGTATTCTGAAGGCCCATTTTTTATGATCACTCTGATAGCAAACGGAGGAAGGGCGTCTCCAGAGGTTAAAACATAGCTCCTGCTCTCAACAAACCTCTGATCATGTGTGAGACAGAAATCTAAAATACAAAAAAAAAAAAAACAAAAAAAAACCCTATTTTTTTATCTGTAAAAAAAATATGATTCAATTCACTCATGTGATCTATGGTTATTCTCATTGATATCTCCTAATTATAATCGGCGAACAGTGTATAAGCTCATGTGACTTTATGGTTCTGAGAAGACTGGAGTATGGATCTTGGTGTTTGAACACAAAGGAAATCATGGATGATAGGAGAGGATCTGTTTGAACAGGAAAAACTGATGTGAGCAGAGTAGGATTGATGAATTGGCCTCTGTAGTTCTCTCTGTCTTTTTCTCTCTGTGTATCTATCTATTCTATCTATCTATCTATCTATCTAGTTATCTCTCTCTCTTCTTCCCTCCTTCCATCCTTTCCTCCCTCCCTTCCTCTCCTCTTTTTCAACATGGCAGGGTTTTTTTTTTTTTTTAATTTATTTTATTACTTTAGTGTTTCACTCACATATATTGATTGTCAGCAGAATGGGTTTTGCTGAGACACTTTCACACATACCCCCGCCCCCCTACCCCCACCTCCCGCTTCACTGAAGTGTTCTTCCATCTTTGCACACTAGGGAAAGCATCCTTTCCTCTCCATTAGGATTGATGGATAATGCATTCTTCTATCCTTCAGCTCAAAACATTAGTATGTTAACCGTGGTGGGTGTTGTCAACCTGTTGTTTCAACATGTTGAAAGTACCAGCAAATATAAAAAGACATGGAGGTGAGGCTGGTGGCATGTAATGCTCATTTTAGAATTCTCACGGAAAGGTCTATATAGACATTTTCCACTCAGTACATTAAGGGCGGGGGATTATGCCTATAGAATAGATAAGCCTGGATTAACTGTGATCATCTTTTCACTTAATTGTAGAGTCCTGAAACTCACCTACTAACTAAACATGGAGTGGCAAGTATTTTGCAGGGCTATTTTGAAGGTTAATTAAGATGGATATAAAGGTCATATGTCAAATCTATCACACTGGAAGCACCCATTGATATTTGAGTCTGACTCTCAACTCTAATCCTAATAATACTCAAGACTTGGGATATACACACTCACAGGTAATCATTGCCTGTCCCTAAGGGACCAGCTGTTCCGTGATGGTCCTCACTTCCCTTCAAACTGTCCCCCATCCACCTCACCAGTGACCGAATCTCTGGGCCGCATTCATCTCCTCCAGGATATAGGTATAGGACTTCCATTCCTGTGAGGATCTTTCCATCTGTACATCTGTACGTGGCACAGAACCTTACTATAAATCCTTAAAGCTAATCCTAGCATCTTAAATTTACACTGATAACAATAATGATACATAACCCATATTTATGGATCACCAGCTCTCTGTCAGGGGCTATATGCTAATCAGTCTACATAAATTAATATGGTGGAATGTTCTATGACATATGGAAGTTTCTTTCAAACACTTTATTCATAATTACTTATGCTTCTTGTCATAAACAGTAAAATACAAAAGTTCAATAACTTCCTTTAAGCCATTAAATCAAAATGATTTAGATCAAAACACATATCTAAAATGACTGTATTTGTCTAGGCATGTGCTAGACATTGTACAAAAGAAATTGACAGAAGATAATTCTTGTCAGTAAGAATTTACTGCCTGGAGAAGGCCAATCAATATCCTGTATCACTGAGGATCGGTTCATAATTATATTCTGCAGCAGCGGGCGTCAATCTTGCAGAGATGTCAAAAAAGTAAGAAAAAGACAAAGTACGTAAAACCTCCATTAGCAGGAATCCGGCTAATTGTAACAGTCAAAAACCCCATCTCCTCATCTTCCCCTGCCATCAAGTTCTGTTTGCTATTTTTAGGACACAGCAACAAACGACAACTCTTCTCATCAGGGAGGTAGCCGCTGTGGCTGATGTTTGTAATTCCGTGGATGTGCTGGTAGGTGGTTGTCTCGGAGGGAGAATGAGTGACGCGGAGCTGCCAGCAGACACAGGAAAAGAATACAAATGATTTTCCTTGAAGGGATGCAAGCAAGAGTTTTCCTGCAAGAAGACAGCGGTGCAGGGGAAGGGGCCTTGCAGAAAGACTATGGTTAGAGATACTGCTTTTTTCACCCCTACATGTTTTAACCTGCAGCACAAACCAGTGATGCTAAGAGACGGGGCTGACGGCACACTGAGTCCTCCTGGATTGGAGTGGGGACTGGTACGTGTGGGGAAGCCTTCTTTTCCCTCCTGTGTATTTCTTCATAGTTTTAGGAGTGGAACATGAACTTTTTCTGCTCTTGTATCTACCGCTCCAGGTGCTGCCCAGAGCAAATTATTTTTTAGCTGCATCAAGGTGATGCATTTTGCCCCAGGGATGTTCACCTGCATCTTTCATCTCCTCAGGAGCTAGTGCGAGTCAGTCTTGCACATTGCTGGGTAAAAGATGTCGGCTGTAGTGAAGTACTCCGTGCAGGAGTCTCTGAGATCTGGGCATCCCAAGGAGACCCAGATTCCATTCTGTTTGAAGTCTGATCCGCACCACTAAGCAACACGCAGATGTGAAAGCTACACTTGTACAAGTTTGTGCTGCACGGCTCCAGGGAATGAGCTACTTCATGATGGTCCGGGATTCACCACAGACTCCCATTTTGTCTTCCCAGGGTACTCCTTATGATCACAGATGCTTTCAATAATCAAAAATCCCTACGTTCTAAGTAATCAAGCAAGAGGATGACCAACTCTCTTTTCTACTTTATCCAGGTAGAAAGTAAATATAACACAGCTGTCTATTCTAAGACAGGATGTGAAAGACAATTATCTGTGCATTAAATTTGATTTCACAAATCCACTTATTTGGGGTTTGTACTATAGAAGTTGCATAGCCTATCATAAACCAGGCAAAATAAATCATAGTTTGGCTACCCACTTGCTATCAACCTTCCATGCCAAAAAATTATCTTACGAGGTTTCCATATCGGTAAGAGTCTGAATACTCATGCTATGAGTCAAAAATGTATTAGTTGAAAAAGAACAGTGGTTAGATAGGTTAACTTGTAATTTGTGACTATCCCCAGATAATACAGGGAAATAGAAGGAAAAATCAGGTGGGATACACAGACTATTAACATATTTCAAGGTGAGTGAAGACTGGAAAAATTAAGCCAGACTCACAGCCAAGAGTGGTAATACATTTCTGTAATGGTAGTTTTCTCACTCTGGAGATGAGAACAGGAACTCTGGGAGTTTAAATGCCAGTCTGAGCTTAGTAAAGCTCTATCTCTAAAAGAGAAGGAAGAAAGAAAATAAAGAAGAGAATAAAAGGAAGAAGAAGGAAAGAAAGGAAAGGAAAAGGAAAAGGAAAGGAAAAGGAAAAGGAAAAGGAAAAGGAAAAGGAAAAGGAAAAGAAGATTCAGGATGCCATTCTCAGTTTAGGATTGCCCTGTCTTTGATTCCAAACTAGAAGTGGTAATGGTCCCATCTCCATTTCTTTGAGTTTACAGCAGAAACACAGGTTAAAGCTATATGTAATTCAGGGAAGATTAGTATCCAATTGGAATTACATTATTTGATATGAGCAGCAAGATTTCCACATTGGAGCCACAGTCCTTTCTGATTGCTTGAGTACAGGTAATACCAGCCATTTTGTATCAGTCTCTCTCAGCACACTCCCCCACACTGAGAGGCCGCCATCAGCAGACTCCTCATCCAGGCAAGAGAAAGGTTCAAGGACCGGACACCTTGAGTGGGAGGCAGCGACAATTAAACCAATTAGCCATTTCGTAACCTCCATCTCGTTTGCAGACAGGCTTTGTTCCTGACTTCTTTATGTTCGGGATGCTCAGTGTGTTTTTTACATGCGGTAATCATTGTTCTGTAATTACATTAAATGCTAGCTTCTGTGATTCCTCTTGAACCCTGTGATGCAGTAAAGCAACCCACCTAGGCTAGGATGAACTTTCTAAATTACACACAATATACTGATTTAATGTGGATACAGCTAAAGCCCAGTGGGGATAGCTGATTATTTGTAGTGGTAACTGTTAACCAATGAATAAGGAAATATACAGTCAGTGTGCTTTTGTTCTTTCTTACACGCACACACACACATTTTATAACATACACACATACTTCATAACACACACACACACACCCCTTTCATTAAATTAGTGCCCAGGGAATATTTATAAATATATAAAAAACCCCACAAGCCTAATATAAATTGAACTCCAGTCAAACACTTTATTTCTTTCTCTAAAGAGGAAACCAATAAAATATGTTGAAATTTGTTAACAACTGCAGACTATCTTACCAAATAATAAAATATAATCTTTGGGGTGATCTTTTCCACAGGTGAGAAATACTGCATGTACTTACCAGATAAAATTCATATTCAAGACTCTTGATTTTCGACAACTTCCCTCTGCCTCTACAGATCACTAGACTAGCCTAAACCATGATATTCACTGAAGATGCAGAACCCAGCAGTCCCCAAAAATCTGCCGGGTACTGGCTAGCATGGTCAGGATGGAGATTTTTGGCCATCGGTGCACCTTGCTGTTTTGCCAGTGTGTAAGCATTTGACCATTTTTCCTGCCGGAGAAAACTATCTAATCACATGCTGTTTTGAAAGAAGAAAAAAAAAATAACTAAGACAAGCTGTAGAGAAATCAAGCAGTTGACTCAACCCACATTAGCAGGGGATAAATAAAACAAGGACTAGACGTGGGGAATGCTTAGACTCCTTGAAACGAGACAGCTAAAGGGACTCCAGAAATCACCTAAAATGTCTTACTTTTTGGAAATAAGTCTGAGGCTGCCTTCTTGGTAGAGGAAAGATGTTAATGTAGCTCGGGTGTCTCAAACTCTCTGGTGTCAGCTTCTACACTTGGTGCAGAGACGCCACCACAACACATACACCTTATTCACACACAACGCTAAGAATGAGATGTTTGTGCTTGTGTCTAGAAATAATCTAATTTAAACGTATAGGAAGAAAATATGTATCATGAATGCATGCTTTTATTGTTCTCTAATGGAGATATGAAAACACTGAAAGTAAGCTTTGTATATTTTTATTTATTTTATTTATTTTGGTGTATGTGTATGTGTGCTTGTATGTTTGAAGGTGCACAGTTATGCACATGTATGTGGAGGACAGAGATGCCAAACTTCAGACATCTTCCTCAATTTTGCTTACATTGTGTATCTAAGCTGGGTCTTTTACTTGAACTCAGCACTCATTCAGCTAGTCTACCCAGTCAGCTTGCTCCCAGGATCTCTTGTCTCTGCCTCCTGTGACCTGAGATAATAAACGATAATGATGATAATTAGTGGTAATAATGAGATAATGAATAGCCATCACAACTGATGGAAAGTCACGTGAGAGCTGGGGCTCCAAACTCGGGTCTTCATGATTGCATAGCAAGTGCCTTGCCCTTAAGCCATCCTTCCACCTCCAAAATGATCTGTGAAATAGGCATTTCATATATCAACTAAGTTGTGGTGGTTTGAATAAGAATTGTGTCCCTTAGGCTTATAGATCTGAATGCTTGATCACCAGAGACTGGCACAATTTGAAAGTATTAAGAAGTGTGATCTTGTTACAGGAATTGTGTCACAGGGGGTGGGCTTTGACATTTCAAAAGCCCATGCCAAGTCCAGAGTGTCTTTCTCTCCTCTCCCTCTCTTTCCCTTCCTCTTCCCCCCACCCCCACTCCTCTCTCCTCTCTGTGGATCTCTTAGCTCCTTCTCCAGCACCATGTCTGCCTGTTTGTGGTCATGCTTCCCACCATGATGGCAATGGACTAACCCTGAAACTGTAAGTAGGCCTCAAATAAATGCTTTCCTCTATAAGAGTGTCCACGATTATAGTGTCTCTTTGCAGCAACAGAACAAAGGCTAAGATGTGAGTATTATGAAGTAGCATGGGAAACAATTCTGTAGGTGAAAACATGATCCAAATGTGATGTGTTGTTGTTTATGTCGGTGGGGGGGGGGACATGGTAAATCTCATATGCTCCACAGAGAGGTAGAAGATAATAGCTTTGTCACTTTGAACTCTAGGTTGTCTATGAAAGCTTTGGTTGGTTTGGCAATCTAGCCTTTCTCAACATCTTATAGTCCCTAAGCTCCCAAAGTGTTAAGGACTGTGAAGAAAAAAATGGTCAGGTAAAACCAAATATTCAGTTTCATTCATCCTTACCTCCGAAAGATAATCTTCTAAATCCATCCTTCCTGTGGCTCTTATGTATACCCATTCAGATCTGAGACGTCTACCCTAGCAATTCCTGAACATTAAAATTGATTAAACACAGGAGAGCATGGCTCTGGATCGTTAGCTATATGGTATTTAATGGGTGGATTAAAAATACTCATTAGATGAAATTATATTGATGCCTAAACAACTTCTCTAATTTATAGCTTATAAAAGTCAAATTCTGATTGCTGTAATTATTCCTTTCAATATGTAAAAATATGTGACTGTGACTCCATAAATGAACGAAAATCAGAAAAATGATTCTCATTAGTCACTTTGTCTCTGTCTTTAAGAGAAATTAAATTGCTATCATTTCATTTTCTTAAGTTTGACTCATTTCTGTTAATGCTTTAGGACAAAGCTTAATAGTCTCTCCAGATTCAATTTGAAAACTTCACAAAGAAATACTGATGTAAATGTGAGGTTCTGAAGGAGCCGAGAGGAGCCATTTTGTTTCTTGGGCATTTTGAGTGTTTAGTTCTGAGGGCAATGTCATCCTCCTTTATCACCAGAAACAAAGAACAAAGAGAAACTTCTTGTCACAGAGTTCACCACGCAAATCCTTTGTAGAGAAGACATCCATCTACAGAGCATCTTCCATTGTCTCTGTTTTGAGATTCACAAAGAGCCTGCCTGGGAAAGAGGGCAGAATCAACAGCTTTCTACAAGAGGAGGAAATGGAGTCATTCAGACACCGCACAAGGCCTCATTTATAGGAAGTAGAGGAGCCAGGAGCCCAGGGTCTGTCTTTTCATTTCAAATCCTGTGTTCTCTTTTCTCTACAGTTACTAAAAATTGTCATCAAAGCTGATTAAATTATCAATATGTGCTTTAAGTTATTAACAGAAATCTCTATCCTTGGTTTTTATGATAACGTCCAGAAACTAGCTCTTCCTAGCTTTGTGCTCACCTTGAAAAACTAGATGTCACACTCCCGAAATGTAATGAGGCACATGAACAATGGAATTACCCCTAATAGAGAAGATATTTTGTCCCAGTAGGAATAGATGAACCATTTATTGTCACTGAACTATGAAATTTGTTTCTAATGTAGTTAATAAATGCAAATAATTTCCTTCAACTGCTAAGAAGAACTCAACTAAGCAAGACAATGAGGCCATGTTTTTTTAAACTGAGTGTGATTCAAAGACTACAGGGCATAAAGGGGAAGGCAGACTGTGACACAGCACTGTGTAAATCACAGAACCATGGGAACTAGAGCATGGGACCAGAGAGGAAGCCACATCCATCATACCATTCCCTCTCTTCCATCAAGTGAGGTAGTCAAGAACCTAAGAAGTCAAGATCCTCAAAAACCAGTCAGGGTGTCACATACAAACTGTTCTTGACTGATCCCTAGGGCAAAGTAATGTAAAGTTTATCACCTAGAATGGAACGATCTTTTTGAGACACAAAGTAAGGTTGGTGGGGAATCCTTTCTTACTGATGTAACATCCCAAAACACTAGTGTTTACCTAAAAGGTCCCCATACCAGAATCTGGGTAGTATAGCCCCATGTCTAGGATGAGAGCAGACTTTCTGACTTTCAGTACTTTGCCCTTATAAGAAACATAAAACCACATTGCCTGACATATGACCCTTGAAGAAAACCCAGGCTTTGGATTCCAAGGGAAGTATGAATTTGAATTCTGTCTCAAAACAAAACAAAACAACAACAACAACAAAACCCACAGCACTGGAATGCATGGAGAACTGGACACATTCACTGCATGTAGAATGCAACATCATCTCTGATGGTTTGACAATACATTGAGAGCAGGAACAGAAAGTTTGCATTTTAGTTGCTGTACCAGCTTTTCCCTCAGCCACTCCCTTTTGCTAGTAAATGCCGATTTTCTCCACCTTTCTCTCTCATTCTCCTGACTTTCTATACTTTCTACTTGCTCATGGCCATAGCCTCTATGCCTCACTGCCTCTACACCCATCCCATACCTGCATCACTCTGAGACCTTTGATCCAAAGTTTCCTGAAGAAAAACGTGCCACAAACCCAACAGTTTCACACCTGGAAAGTCTGTCCAGATCACAGACCGTACGGCTCTATCTATACCTGGTCTGGTCAGCTGAAGCCAGCTGGCAGGTGCCCACAGAATAAGCAGGGAGGCCTTTATAGAAGCCAACAGCAGAGGCTGGAGTCAGTGTAGTACTCAAACTCCTGAGAAGAGGCAGTGAGACCCAAGGGTTAAAGTTATCTTTTGGAAAGTCTTCTTTCTATCTTGTGTTCATTTTGAAAAATACCATTTTGGAATGCTAAAGCCACCAGTGTGATACCTTCTCATTCTTGTACATACCTGATATTTTACCTAAATATAAATTAATGCCCAAGGGAGAAAAGAAACTGAAGGCAGTGATTCTATAATAAGAGAGCAAGCATTCTATCAAACGGGAACCAAGCTGATTATGTTTCTGATGTACTGAAATGGCCATTACAGCAATTACTCAGACTGTCGCTAATGTGCTGGGTGACACAGTAGGCCCTGCAGACCAGGACCACAGCTCTCATAAAAGCACTGTCCAGCCCAAGGCCTGAATTCATCTCCAACACAGATCCATTCATTTTCACCTCGACTCATCTCCACTAAGAGTACCAGTTTCAATATAAATGGGTTTATAAACTAATATATTTATTATAATTTATATTTTGCATTCATATAAATATCAATATAAATAAATCTTTGTTATAATTTATGTTTGTGTTAATATAAATTAATATGTTGATATAAATGTTAATATAAATGAACTAATTGTTATAAATTAATAAAAGTCAGAAGATAGAACATATGAAATGGGGTATATACTTCAAACCCTAAATCAAACTCTACTGTATATACTATATTGGGTTGTATAGTGTCTCATTATTTCAAATTTTTTTCCCAGATGCATCTTTCAATTAAAAGAAAAAGACAAGTGTACATTTCTTTAAAAAGCGTCACACTACACAGAAGTCTTACTCTTTATGTTGTATTTGTTGATCACTGATTACCCATGATACCACTTTCCCCACACAAGCCTTTAATGTTCAAATTGAAGCACAATATTTACCTGTCTCCCAAAAGTTTGTAGTAGTAGTTTTTTTTGAATTAAAAATAAATAAAAAATTTAAAATGTCTCTAACATTTCCCTCATGGGAAATAAAACATCATGTCCAAGATACTGGCTTTCTTATAAAAAAAACAAAAATGAACAAAATTCTGTATTTCCAGTGACAATATCTAGAGTGGTATTATTTTATCAAAATAGGTTAATTTCTCTAGCATTCAGAGTTAATATACTGACTTAGCACAGGGAAATCTTGTCTCTGTGTCTCTACAGACTTCAGTCAATAACGTCAGAAGTAATTACACTGAGCATGCTATGATGGCCCGGGCCTGTAACTTGGGAGGCAGAGGTCAGGGAATCTCAAGTTCTTGATCCAGATTGGATTATAATAGTAAATTCAAGACCAATCTTGTCTAAATAGTGAGACTCTGTCTCTGAAAACCAATAAAAGTAATAATAACTAGTAACATTATTTATCATTATTTCCATTTTATTATTCAGTTATTACAGTGGTTTAGCACTTCCATACTATATAACTTTTTAGAAGGTACTGGAGTTACTCAGAAGGTAGAAGTCAGATAAAGTAAATCACAAGCTTAGGAAAGATGCCCCAACGTTTGGTGCTATTATACTTCTGCATTTCTGAGGTGACAAACAGTGCTACTTGGAATGAGACCCGCAGCTGATTAGAGTTAGATGAAATACCCTCCCAGAGGTATGTCCACATCCCATTCCTTCCACTTACAATGTGTGGAAGGTTGTGTCTCTTTATTCAGAGGAGTCTTTATCCATGTAATTACGGATTTTAGTATGAGACCTTCCTCGGTTATGCAGGTAGGTAAATGACACACAGTGCTTTGTCTTTCCTTCCTCCTTTGCTCTCCCTCCATCTCCCCATTTTCTTTGAGGCAGTTTTTCTGTAGCTGCAGCTCAGCCTGTTAGCTTTGGTCTCATGAGCCTCCTCTCTCAGCCTTCAAGAGCTGAGATTATAGGCGCATGCCATCATGCTTAGCTTCCATGAGCAGAGCATAGGAAAGATGCACAGAGAAGAAGACAATATGAAGACTGTGTCAGGTATGGAAGGGATTACGCTCCTAGCCAAGGACTTCCAAGACTAGAAGTTGGAAGACACAAGGAGAGACTCTTCCAGAGTCCCTGGAGGATGTGTGCCTCTGCTGCTGCCTCAGTGTTCGATGTATATCAGAACTGAGAGAACAGAGACATGGTGCTGCTTGTCTTATTTACTATTCTCTGCTGTGAGAAGAAACCGTGACCAAGGTAACTGATGAAAGGAGGCTTGCTTACAGTTACTGAGGGTCGGTCCTTGAGAATCATGGCAGGAAGCAGACAGACATGGCACTGGAAGAGTAAATGAGAACTTTATATTATAATTCTCAGGGAGCAGGGAGAGAGAAAGAAAGAGGGGGAGGGGAGGGAGAGGGGAAGGGAGGGAAGGAGGGAGAAGGAGGAGGAAGGAAGGAGACTGGGAGACAGGGAGACTGGATTTGGCTTGGCTCTTTGAAACTTCAAAGCCCAGTGACATACCTTCACCAATGAGGCCACACCTACTCCACTAAGCCTATACTTCCTAATTCTTCCCAAACAGTCCTACTCCCTGGTGTCCAAGCATTCAAATATATGAGAATATGGGGGCCATTCTCATTCAAACAAGTTAGTCTGTGGCCATTTGTTACAGTAGCCGCAGGAAGCTAATGCATAATCTTTTGGCTACAGACCTTGATGGCCATTTTGAGATGCTAGGGACTCTAGGATGTAGTAGCCAAGGGCAAAGATTTGAACATTACACTGCACAGGATTAGAGTAACAGAAGTCCCTTGCACTACTCATATCATAACAGCAACGCAAAATCTGCATAACGAGGTACAATCCTCAATCAGGTCAGAAGTTTAAATGGAAGACTCAGAGAAGTGGTCCAAATAAAACTGTTAGAGACAAACAAAGAACAATAGGGGTTGAACCCTGGGACTCCATGCTCTACCACCAGGCTACTTAACTAGCTCTACAAGAGGCAATTTAAATAAAGGCTTCTGTAAGCATACTACCATGAAGAATAAATTCGGGCCTTCTCAGCACAAAACATTCCCCAATTCTGTAACTCAAGGAAACTTTTGTGAATAGCTAATTTGACCCTAATACAGGGTTAGGTGCTATAAATACAACATTAGGGATGATAACACAGAGACTAAGAGTATACAGTCTTGTGGCATAGACTTGGAGGTACATTGTACTTTAATTACAGAAATATGTAGTAAGGAGTTGTTAGATTGTTCCAGAAGCATATAGCAGAACATCTAAGTAAGATTTAGGGAAGAAGTTTTCGAGAAGAGATACTTGAACAGAGTTTTTAAGAAAACTCAGATTCATGACTTAAACATAGATGACAGTGGCAGCTGTAAGCAGGCAATCCCATGATAGGATGTGCTGACAACTTCAAAATGGGCTCTGTGAAGAACTGGCAGATAACAACCCATGAAGACGTAAATCTTTCTGAGATTTTTCCAGAAACTTTCCCTGGGTGGCTATAAGTTTTCCCATATAGAAAAGAAAAAGCTAGAGACAGTACAATAAATCAGGGGGCCTAAATTGACTCCAAACATTCTGGGTAGGATTTCCCACACCAAGAGTATGAGAGAAGTTACAGTAAGCAGCACAGGGCTCCTAACCACCCCCTCAGAACTTCGATGCCAACCATAAACCAAAGGGCACCTTGAGAAAACTATCAAAAATTTGATACAACTGCTTTAAAGTTCTGTCTGTGACTCTGACCCACATCAGAGCTTCCTCCTGAGGGAAAGTTAAATTCAACCACTTAAAATGCTATCCAGAAGGCCTCTCCCAGCAGGAGCTAGCTCTGAAGTAGATCACAAGGCAGAGACTGAGCTACAAATCAACCATAATCCATAATCAACACGTAGGGCAGATGACACTGACACTAGGTCAGAAAACCTATACCTTCACGGAAACTGGGTGCCTTTAAAAACCTGGTGAGCAGAATCCCCTTAGGACTAGTCTAACTCAGTCAGGACAGATCTTTATTTGATCTGATAAAACTTGGATTTACTAGATCTGACCTATCAGAGCAAAGAGCACGACTCAAAAGACTTGCAAAAACTTACGAATGCCTGTTCCTGTGAAATAAGACCCAAACTCACTCCAAAGAATAAAAGAAAAATCAAAAACCTCAAATAATGAGAAGCAAGCAGTAACTGCCTCTCTTTGTGGTTCACTCTTGTGGTTCACTGTTTATATATGTATCTCTAGTCATCTGAATGTTTACTCTGTTCTGTGTTTAGCCAGAAGCCTAGAATCACAGCTAACACAATTGTCTTACAAGATACAATGGTAAACATCCATTCTGTCTCATGCTTTAAATTGTCTTGTCAGCCTGTTCTTGCTTTGGTCTGAATTCCATGGGAATTATCTCTATATATTCTGGGTTACTGGGATTAGGACTGTCCTTATTTGTGGTTTACATGACAATAAGATGTGCTTTATAATGTGGCAGTAAAGCATCCAGCAGTGGTGCCACACATCTATAATCTCAGCATTGACAGATTGAGGCAGGAGGATCAGAAGTTCAAGGGCTAGCCTGGGCTACACAGTGACTTTAATGTATCAAGACTCTGTCTCAAGGAGAAAAAAAAAAAAGTTAAAATAAGATGATTCTGAAAGGTCCTCAGGCTTCAGTGTTAAAATTCGCCTGATAAGCCTAAAATCTGTCTCACTTTACCAACAAAAGAGTTTTGCACTGTAATTTGAACGATGCTGTGGGTTTCCTCTCTCCTGCCCCTCCATCTGTAAGTGCTTCCAGGAGAATGACATTAAATCCCTGGTGAATGAATAAAGAGTAATATGTCTCTACAGGAATTTGTTAGCTAATCAGGGACACAGACATCTTTGATAAACTCCTCTATTAGTGAATGTCCCCATGTTTCTATTCCTTTATTGCAGGAAAAATTTTTACGGTACAAGCTGAAGATATCCAAAGATATTCTCTTCTGGCATTTTAACTATTCAGCTCTGTGTTCCTTATCTAAAGTCTGACCCAAAATACATCTTCTTGAGGTGTGGCGTAATCTGAGCATGCTCAAACGTGCTCTTTAACTGAACATGCTCACAATGTACTCCCTACACAAAATGCTTTCCTATATGGATATGTACAGGCTCCCCGGATAAACCCAATGTTTCCTTTGTTTGGGGAGGGTGTGGCTTTGGAATTCGTTCTCCTGCTTTCCTTGAGATGGGAGGTATGTAATAAACCTTCCTTTGCTGTTTACAGAAAGGGCAGCTCTCTAAGTTAGCACGTTTTCATCTCTGTGTTATAAGACTAGAGACCAGAGAGCGTTTGATATGATTCTCTGCCTTCTTTGTATAGAGTTTAGTACACTGTATTTTAGAGTCTGCTTCTCTTCCATTCCCAGATTACTGAAATTCTTGAAAAAGATGTAATTCTAATTAATTTTAGTGAGCTGGTTTCTTTGATTATATTGACTACCTATCAAGTGCCATTTGGTCTGCTATCAATCATTAGCGGTCTGCATTCTATTACCAGAATACTACTTAGACTCAGCTCATTTTTATAATAAGGCTTGTCATAAGCATGAAGGTAAACATGCAGCTCACGACTCATAAAATGCATAAATCCTGTGTGTGTTTTCACAGGAGAACACACTGTACAGAACAGACTGTAGCCAGTAGATAGGGTCAAAGGAAACAGCTTGGAAGCCTTGTAAGAGGGCCTTGGAGAATGGCTTGGGGTTTTTCCTTTTATTATTTTTTATCCATTATTATTGCATGTACATGTATGTGGGAGAGTACAGGTACACATGTATGGGACTCTCTTCTCTTCTTTCTTTCCACCCTGGGATCAGAACAACCAAACCAGGTTGTCAGGATTGAGCAGCAAGTGTTTTTACAAGCTGTGCCATTTTGATGGTTGACATGGGTTTTATTAAGACACAAGAATAAGGTTTTATTATGGACTGATGGTTCATGTTTAATTTTGTTCTTGTCCATGAACTTTTCTGGAGAATTGATGCTACACACTTTCTCAACCTGAGCCATTTCCATATCAATACATTTTAATATAATGACATTGGCTGGGAACTGAGACATGACTGTAAGAACTTCTAGCCAGAAAGAAGCAATCTTCTCATCACCAGCAGTAGCCCTGGCTTATTATTACCAGCAGTAGCCCTCGCAATTGCTCTCATTTATATCAGTTGTGTGTCCTTTCCCAATCTTTTTATTTATTTTGTTTTTGTTTTTTTTTTTTCCACCAGCTTACAAGATGGCTGGTGACCGCATGGCATTTTCCCATAGCTGCATTTGTGACATCTTTGATTCTTTTCATCATCTAATGAGACATTCAGCATCATTCCAATCCTCACAGACACTGCTTCCCTCCTCCACGTCTTCACCTACATGTTCTCATAGGATAATTTCTGCTTTAAATTAAGTTAAATTTTAATTTCCATTTTTCTATCTTTGGTTTTGTTTTTTCTCAAATGTACCCTCTTGCTCTGAGCACTTCATGTATTATCTGCTTTTCTATTTTTATATGAAGTGTCCATACATACACACATGCACTCACACATACACACACATCACACACTAACACTCTCACATACATACACACACTTACACATACACCACACACATATACAAACAGATAAACACACAGATACCACACTTATGCACACATGCACTCACACACATACCACACTCGAAGACATACACACACACAAACACTCCACATACACTCCACACCACACACACATCCACACACTTTTAAATAAAATTTTTTTTAATTTGTCCCCCTAAATGTTGTTACAGTGTAACTGTGTTCCTATTCCATTATCCAATAGGTACTTTTACTTTAAAAGCATGTGTCAGGAAGAGTGACAGCTGAGATCCTAGACTATAATTTAGCTTCTCCAGAACTCTACATGCTGGCAAAAGCCATGAGCTATCTCAGAGGACAGCCTGCAGCTTGTGGCAACTGTTAGTCCCCAGTGTGTGCTCTCTGTCGGTTTCCTCAACCCCAGCCCTCCTTGGATGTTACAGAAGGAGCCAGGCAATGCTTTCTACTTGTCAATGCTCTCCTCTGAGGAAAAGAAAGGCTTTCTTGCCGCCTTCCCTCCTTCCTCATCATTGGGATACAGGGAAAGCAGTGAGACCCTTTGACTACCCTGATCATGCAAACATCACCAGGTTGGAATCTGCTCCTGGCATTGAGCAGAGAGAAAATTCTACTTGGCTAGCCACGATTATTTAAAAATCCCTGTTGGGCAGGAATAAGGCTCAGATAGAAAAAAAAATAACTTTCTGAAAACCTGTGGCCTCCGAGTTTGATACCCACCTTCCCCAGAAGCAAGATGTGATAGTGTAGCGTCTATAACTCCAGCACACCTACAGCTTTCAGACTAACACAATGAGAGGGAGACGTGGGAGAACTGCCAGCTAGCCTGGAGTACTCAGCATGAGGGAAAGAAGAGACCCTACCTCAATAACTTGGAAGCCAAAAACCTACTAACCTCCACATGTGCACTGTGACATAAATGTTTCCTATCCTTCCTCTACCCCCAATCACACAAACAATACATAAAACAAGTCACTGTATTAACAATTAGCATTATGTAATAACACAGAAGGTTTAATACAGGGAAGGTAAGAGGACACAAGGAATATATCACTAGTGATACATGGGTGGGTGAGTGGGTGGGTTGGTTGAGGTGTCCAGAAAGAAGGTCCTAGAATGTGTTCACAAAGTTCTTGTGAGCTATTTTAATTTCCTTCAAAGGCTAGAACTGTTGTTTGCAGTGTGTGTGTGGTGTGTGTGTGTGTGTGTGTGTGTAACACAAGGCACCAATATGACATTTGTGTTCCATTATATTCTTATCTTGGCAAGCTATTTTGTCTTTGTAAGTATTCACACTTAATTAGCTGCCCCAGAGGAAATCATGTAGTCCCAATTACTGCCAAGCAGTGTAGGTGAGGTGACAGAGGCTTGACATTAAAGGTTTTCTCCAGAAGGTAAACTTTTTCCTCAAAAATAAATCTTTTTACAAATGACACATACATGTTCCTAAGTACCAGTGTGCCTTTATAGAGTAAAAAAGCAAAGACTGTAAGAATGAAATGCAAGCACATACACATGCCTATTCTAAGGACCTTCTTGATCTGCTATGATGATGCGTTGATTAACCTAGCATATGTGTATACGTATACATATATATGCATATTTATATATGATACATATATATGGTTATATATGTCCAATACATATATCTAATATACCCAATATATTAAATATATTATACTATATAGTGTATATATATGGTATATAAATAACCATATATATGAAATATATATTACATATACACACAGAGAAGACTGAGGAAATGGAGATGAGCTGCTCAGTTTAAAATGCCATTCATTTATCTTTAAATTCATGTTTTTATTCACTATACAACACTCTACAGACACGTTCTAGAAAGATAACAAAACATCTATATCAATGAAACATTTATAGGGCCCAGTGTAACAACTGAAACACACTGTGGAATAAACGTAACACAGATAAGAAGCGACAAGTGTCAATCAGGGGCATGAGTGAGAGCCCAGGGCAGCCACTGGGAGATCTGCCTATCTCCTTGATTGTCACAGCCCTTGGCTCCTGTTGTCCTTTTTACCCAGATGGAGTCTTTGGTCCTGAGTATTTGGTACTTGTTCAGCCTCCTGCACTGGGAAAGCCTTCATTTTATTTCAGAAGCAATCATGGAACAGTAGAAGCCATCATTTAGGTGGCCTTTGGAATGAATAAGCCACAAAACGTCTCTTGAGCTACCATAACCATTAGGAACCATATACAAACAAAACCCAAATCAATAGTTAAAGTCACAGTGAAATAATGCCTTGTTTCTTCTTTCTAGAAGAGGAGGCATGAAACACTCTGTTCTCTTTAATCTCTTCTTTCCCATCATATACTGTTGTTTATAATGCTAACAATTATGGCAGAGCAGCCGCACACGCAGTGACTCATCAGCGGCTGCCTTCCAGAGGCATTCGGTTGTCACATACATGGTGAGTAATGGCTCACTGAGACATTGCTTAATATCTGTAATCAGTTTTAGTCTGATGCAATTCTCAAAATGCATTCTTCTTCCTCAATAAATGATAAATTATAATGCTATTGCCTGGCAAAGAGAGAGTCATTTTTCCCCAGCCAAAGATTTATTTCCCAACCAAGTTGTTTTTGAATCCATGAATGTCACTTTTAGTTGTTTCCAATTCTCTTAAACAAGTTATCTGCCAATCACCCAGACGCAAGAGGCCAACCATAGAGTGTATAGCTATTGAAGAGGAAATGCTCTTCATAATGGAAGAGATTGTCTGCTGGAATCTGAGGAGAGACTACAAAGAATAAGGAAGGATATACGAATGGTAAGAAAGGACAGACGGTGCAAGGAAGAAGTCACACCAGCATAAGGAAGCAGAAACAATGTCATAATAGCAAACCTGCATGAACTCAGGCTATACAATAAGATGTCAGTGGTTCTTCAAACAAGTTTTTGAACTATTCTTTAAAAAAAGCATTTTTCTAAGTAAAGAAATAATTAATGCAAGCAGTATTTCCAAGAGGCTAATTTAATCTACATTTCGAAATCCTTTTATATTTTTACTAGTGTCTATTTACTAAAGCAGTAAGGCCTGATGTAGCTTCACCACACTGCATTGGCTAACAGTTTTTCTCACCATGCTGCCTGAAAGAACAGAATTCAAAACATCCCACAATTCCAACGTCTCATGACAAAATTGCTTCACATCGGTGCTTGTCTGTTAACCTGATGAGGACTGACAGACTGCTAGCCATTATTCTGTTTCTCAGATTGTATTCCCACTAGGCTCCTCTAACTGGGTCTGTCCCACAGGCACAGAAAGCTAGATAGAGTCAAACTGTACACACCAGTTCCTTCTGGTTTCTACTGTTTTTAAGTGGATAACATCATCAGAGTCTTCTCCTTTCTTTCCATTTAATCCCTAAGTGGTTTTATATCCCCAAATTGTACAACCTCGACTCTGCTGTTCTAATTTGCACTAAAATGGAATTTCTCAACCTGTGGGTCACGACCTCTTTGTGTCAAAAGACCCTTTCACAAAGGTTGCTTAAGAGCATCAGAAAGATCGGATATTTACATCACAATTCATAATAGCAAAATTGCAGTTATGAAGTAGTAACACAAATCATTTCATGGTTGGGAGTCACTACCACATGAGGAACTGTATTAAAGGGTGGCAGATTAGGAAGGTTGAGAACTGCTGCCCTGGACACTTTTTACCATGTCATCCAATACTTCCAATATTTTTCCAGCAAGATCCTGTGCAGTCATTTCAGATCCATGGCCTACCCATTGTAACACACCACCCGTACTGCAGACTCACCAGAATTCCTTGTTTTGTAGATGTCTTTCCAAGTAGTTACATTTTGCTTATTCTTTTCCTGCTACTGAGAAAGTTCTTCTAACTTGTATATTGTGAATACCATGTGCAAATATTTTTGTCATGTGTTTGTTTTCGTCACCAGGTTATCCTGGAGCTCTCTATGTCTCCCATGTTAGCCCCAAACTCACAAACTTCTTCACTCGGCTTCCCTAATGCAGTGATTATAGGTATGAGTCGCCACCATGCCTGCTATATGGAGACTAAGAACATAGGCTTCAGAACCAGAGCTGGGTGGTCATTTTCCTTCTTTAATTGGTTGTATGGTATATCACAAGTTGCTCTAGTTTGTGCCTCTGTGCTAGCTATAAAATGAATAGAGTGTTTATGATACCCAAATAATGTAAAGTGAATAGTCTACATCATAGTACCTGGTAGAGGTTTGATAAATAGCAGCTAAAAGCTTTTGAAAAAAAATTATGTCGTTTTTACAGCTTTGCTCAAATGTGACTTCTTAAGACCCCTTATTTAATCTCCACAGGTAAGATGAACCTCTTTGTTCATTCCTTACAAAAGTTGCTTTATCTTTCTACAGGAACTTTCTGGGGGATTCTTATTTGCCCGTGGATCTAGTTGTGCGGTCCTTGAAGTCTAGCATCCCTTGGGTCTGTTCAGTTTTATGAACTCCAACACTCAGTCACATCCAGTATATACTGAGTTTTAAGAAGATTCTGTTGTTATGTCTCCCTTTTCAGATCTGATTTTATTAATTTGGGTACTGTCTCTGTGCCCTCTGGTTAATCTGGCTAAGGGTTTATCGATCTTGTTGATTTTCTCAAAGAACCAACTCCTGGTTTTGTTGATATTTTGTATAGTTCTTTCTGTTTCTACTTGGTTGATTTCAGCCCTGAGTTTGATTATTTCCTGACGCCTACTCCTCTTGGGTGTATTTGCTTCTTTTTGTTCTAGAGCTTTCAGGTGTGCTGTCAAGTTGTTAATGTGTGCTCTCTCCAATTTCTCCAGATGCCCTTCAACAGAGGAATGGATACAAAAAATGTGGTACATTTATACAATGGAATATTACTCAGCTATTAAAAACAATGAATTTGATAAATTCTTATGTAAATGGATGGAACTAGAAAATATCATCCTGAGTGAAGTAACCCAATCACAAAAGAAAATACATGGTATTCACTCACTGATTATTGGATTTTAGCCCAAAGCCTGAAATACCCAAGATTCAACTCACAGACCACATAAAGCTCATGAAGAATGATTACCAAGTAGTGGGGGCTTCAGTCCTTCTTAGAAGGAGTAACAAAATACTCAAGGGTGCAAATATGGAGACACAGTGCAGGACAGAAACCGAAGGAGAGACAGACCATTCCACCTAGATATCCATCCTATGTGCAGTCACCAAAGGTAGAGGTTGATGTGGATGTCAGGATGTACATGCTGACAGGAGCCTGATATAGCTGTCTCCTTAGAGGTCTGCAAGAGTCTGACATACTCAGAGGCAGAAGCTCACAGCTAACCATCAAACTGATCATGGGGTTCCCAATGGAGAAGATAGAGTGAAGGCTGAAGGAGTTGAGAGGATTCGCGACACCATGAGGAAAGCAACAATCCCAACCAACCAGAGCCCCCA
The DNA here is from genome assembly GCA_021653895.1 of Mastomys natalensis. NCBI lineage: Eukaryota > Metazoa > Chordata > Mammalia > Rodentia > Muridae > Mastomys > Mastomys natalensis. The sequence continues at coordinate 498,849 of JAJTUV010001271.1, forward strand.
GGGTCTAAACCACCAGCCTGGGAGCACTTAGGGAGGGACCCATGGCTCCAGCTATATATGCAAGGGAGCTATATATATAAATGGGAGAAGAGATCCTTGGTCCCATGAAGGCTGGACATTGGGGGGGGATATTCGAGGGTGGGGAGGTGAGGTACGGGGGAGGGTGGGTGGGGGTACACCAATGTGGAGGCAAGAGGATGGGGGAAGGGATAGTGAGTTCCTGGGAGGGAGGGGGGGAAATGGGGTAAGGGGAGAATATCTGAAATGTAAAAAAAAAAATTCCAATAAAAAAAAAAAAACCGCAAAACAAACAAAAAAAAAGAAGATTCTGTTTTGAAAAGGGTAAGTCATCATTTTAATGCATTTAACAGGTAAGTTGGAGACATCAAGTTTGGCACAAAGGAAAAAGTAACAAACACATAATCATTGGGAAAATGCTGTGCAACTAGATGTAGAATCCTGTGATTTGAACCATATTTAACTGATGAGAAGATCCATGTAGATTGGAGAAGCCAAAAATGATTCTTAAACTGATGGGTGCTGGGTTGCCCTTATCTCAATGAAAATATAACGTTCCTTGGGTCCAGTCTGGTTTGTTATTGAACTTACTAGTTAGATGCTCATTTAAAAACACAAAAATCCAATAGATTGAATGATTTTGCTCTCTGTGAAAATTATGTCTGTTTTTGTTTGTTTCTTCATATTTGAAAACTAGGCTGTTCTGGGGTTCTGTTACAGGTTGGCCTCAAACTCATAGGAAATCTATTCCCTTAGACTATGCATTGATTAATTTTTGTCAACTTGACACAGACTAGAGTCCTGTAGGAAGAAAGGACTGAGGAATTCCCTCTTTTTTTTAAATCTTCTCCATCAGATTGGCCTGGGAACATGTCTGTAGGCCATTTCCTTAATCTAAGATTGATGTGGCATAGGAGGACCCAGTACACTGTGGGAGATCCCACCCTGAGCAGGTGATCCTGGGTCATATAAGAAAGTAACTTAAGCAAGCCATAGACTAAAGCCAGTAAGCAGCATTCCTTCATGGTCTCTGCCATCTGTCAACTTGATGCCATTGCTTTGGCATATACAAATTAAAAGTAAGCATTATCATTTATGAAGAAGTTCACTATTTCCTATTGTGTCTGTGATCCATGTTCCTGGTTTTCAGCTCCCATACACTAACAGTACTGCAGAATTCACATGGTCACTTTTGGAGAATTTGTAATGAGCAACTACAGATCAGTAGTTGGGTAGTCTATGCACTATTCTACCTTCCTGGCTCATCTCCAACATCCTAGGAGTATCTATATAGATTAGTAGAGTCACCACTTAGTCATACAGGACCACAAAAGGCAGAAGAATCACAATACTGATCTCAGAGGACTTTCGATGCCATTAGAAATTAAAAGAATAGGCAAGTTTCTCCTTTTGTCACATTTTCACAATATGAATTCTGATAGAAAAGCAATGGTAGCAATGGAGGCAAGGTTAGAAGAAAAAGCGTGGAACACAATAACAGACACTTGCAAATTAGGAGGTGGTGTTATATTCTCTTCTAAGGCATGTGGGTATTAGATTTTATAGAGACACTCTTGTTTTTCTGAATAGAGAAATGCAAGTTTGTGGCCAGACCTGAACCATTTAAGACTAATTGTTCTCAAATACTAGGAGGCATGGTAAAATTCATTTTCTGGCCTCACCTTCCAGAGTTTCCCACCCAGTAGGTCAGGATGAAGTATAGTAACTGCACTTTCATGGGTTCTTATGTGAGGCTGGTTCTGTTCTGGAACCACAGCTTGAAACACATCACCTTGACCAGAGTGAAAGTGTCTATCTGTTCATCTCAGTCACCAGCAACTCTACTTCCTCTCTGTACCACAATCCAGCAAGCCCACGCTTATGTTGGGGGAATGAAAACACGTGCATACAGAAAATGACAAACCTACCTAGTTCTAGTAGCTTAATTTATCATCTTGAAAACAAAGCCTGAAAATAAACCCACCACCCATAAACTGAGGGATGAACAGTCTTCGGTATGACCTAAAACGAAATGCTCCTAACAATGAAGATGGATTAGTTACTATTACATGCAACCACATGAGTAGAGTTTAACTGCATTGTGATAAATAGAAGATGCCAAACTTAAGTGGTTACCTATAGGAAGATTTCATCAGCGGGGCACTGTGAAGACATAAAATTACTGGGCATTTTCCAGAGTCTAGAAGTGAGAAGAGTTTAATCTGAAAAAGACTGTAGGGATGGAAATGTCAATGTCTTTGAGGTAGTACAAGTGGTTATAAGTCATTTTTCTTCTGTTAAATTTATCCAACTATCCAAAATAAAGGGTAATTTGTGTACTATCCAAATTATACCTCATCAAATTTGCTTAATATAATTTGTTATTCTAATTAGTCAATGTCTAGTGCTCCTAATTAATAATGTCTTCAACACCCTTTTAGCCAACTGAATGAAGCATAGACACATTCTATATAACAACATTTCAGTCAAGGACCTATCACTTAGATAAGTGGTTCTCAACATCTGGGTCTCGACCCCTTTGGGGATCATATATCAAACATCTTGCATATCAGATATTTTCATTATTATTCATAAAAGCAGTAAAATTACATTTATAAGTACCAACAAAATAATTTTATGGTTGGGGGTTACCACAAAATGAGAAACTGTATTAAAGGGTCACAGTATTAGGAAGGTTGAAAGCCACTGACTTAGATAGTAATGACTCCTTAAGACTATCACTTATCCCTGGGCAGTGGTGGCACACGCCTTTAATCCCAGCACTTGGGTGGCAGAGGCAGGTGGATTTCTGAGTTCGAGGCCAGCCTGGTTTACAGAGTGAGTTCAGGACAGTCCCGGGCTATACAGAGAAACCCTGTCTCGACAAACCAAAAAAAAACACAAGACTATCACTTATCAATGTTGAATACAGATGATGCTGGACTCATGAGAGTCTGACAATCACTTACTGGTGTAGCAGTCATCATTTGGTAAGTCACTCTACCAGGTTGACGTAATGACAATTTACTGTAATCACTTAGTAATGCACATCTTAGAACTTAGTCCCATTGCTAAGAGAACAAGAGCACCATTGTATCTAAATGCATTGGGATTTTGCTTTTCTCAAAACTAAGCAGTTCAGGGGCCAGAGAGACAGCTTAGTGGTTAAGAGCAGTTGTTGCTCTTGTAGATGATCATAGTTCATTCCCAGCCCCACATGATAACTCAGAAAGTCTGCCATTCCAGTTCCAAGGAATCCACCACCCTCTTCTGACTTCCAAAGGTATCAAGTCCACACATGTTGCATGTATATACACGCTGACAAAACTCTAATACACATAATAGAATAATAAAAAAAATTAAAACTAAAAAAAAAATGCGAAGTTGTACAGTTTGTGCGCAAAATCACTAAAGGCTAACAAGATATTTCCTCTTTTCTTGCCACTTCTAGTACAATCTGTTTCCTTTTGTCATGTCAGGCTAGTCGTAGTGAAGATTAGACCCTATCTTTTAGACTGCTCATTGGAGATTAAGTAAATTCAAGGGTTGGCATGAAAACATTCTAAATGGTTTGAGTTCATTTAACATTCTGCATAATAGTATTTTTGCTCATACATCTTATCAATTAAGGGGTAATTTCAGATAAGTGAGTATCATTAGAGAAAGAAGTATTAAGTGGAAGATATTTAAGCACTTATATTGGCCAGAGCAAGAATAATTTGATTAGATAATTTGGACAGATTCTCTCTCTTTGTAATTCTATGAGAAACAAAGGGGGCGAATATCAGTTCCCTGGGGGACTGAATGGAACAGATAATCCTGTGGTCAAACAAGCAAAGAGAAGCATGCTGCTGAAGATGGGGCTCTCTGTCTTCATCGAGGATGCTTTACAGAACTCCATTAAGATAATGGAGTCTCTTCAAAGTACTGTGTGCTTCACGGTGTAGGTACTTGATTAAATGGTAATTCACCCTCTGCTTATCTAATTGATCTTGTTTTTCCCCCTTCATCCTGCCCTTGAGATATCCAGAAGTAAATGATATGTAACCAATAACAATTTATTTGCCTACTCATCAAGCAATGTCAAACTCCACCCACTGTTACTTCGGGCCCTTCCTGAACCCAAAGATCTTGAGATGAATCTGGAGAGGGAGAATTTAATTTTCTTGGGAGGGCAGCAGTAGTTTCCCTGAGGATGGGAAGCCATTTTTTTTTCCAGAGAAAATGGCAGTTACCATAATGGTTACTTGTCCCCTAACCCACTAGTCTGTATTCACTATGTAACTCAGTAAGAGACCCTCATCATAAGAGGAAGATGGAAGGGCAGGTGACAGGCAGTTCCAAAGTCCTAGAGAACAAATTCATGTCTATGCTGCTTCTGACAAAATGTGGGGTACCCAATCTTGCCATCACGACATGAGATTTATACTTCTGATACAGTGATTCATTCTGGACAAATCCATGAGCACCCATCATGAGCTGAGTGCTGATCTAGACCCTAGCAACTTAAAGGTTAACAGATAAAAATGATTACTTCCTCTGGCAGTTTGCATTCCAATAGAACAGAGGAAAGTGTAGAAGGTAAATACAGAGGATAGAAGATAAATCATGAAAAGAATGAATGAATTTTCCATGCACAGTCAGGGTTTGGGATACGAAGATGAAGAAAGAGGAAGAGAACACCATGTGAAGACGCAGGTGTAGAAGATGCACCTACAAGCTAAGGAATCCACACATGGCAGACAAACAATGTTGTGAATGAGGAAATAAAGATGCTTTCCTTGATCCAAGAAAGGAGCCCTGGCCTGCCAGCAATTTAGTTCAAGCTTCTAGATCTGCTGAAGAAATCGTTTCTGTTATTTCCTGCAGTGGCCTCTGTGATCGAGTGTAACAGCTGCCCTTGAACACAGATGTGCTCATGACCATAAAACGCAACAGAAAATTTTTGATGAGTTAGAAGAGCTACCAAAGAAGAAAGTTAAAAACAAAACCAAGCAACAAATAAACAAACAAAAACACTTGCTAAAAATGGTGGAAGAGAAAGAATGGCATTTAGAGGCAATCAATATCCAATGTTCATGCTTCTAACATTTTGTTAAAATATTTATATATTACCCAAACCATATAATAGTTTCTCTGTGCTAAGAAAAGAGTGAACAGAAGATAAACTATACTGCCCTTTGGCCTGCAAAGAAGGATAAGAATGATAGGTTTAACAAAAGCCATGCTTGGTAGATATGAAAACAAGTATTTAATTATCAAAAAACAGTGAGAGAAAGAAGACAGTACCTCATCACTCTGGCTTATTTAAGAATATAATCCTTCAATTTGCTCCAGTGGAGGACATATAGAGTGGAGGACACAGCAGGTACTGGGATGCAAGTTGTAAACAAATCTCCTGTTGCATGATGGCCAGAAACCAAAGACTTTCATTTACAAAAGACTCATTTATCATATTGTAAAGCAACAGTAGAGTTTATTCCATTGAGACACCCCAGGGACTATGTACAGTAAGATCTGCCCTATACAGGGAGAGGCTTCTGCTTTAAAACAGTGCATTTTGTACTGTCCTTTGCCCCAGAACCCATTAAAATATCAAAATAACTTTAAATATTTAATACAATTTTACCTATTTCCTTGAATCAAATAAACAAAATGTTGTGACTCCATGTTGTAGTAATTATTTAAAAAGGGATTGTGCAGGCTGACTATCTAAGCTGCAGTGGCTTTGCCTAGCCCAGCCGCCATGTTTCTCGGCCTGAGGCCACTGCGCACTGCAGCTAGAACTGGCCGCCAGAAACACCAGCCCTGCCACCCACTAGATGCCAGCGTGAGAGATGGCTCTGCCAATTTTCCACACTGTCTCCGCAAGGCAGGGCATTGCCCAGACCATTCCACCATCCATGAGGGCCCAGTAAGAGAATGAGACTCTAATTCTTATAGATTAATCAAAGGCTTTATATGTTTGATAATGATTAATAACAAGATGCCCATACAAAGAGAGTTGTATCCCATTAGCTAACCTAATTATAAGTTTATAAGTTGTTCCCCATGAGTGTTCTCCATACCTGTGTGGTTCTCCATCCTCCTACATCTCTGCCCTCTCTCGCTCCTCCTCTTCCTTTTATCTCTTCCTCTCCTAATTCCCCCTCTTCCTTTTCCTCTCCTAACTCCTCCCACCTTAGCTCCTCCTACAACTCCAAACTACAACTCCTAATAAACATTTGCCAGATTGCTGAAATTTTGGACCAAAACCTTCTACAGACCTCAGGCATGAAACAAACAAACAAACAAAAATTTTAAGTAAGTACATAATATCAATAGGAGAAGTTTGTCACTTCCTGTGCTATAATAGTTTTATTTTAACTTGACACAAGGTAAAGTTATCTGAGAGAAGAGACTCTCAATTAAGACAATGCTTCCATATGATCAGGCTGTAAGCAAGATTGTAGGGCATGGTGCTTTGTTACAGCAATAGTAACTGTAAATAGAATAGTAATTGGTACCAGTATTGTTGTGACAGATATGACCAAGTTTTAGGGAGCTGGAGGAGCTGAGAATTCTACATCTTGTTCTGAAGGGAAACAGGAGAAGACTGTCAAAGACTACCCCAACAGTGACACATTTTCTCCAACAAGACCACATCTATTCCAACAAGGCCACACCTATTCCAACAAGGCCACACATACTAATAGTATCCCTCCCTGTGGGCTAAGCATTCAAATATGTAAGTCCATGGAGGCAAACCCATTCAAACCACTACAGGCATCTTGCAAAGAAGCTGAGGCTTGGTACCATGAAGAAAGCTCAGAGAGGCTATTGGTAAAAGAGCAACACAGTTGCATGAAGACACACCAGCATTTTGGAGATGGCAGTACCACAGGATGATCACCAAGAACAGCAGGAGCAGTCTATGGAGTCTAACAGAGCTTAGAAGACAAGCTGTGCTGCAGAAGGTGGAGCCAGAGAAATGAACCAGGCCCTTTGAGCAGCCCAGAAGATTGTGAGTTGATTCCATTATACTGAATACTGGTTATTTACAGTTGAAGTTTGCTTTCGATTTGGTTTGATTGTGACTGTACACTGTTTCTTCCCTCTTGAAGTAAGAAAGGTTTTATGGGAGCACACAGCTGAGATGGTTTCTGTTTTAAGGAGACTTTGAATTATTTTTGAGACTGAATTTTTAAAGAGTTGAATTTGTAAACACTGACTTTGTAAATGGGAACTTTTAAGTGTGTAACTGTTTTATATTGTGATGTTTATTTTAATGTGTGATCTTTGGATGAAGAAGAAATGAAAGATTGTGGCTCTACAGTGTATCAAGTTGATAAGGCTTCAGTTGTGAGGTGGATGGGTTTTGTCAACTTAACCCAAGCTAAAGTCTTATGAGAGGAGGAACCTGAATTAAGAAAATGCCTCTGTAAGAGGGAGCTGCAGTTTCAAGCCATGTACTTTGGCTGCCAACATGGTGATATTGTTAAGACAAGCTTTAACACGATGGGGAGGAATAAAAGTATTCCCAAGACAAAAAGGGCTAGCATGATCAAGCTATATTCTTGAAGCTTGACCAAAATAGAAATACTGGCCATGGATAATGTTATCAGCAGTATCTGCCGTATCAACATTCAGCAGAACAGCATTCTTTAAATTCATAAGCTCATTATGCAAAGTTAAAACATCCAGAGAGGTGTTAGAATTATGCCAAATACACTGCAAGTGTCTTTAAACTTTTTCCTAATTATAATGACTACCACTGTAAATTTTAGAAGTAACACAAATCCAATGGCATTTGGCATGACACTCGAGATGGCTCTTTACTCTTAAATTCTGAACCTCCTTCCAATAATTTGAATGGGATAAAGAACATCAATCCTTTCTTCCAAATGCCTATCTAAATCCTCCTGTATATTCAACACATTAGTAACATTTTTTGCTAAATGATTAACAAAAGTAGCTGTCTTAACTTCTTGTGTCAAAGCAATTGCAGAAGCAGTGGTGCTAGTAATTAATGTAATTAAAGCTGTTATACCAGCAATAATCAAGCCCACTACCCTCTTGCTTCTGCTTAAAGCCTGATTCACTTCTAGTACTTGCAAACTTTTTTCAGAATACCAAAGTTCTGTGATACTCAGGACAATAAAAACAACAGCTAGTTGATAGACCTCAAAGGGGGAGAGGCAGAGAGCCTTTGGGGCTGCTTGGCAAGAATCTGACACGGGCCAAGGACAAGGCAATAGGCTGCTTGGCAGGAATACAACACTGGCCAAGGACAAGGAAGTGGGCTTTAGGCAGGTTCTGACATTAGGCAAGAACAAAGAAGTAATTTCAGGCAGGAATCTAAATCTTAGGCAAGAACAAGGAAGTAGGCTTCAGACATGAAAATGACTTTGGGCTAGGACAGGGAAGCTGGCTTAGATATTTTGGTCATCCTGATAAGCCCTTAGAAACTGTGATCATGGGAGTGTTCACAGAACTTTGTTTATTGATTTGCTTATTCTTTGACTATTTGTGTTTATTTTCTTGCTTGTTCCTTGACTATTTGCATCTATTGTATTACTAGTTCCTCAACCTAGAACTGACCTAAATACTCGCATGCAATTAAAATCGTATAGAAGCAAAAAGGAGGAAGGGAGATGGAATGGGGGTTTCTAAGGAGGAGAAATGGGGAAAGGAGATGGCATCTGAAATGTAAATGAATAAAATATTCAATAAAAGAAGAAGAATGAGCTGCAGGCAAGTCTGTAGGGCAATTTCATAATTAGTGATTAATAGGGAAAGGCTCAACCCGTTGTGGGTGGTGCCGTCCCAGAGCTGGTGGTCCTGGGTTCTATATGAAAGCAGGGTAAGCAAGCCAGGGAGAAGAAGTCAGTAAGCAGCACCCATCCATGGCCCCTGCATCAGCTCCTGCCTCCAGGTCCCTCCCATGCTTGAGTTCTTGTACTGATTGCCTTCAGTAATGAATAGTGATGTGGAAGTGTAAGTCAAACAAACCTTTTCTCTTTTCCGTCTTGGTGTTTCACTGAAGAGATCTCAAACAGCCACATACCCCAAATCCCATGACATGTTGGATGGCTAGTGATGGGGCAGAAAATCAGATTCGCCTATATGAACTCATTCCTCAACACGGGGACCAATGAGTTAGAATTCGGTGCTAAAGAGGTGATGGACTCTGGGCACTAAGCCCTCGCCTGCATATTCACAGAACTCTCACACTGGCAAAGTGGCACAGCAGCCTGCTTCTCTCATCTCAAGTAGGAGGCATTTCCAGGTGGTTACTGAAGCAACTCAGCTTGTTACAAACAGAACTGCTTGGCTGTGTGTGTGGTTAGAGTTAAGAGATTCTACAGCGAGGAGAAATGGCTGTACCAGAGTCAGCCTTGGGTTTGTCAGGGTAAATTCCATGACTCTGAGGTAATTCATTGTTGTCATTGTTGTTGTTCAAAAGGAATCATGCCCAGAAGATGCTCTAACACCTAACAAGGACATATGCTCCACTATGTTCATAGCAGCTTTATTTATAATAGCCAGAAACTGGAAAGAACCCAGATGCCCTTCAACAGAGGAATGGATACAAAAAATGTGGTACATTTTTACAATGGAATATTACTCAGCTATTAAAAACAATGAATTTGATAAATTCTTATGTAAATGGATGGAACTAGAAAATATCTCCTGAGTAAAGTAACCTAATCACAAAAGAACATACATGGTATTCACTCACTGATTATTGGATTTTAGCCCAGAAGCTTGAAATACCCAAGATTCAACTCACAGACCACATAAAGCTCATGAAGAATGATGACCAAGTAGGGGGGGCTTCAATCCTTCTTAGAAGGAGTAACAAAATACTCAAAGGAGCAAATATGGAGACAAAGTACAGGACAGAAACTGAAGGAGGGGCCATCTACAGACCATTCCACCTGGATATCCATCCTATGTGCAGTCACCAAAGGTAGAGGTTGATGTGGATGTCAGGATGTACATGCTGACAGGAGCCTGATATAGCTGTCTCCTTAGAAGTCTGCAAGAGTCTGACATACTCAGAGGCAGATGCTCACAGCTAACCATCAAACTGATCATGGGGTTCCCAATGGAGAAGATAGAGTGAAGGCTGAAGGAGTTGAAAGGATTCGTGACACCATGAGGAAAGCAACAATCCAACCAACCAGAGCCCCCAGGGTCTAAACCACCAGCCTGGGAGAGCTTAGGGAGGGACCCATGGCTCCAGCTATATATGCAAGGGAGCTATATATAAGTGGGAGAAGAGATCCTTGGTCCCATGAAGGTTGGGCATGGGGGGGGGATATTCGAGGGTGGGGAAGTGAGGTACGGGGGAGGGTGGGTGGGGGCAGGAGGAGGGAGGAAGGGATAGTGAGTTCCTGGGAGGGAGGGGGGGAAATGGGGTAAGGAGAAAACATCTGAAATGTAAATAAAATTTCCAATAAAATAAATAAATAAATAAATAAAATTAAATAAAATAAAAAAAGGAATCAAAGACACCATTTTCCCTCTAATGGTCAAGAGAAGGAAATGTTAAAAGAACTCAAAAAGGAATGACAAAACATTTGGAGATGTAAAAGTAAGCAGGCAGTATTAAGGGAAAAATAAAATGGCTTTAGGCATAAAAACTGTATTAAAAACACGTAACAGGGGCCAGGCAGTGGTGGCACACGCCTTTAATCCCTGCACTTGGGAGGCAGAGGCAGGCGGATTTCTGAGTTCCGAGGCCAGCCTGGTCTACAGAGTGAGTCCAGGATAGCCAGGGCTACACAGAGAAACCGTGTCTGGAAAAACTTAAAAAAAAAAAAAAAAAAACACGTAGCAGAAAACGAATCACTAAAAACTAGCAATATTTAAAATTCAGAGAAGGAATTAAACATAAGATTATAGATAATGAAGATAAAAGTTCTAATATTTTGTTGACGTGTACTAAAATGATGTTAGGTAAAAACTATATGGATTCACTGTATCATAAAATACGCTTAAAATTAAAACTTGAGCCCTTGAAAAATTTGTGAATTTAAGTGATAAACAAGAATCTTACAAGAATCTCTATGGAAAACTAAAATTGCAACATTGTTTTTGTTTGTTTGTTTGTTTTGTTTTTTTTAAATCAGGCTACCTTTAAGGTATATTTAATGTCCCCAAATTTGTATAAAATATTGATACAAACATTGAAGGCCCAAGGGTTTCATACCCAGCAAAATTGTCTTTTTAATCAAGTTTAGAAGTGTTACACAATTTTAGCCATGAGAGAGAGAAACCATTCATCATGAGACTCATGCAAAATAAATTTTTTCCTGAAACAAAAATATGAATCTTTGATTAGAGCATTCGTTTCAACCAGAAATAAGGAGTACACAGGAAGGGGCATGGTGGTCCAAGTGTTACAGACTTGAGAGAATTATAAAGATGGCAGAAATTCCGGATTGAGAGAGAGAGAGAGAGAGAGAGAGAGAGGAGGAGGGAGAGAGAGAGAGAGAGGGAGGGGAAGAGAGGGAGGGAGGGAGAGGGAGGGAGGAGAGAGGGGAGGAGGGAGAGAGGAGAGAGAGGAGAGAGAGAGAGAGAGAGAGAGAGAGAGAGAGAGGAGATGAGCACACAGCACAAGAATAAGAGGATTAATTTTCTTACATTTATAATGGGAATTAATTGGGATGGAAACTGGCTACTAAGTACACCCTCACACCCTGACTTTAAACTCATTCTGTTTTCATTATCTTTTTTCAGACTGGGATAATATTTTAGACACTAGAAAGCACTCATGATGAAGAAATACATTATAATCTTATTTTAGAAAATTATGCCTCATTATTCTGCTGTCTGTTTAAGTACAGCCCAGTTAGTGCTTCTCCGCTGTAGATGGTAATTATTTCTGTACTATACTATCAAAAAATTTTTATAGATTTTTTCCTTCTATTTTTCTATACTTCTTGAGAAGTAATGAGAATGTGGGTTTTTTGTAATAATACTTTATAAAAATCTGGCCCATGATCTTTTATGCAAAAAAGATTCAGGACCAGATGTGTTTCAAAATTAGAATTTTTCAATTTTTAGGAAGACACAGTAATAGAGTACAGTACAGTCCTGAGTCCAGTACCCTATAATCAAACTTACTAATATCACCACAGGTGAAGTCTGAATATCCATGCAAAGGGTGAAATTGTCTCTATAATTAGCTTTTTAAGGATTTATTCAGGTCAGGGACAGCAAATATCAAGCACAGTGATTTTTTTTCTTTCTGCAAATCAACTAAAAAATTCCATTTCCACAGGTCTTCAGATTACAGTTTTGTGAAAAAAGACACATGGACCATTCTATTTAAATGCTGGTGCTGTAAGCAGTTGGTGACTTAAAACTGTGTGAATGTGTTGCTGATCTAAGATAGAGATTGTACATACCCCTGCTATCCCCCATGGCGTTGGGGGTGAGGCACACCCCTCACACCCCCACCGTAACCCACTGTCCAAGCCTTTCCTCACACACCCCTTCATCTCTCACTCTCTCGGTTTTCTCAACACAGAAAGGCAGGAGGCTGGAGTAGACTGAAGTGAGAATTAGTTGGATTCTGACATCTAATCCATGTGTGCCTTTGGACGGGTCAATTTCCGTAATAAGACTGTTTCTGCATGACAGAAGTATTTGTAGCACCTTTTAAACTCTAACTACAGTTAGGTATAAATAACACTTTTATCTAACTGCTAAAGCAGTCAGTCTCAACTGGAAAGGAAGGAAGGGATTTGTTAAATAAGAGCAATGAATGGAGGGAAGTCCACTAGTGGCCAGGAAGCCAGGCTTAGTAGCCAATGCGTGCTAAGCTGAAAGCTGCCTCAGCACGCATGCTCTGTGAACATCCTAGTCAAAAGATAACCTCTCCCCATCCCTTCTCTCAAACCACCTGTCAGGCCTTTTTATTTTCTCGGTTGCTTTGAGGTCAGAATATCTGGGATCGCCTCACGACTCACTCATCTCCCTTTATGAGATAAGTGGCCTCCTTGTGGAACCAGTCAGGACTGTTTCGTGTCCTTCAATGTTCAGCTGGATTCTAACCAAACCCTCCAGATTTGCAGATGTGCAAGATCCCAGTGAAGAAAAACAAGCAATTGCTTGAATCATTGAAGTGAATGAATCTATGAATCATTCAAATATGTTTAGAAATACCAGAAGTATGTCTTACCCTGCTCAAATTCTTCCATAATGGGCATGTAAGCATATTCATCAGACATGGACTTGGGTAAAAAAAAAAAAAAAAAAAAAAAAAGCTCCATTCTGAGCAGCTTTGGGCTATGGAAGCAATGAAGCTCTGCTCAAAGATCACTTAGAGTCATAAAAAGCAATTGCATTGCTCAAGTTCTATCAGCACAAGTTCTGGAAAGATTGTGTGGAGGAAATCTCCAGCTTAACAAGCTTCGGCCGGTTAACAAGCTGCAGCAGGAAGCAGGCCCTGCAGCTGACAGGGCAGAACCTTTTACCCTGCATGTCCCTTTGGTGGTTACAGATCCAGGAGGGAAAGTCTGCACTGATGTCTGGCCATCTGGCCTCCCACTGGGGCTGCCCGTGCTGGAGATGCAGGAGTCATGCTGCCCCATAGCCCTGAGTGTCAGAGGAAAAGAAAAGGAAGAGGAGGAAGCTCCCAGTTCATTTCCTCTGAGTGATGTCCAAATGGCTGCAGTGGATGAGTTCTCTCCCCAAATTTCTGCAGTACTGGGTTAGAACCAAAAAAATCCATGTTTCTGGGCATGTGCTCAAATCAGTGAAAGCTTCCATCTCTTGGCCACATAATTTTATGGCTTCTGTGACAGGAGAGGCTATGAGAGTGTAAGTCCTGGGGACAGGACTTGGGTGCTTATCATTCTTTAGACTAGGGCCTCTTCTACATTTTCTACTTGTGACCCCCTTTTCCCTTGAGAAATGATTCCTTGACCCTGAGTATACAGATGTAAAAATAGGAATAAAATTTAACTTTTTCTAATGATAAATAATAAAAAAAATTATTTTAAAAATAATCCATTGGAACAAGCCTTTGTCCATTGGGAAAAAAAATAATCCATTGGTATACATTTAATTTTACCATTTAGTAAAGATCAAAGCAAATTCACATTCATGATGAGATGGTTGTGTTTGTTTTTTACATAAAGAACTAATTCTTGACCAAATATTTGATACTGCAGAGTATGAGGTATTATTGTCAATGTTTTTCAGAGCTGATTGATATTTTGATTTTATAATCATCACTGCTGAAAAGGATAACAGGTTTCTTTTATGAAGCTTAAGTCAGCAACACAAATAGCAATTTTAAAAAATCAACATTCTAACACAATGTAATTCAAAACTATACTAATTTGATACTATATGTGAAGTATGATAGTAGAAAATATTACCAGTCTGTTTTTCTAGGGGGATAAACAACTTCATATGTGTAGTAAAATCTGCAGCAGTGTAGTCTCAAATCTAGACCGATGCATTTCCTGCAACACTCATGGTAACTGGTGACATGGTATGGTGACAGGCACAATGCAACATGTACATATTACATGTTTAGGACCAAAATAGTAAGGAAGACACTTGGTGCAACATGGTGGGAAGTGAATTACTGCCAGAAACACCTCAGATACATTACATGTTTGATTTTGATTTATCTTTGATTGTTCTATATTCAGAAAACTTTGATTGTTCCAAGGTTTTCATGACCTTCATAGGCAGGTACACAAATGTGGAATTATGATCCACAGTTTAAGAACCAGAGTCATAAGCCAACCACTAAATTGGCCTGTCTGTATCTTTACAGAATTGTAGTTTGTTTCAAATCAAGCCCATGTACCCCAAAACAAGTGTATGTTTTATATATGTGCATGCATATACACAAGTATGTATATATATGTATGCACATGCACATAAACAAACAAAATACATACACATACACACACAGAGACACATAAAGGAAGAGAGAGAGACAGAAAAACAGACAGAAACAGACAAAGGATATATATATGCATATATATATATATATTTGCTTTTTGAGCAAATAAAATTCATACTTAGACACACAATGCTGTACCAGTATGTCCCTCAGTCCTCAGAGTAACTATCCATAAGCTGGCAACACAAAGATTTGTGTTTTTACCTCGCTATTTGTAAGAATCTGTTTCTTCTACAAAAATGGATTCCAGTCTCTCAACACTTTCTCCAAAACATTGTGATGTTCAGATAAGTCTGCCAATCAAAATCCTGCTGTCACCTTCAAATCCTACAGTAGTATCACCAGTGAATCCTAGAATAGAAGCCTCTGGAGACAGTCGTGGGTATTTGGCAAAGATAAAATAAAAAAAAGTAAAATTCCTGCTCAAATTAAGTTGGAGAAGTTTGAGGTTAAGCCAAATGTCCTTACTAAAGAATTTTCCAGAGCTTTTAAGTCCCTAATAGGCAGTTAGAATTTCCAAGGGAGCTGGTGTGTGCTGCAGCGCTGTCCAATGTACCTCACCTTAGAATCATTTCTCAACAAGAATCTCAGGGGATATTTTCTGGGACATATTTAATTTTAACATTCAGGTCACATTGCTGTGAGTATAAATGAGCCGAGCAGCCTGGCCATGCCCTTAATGGAATTAACCAGAAGGCATAGCAGCATTCATGTTTCTGCTCAGAAGGGAGCCTATTTCTCAGTTTGGAGCCTCAATCAGAAAAGTATTTCTCATGCTGGAAAGGAGGCAAGAATGTTATCACTTCATCACCATTTAGACAGGATATGCAGGCAGAAGGCAGATCACACAGAGCTGCTGCGGCACACAGCAGGGTGCCACATTCCTGGGCTGATTAATAAGTGACTACAGCTGCTTCTAGACTTGCACTAGAGTTAGCCCATCATCAGTTGGAAATGGATTTAATATTTACCTGCTGAACACCATAGCTTAGCAACAGAACTCTGGACTAGCAGTGGGCTTCTCATGTGATCACTGCATCACCACATGAGAACTGAGCAACACAGCTTTCCAGCATCCTGAGAACATCCTATTGTATATTGCTAACCCAGAGTGGGGGAATCAAAATTCAAAGTAGGACTTCCATTGAATGCATGGATCTTTTGCACTTTTGTAAGGTCAAAAACTAGCAAATTGAATTGTCGTAAGTTGGAGACCGTGGAGAACAGTTTGTAAGCATGTGGAAAAGATGTAAATCTCTCTCTCTCTCTCTCTCTCTCTCTCTCTCTCTCTCTCATCTCTAAATATATATATATATATATATATATATATATATCACTGAATAACGTAACATAAATTCTACTGGAAAGAAGTTATATGACTGAACTACATCAACCTTGAAAAACTTGTTCCCACATTCATACAGGATTTCCACAATCTGGTTGATTCAAGAAGCCAATCAAATCAAATATCAAGAAAGTTCCTGAAACACAAACTCCAGTCCACAGAATGGAAATTTGAATACCAGTAACAGAATATTATCATATATATAGTATTAATTATATGTTAGAATATATAAAATATACATTTTACAGTATAACTTCTCTAATGATATTTCAGTTGGTTCATATAAAGCCACAGTCCTTCCAAATGGTATTAGAAACAAAGATGCTGACAAGATGGATTACCCAAGCACATAGATCTCAGATGTCCCTATACGTTATAGACTGAAGTTTCTACTATGATTTACTTATGCAAGCCCAGGAGCACATCCAGGCTTATCAGCCTGAGAACAGTTTTTAGTTTTGTTTTTTAAAGCACACTTGATTTAATTGAAGGTTACATCAGCATAAAGACTACTCTCTAGCTAACATTCCACTTTGAGAAGCCTAATATTCCCAATTCAAATTATGATTATTATATGGGATGCTCTGTAAATGGTCTATTATTAATTATAAAAAAATAATAGCAGTTAGTATTAAGTGTCCACAATACGACATATATCCAAGTGGTCCGGCTGGGTCCAATTTGCATCCCGACATTTACTACTCTGTTTTGAGATCTACAACAGAACATATCCTTGAACCTTTGGACAAAGTTAACGGTAATGTTACACAACTATGGACCAAACCTGCAACTTTCACTACAGATGATTCCAATGCGTGGAGAGATGACTCACGTGTATGGAAGAGAATTTAGATGAGAATGCCTAAATCCTGGCTTTATTTCTTTACAAGCAAGTCGGTAGACTACTAGCCAAGACGAATCACAGAGAGCCAGTGAGAAGACTGTAGGCATCTAGACTACCAATCTAACTTTTTCAGCTTTTCTGAAAGAACAGATAAGCAAGGTGGTGGTAACCAGCCTGTGTGGGTCACTTAGACAAGGAATGTTGAGAACTTTCTACAAAAAAAGTCACTGGAAATAGTCATAACTGATTTAAAATAAAAGCATTTTAGAGAGAGATGGTGTGATGGTTTGTACATGCTTGGCCCATGGAGGCCAATTTGGAGGTGTGGTCTTGTTGGAGTAGGTGTGTCACTGTGGGCGTGGGCTTTAAGACCCTACTCCTAGCTGTCTGGAGTTGAGTCTTCTACTAACAGTCTTCAGATGAAGATGTCAAACACTCAGCTCCGCCTGCACCATGCCTGCCTGGATGCTGCCATGCTCCTTTCTTGATGATAATGGACTGAAGCTCTGAACATGTAAGTCAGCCCAAGTCACCCCCATGCTGTCCTTATAAGAGTTGCCTTGGTCATGGTGTCTGTTCACAGCAGTAAAACCCTAACTAAGACAGATGGGCTTAGAAAGAGAAGCTAAGGGAATGAAATGTTGAGAATAAAATTGTAAGGAGAGAGCTTGTCAAGCTTAGAAAATGATGCCCATTTAATTCAGTTAATTCATAATCTTTTCAGATGCAGACTATTGTGACACATCGCCATCACAGCCATAGTTTAGAGTCTTCCTAGTGGCATGTTTTACGGGGCAAACATGAAGTGGGCTGAAATTCTGTGAAGAACACAGAATCTGGGTATATGGATGGAAAGGTGGCCTGTGAGCTGATAATCAAGATGTCTCGGAAAAAATTTAAAAGCATTTGCCCATGATTCTTGAGGATATTAGAGTATCCTGTTCTATAATCTAGCCCCATAGTGTGACGCATGCCACCAAAGAAAGCGATCATTTGACAAAGAAGGAAAGGACAAACAGAAATGCTTTACCTTCTTCCAACCAAGCTCAGATAAGAAAGCCCAGGAATCCCTCCAGCCATGGTGGCTAAGTAGAAAAGAAAGTGAGGAGGGCATGGCTTCACCTGCATTCAGGTCTCCAGAGTGGATTCTGAGTCTGTGATAGACCTAGAGAAGAGAGCAAATGTCACACATAATGAGAAGTTCAGGCTGTGGTAGTAGACTGTTTTTGAGGTTTTAGGACCTGCAAGACACTAGTAAAGGTCTGGAGTCAGCTCAGAACTTCACAGGATTGAGGAAGGACAAGTCAACAGAGTGAACTAGCTAAAAACCACAGCAGGAAGGAAGGAAAGAACGGGAAAGGGAAGGAAGGAAGGAAGGAAAGAAGGAAAAAGGAAGGAAGTTACTCTCTGCTCTCTGCTTGGACTTTACAGGTTTCAGCCTGTTGCCTAGAAGGGCAGTAGACATCCACACACGTGCTTTCTCTCAGAGCTATCAGCGTTTTCCTTCATCCTTCACACTCCAGTTGGGAAAAAGTGCGTTTTTCTATGTTTTGTCATCTAGGCAGGTAGTTCCATGAAGCAACAGTGAACTTGATACACAGTTGGTTCTCAGTAAATATTTGTTGTGAGATGGACTAAGAACTGAGGACTCAAGGGACATTTTAGTCATGAACTCCTCCATCTGATAAGCGACAGGGTTGGCAGAGAATGTGGATGAAGCATCCTTGTCTGCGCAGGACTGGAAAGTATTACTAAGAACAGACAGTTAGCACTGAGTGTTCTTCCAGAGGACACAGGTTCAAGTCCCAACATCCACATGTGGTTCACAACAGTCTGTAACAACAGTCTCAGGGTATCTAACCCCATTTTCTGGTCTCCTCAGGCACTAGGCATGCAAATGATGCAAAACACCTACACATATCAAATAAAAATCAAGAAATAATCAAATAAATTATCATCCAATCATTGTTTAAAAAGTAGTCCTGAGTGGGTACAGTGCTGGCCTCAGACAGGAATTCTTATTTGCCAGCAAATTCTAAGAGATGGTGAAGATGCATTAGATGTGTAATACTTCATTATTGTTGGGTTCAAATGAAAAGGTCAAAGGAGAGAGGTTATTGATGGACAGCTGTCTCTGTGCCATGTCCTGAGTGGGAAAAGTCTTGATAACAAAGGGTAGATTGTCTTCTAGAGAAAGAGAAGAAGGGTGTTGGAAATCACTAAGCTAATAGAACAGCTTAAGAGTCTGTTGAAGCAGAACAGACAGCCTCAAGGAATAAATAGGAATTCATGCCTCTCAGCTCTGCTCCCAGTGTAAAGAGAACAGAAGCTTCATCCTCAAGGTATGGCAGGTGGCACTTGGGACAAAACAGGGGACACACCAAGCCATAGGGCAAGCCCACAGTTCTCATGAACCTAAATCTAACCAGAGGACTTAGTATAACAATGAAACATACTGGCTGCATAAAGAGACTGTTCAACCAATACAGGAGAAGAAACCTGCTTTCATTTGCCATGTCTTTCAGGGCTTTAGCCAAATGCCTGCTTAAAATATAGATCATTGTTTGAAACTGAGCTACTGTGAGAGTCTAAAAAACAAGGAGCAATATAAATCAAGGATCCTAGAGAACCCATAGTCTTCGAAAGTGGTAGTGCTGAGTATGCACATGCTGAGATGTCTAGGTGTCAAGAGATGCCTGCTTGATAGGCAAGGCACCAATGGCAGCATCTTCTTTGGCAAAAGAACAGACCACCCCCCCACTCCCACCCCCCCACCCCCGTCAGGACAGCAGATTGATAATCCTATTACAAGCAGTAGGAGGTTCAGCCTCACAAGCTACCCAAGTCTCTATTGTGCTGCTTACTGTCAATGAGTCTGAGGATGCTGGAGTTCAAGTCCATGGGGCACTTTGTTGTAGAGCCTTATCCCTCCTGCAGAGGGTTTGCTGTGGGCAGGATTTGAAAGCACTGAGATGGGTTCTTCAGGACAGATCCTCAGGGCTCTGTTTCTTTCCTCCAGTATTCAGTGAGTTCAGGAAACAGGCTCAAAAGATCACATTTATATATTTATTCGTGTGTGTGTGTGTGTGTGTGTGTGTGTGTGTGTGTGTGCGCGTGGCACATGCAGGTACATGTGTACATGCAGGTATACGTTTGTATGCAACAATAATTGTTAAAGAATAAGAGACCATGAATTTGAAAGGAAGCAGCATGGGGGAGACATGGGAAGAGTTGAGGAAGGGGAAATGATATAATTATGTTTTAATTAAATAAAAATGCCTGAACAAGACCTGAAGAAGTATAACACCAGTAGACAGTCTGACATGAAAACAGGGAATCTTACAGGGCCCGGCAACATATACGTGTGACAGTATTATTTTAGAGTTCATGATTTCAAAAGGGAGCTAGAAGGAGTTCACTGGAGGGACTGAAAAGAGAAAGGAGAAAGGAAATTATGCAATTATGTTTTAATTAAACTGTCTAATTAAAGTAAAGTAATTAATTTAATAAATATTTTAAAAGAAACATCCTTTGGCATAGACATTAACAACCCCAGGGTAGACATGTAACAGCTTGTCTAGCTCACTAGCTCCAAAGCTACGTGTTGACAGCAGAGGCTCCAGACACACCAGCAGACACAGAGTGGAGTTGGTCAGTGCAGTACGATTTTGTGGGTTTTGAAGATGCTTCATTCAAAGTATGAAATTTACAGCAAGGCTTGAAGATTAAAGCTGTAACATAAAGGGAGACTAAGGCAAGTGCAGACCTTTTCTACAAATGCCACTTGACTGTCAGGCTCAGTATATGTGTGAAAACTTCGACTGAGACCCCTCCCATGCCTGAAGGGTCAGTGTCAGATTCATCCAATTATTATTTTCACCTCTATCCAGGTTGACTTTTCAACTCATGGCTTAATACAGTATGTTTTTTGCTATTTTTGTTTTGGTTGTATGAGTTGCGGAGTAGTTGGTCTTAATCAATTTTGTCTATTTCTATACCTGGCTTTTTCTCCTGTGTGTGGTACTGGATATTGAGCCTCTCATTAAAAAGAGTCCCAAATGAGCCAGAAGAGTAAGTTATCAACTAGTGTGTAAATGCCAACAGAGCCACACTGGGAACATGAAAAGGCAAAGGAACAGGAGTTTTATAAAAAAATACAAAAAAAGATAACTATTCAATAACCACAAACACTGAATGATTAAGGTGCTGGGCAAAGTTTCAAAAGTCTAACTTCAAAATCCACCAGTGTTTTTATCTTTCACATACTAGGTGAAAGGTTTGTTTTATATATATAAACCTTTCTCTTTCCTTTATTGTCAGCTTCTGCTGACTTGAGTATCTGCTATGTGCACCAATATTGAGGACTGAGCAAAGTAGTGGGTCCCTGTCTTCATAATATGTGCCTTCCAATAGGAGGAAAGAGGATTCTAGCAAATAATCCATTCTATCACAGCTGCAGTGAGAAACTTCTAGAAACAAATTTCATAGTCAGGATGGATAAGAAAGGCCTTTGTGAGCAGATGATCACACAGAGACTTTGACACCAGTATGTGGCCTGACCTCCATCCCTGCCCATTTTCCCACTTGGGTGACCTGAGACTGTCTAAACATTTGGATTTGGTGAACTGTGAGTTATCATCCATCAACGAGACCACTTCTTGTCCATTCAAATGGTTCTCTATGTAGTCAGGATGATGGAAAGCTGGAGATGAATGTTGAGCAGGATGGCTCATTTCTCAACATCCAGAAAGCTGACGCAGGTGCATCAAGAGTTCAAGACCAGCTTGGGGTACAAATCAAGACCCTACCCCAAATGAAAAATAATGCCAGGAAGTTTTGGTTTTCAATAGAAATATTATATTTTATATACAGTATTATATTTATCAATTATTTCCACTTCTTGAGAATTGAATATTTCAGATAACAGATTTTTTCAAATTTTGGAACATTAGTATATACTTAATGAGATCTCTTAGAGATGGGAATCAGGTTTCAAACATGAAATCATTAATGGTTTATATGCAATATGTACTTGTGGCCTCAAAGTAATTTTACATAACATTTTATTTTTATTTATGAGTGTGACTCTGTGTGTGTGTGTGTGTGTGTGTGATGGTGTGGTGTGTGTGTGTGTGTGTGTGGTACTTGGTCAAGGGATTGTTCTGCAGAATCCAGAAGACATTTGTTCTCTTAGAGGTGAATTACAAACAATTGTGAGCCATTCAATGCTCAGAACTAAACTGTCTCTGTGCTTTCTCTTGCTGAGCCTCCTCCCCAGCCCCTTAGGAAGCATCTTTAATAATCGTGGCCATGAAACACATTTTTATAGTGTGGAGCCTCCCACTTGTAGTGTCCGGCCAACAATCTAAGAGGAAATGCACATATTAAAGTGCCAGTGTCCGTGGAACTGAAGTTCCATGAGTTCAGGGCTTTTGGGCCTTCGCTTCTCGGATTAAGGATGATCGGCCTGCATTCTATGCTGTGTTGTTATCTCTGTTGTTATTCTTTTCATAAGTGGCTGAGATTAGGGCATACATTTCGAATAAATGTGGTTTGCACTTTAAAGATATGCCTCCTGTTTAGAAACCCTCAAGCGTGTTTTTTATTTCTACCACATAGTAGCATGCAAAGGCAAGGGATTATCATCGTTGTTCTGATAAGGTCACAGTACTTTTTTTTTTATCGGTGGATTAGCTCCATTTATTTCTTTATGGCTAAGCACAGTCAATTTGTTTCAAGCTTACTCTAGTCTAACCAGTGAATCTGTGTATCCGTCTGTTCCCATACTTGCCTTTGAAGCATTACCTAAACTAAAGCAGCTTGAAACCAAAGAAAGGAGCCGCGCTCCACGGTGAGTCTGCTTTCCCTTGCTCATTTCCCAGAAATCTTTGCTCTCCTGGTTAAAGGGCACATTGGATGTCGCTGAACCATCTGGACAGCTGCAGCAGTGCGCCTCCTCTCCAGAGTGCGTTGTCATTCCACACGGTCCCTTTGTGCCAGCGTTCTCCTCTGCCTGTCCTCCCTTCCCCTCACCCTTCTCTTGATCACCTTCATTCTTGAAGGTTAGTGCTCCTGGGAGCTAATTGGCACCTCACACACATCTAACTTATCGAAACCTTCTCTCTAGGTCATGAGTTTTGTAGTCTGACTCCAAATCTAATATCTTTCTTCATAATCCCCAAATCCAGGTCCTCATTCACAACCCCCAAATGAGTAAGATCCCAGCTCCCCTGCTTTGTTTTGCAACCTTCATGGTCTTCGTGGCCCCCATATTTATACTTCCTTTGTTTCTGCAGAGAATCTAAGTCATCCTTGACTTTGTTTCTTTATTTCTCACACTCAATCTGCAAAGAAGATATTTCAGACTCTATTGGTAATCAGTGTGGGGGTGGGCCTGTGCTTATGTGTGTGCATGTGTGTATATGTGTGTGTGTGTATGTGAGCATGTGTATATGTGTGTTGTGTGTATGTATGTATATGTGAATAGGTGTGTATGTGTATATATGTGAATATGTGTGTATGTGTACCTATATATGTTTGTATGTGTGTATGTTTGTGTGTATATTTGTGTATATGTTTGTGTATGTGTGCATATGTGTATGTGTGTGTACCTGTGCTTATGTGTGTGCATATGTGTGTATGTATGTGTGTGTCTGTGTGTTTATGTGTGTGTTTGTATATGCGAGCATGTGTGTATGTATGGGTGTTTATGTGTGTATGTATGTGTAAGTATATGTATGTATACCTATGTATGTGTGTATATGTATGTACATGTATGTGCACATATGGTATATGTGTGCATAAGCATGTATGTATGTGTATGTATGTGGGTATACATGCACTTGTACATGTGTGTGTGTACACACACTTAACTTCCATTGCTTCTTCATAAGTACCATCACCTCATAGATGGATGAAATCTACTGCCTCTCACCCCAACTTTTCTCATCATCACCCACCTTCCACACTATTGAAACTTAAGTCAGTTTTATTCTTCTGAAACACCTCTATTGTTTTTTTAAACTCAATTAAAAGCCAAACTCTCTAGAATGAATGGTAAGACCTTATGAGATATATAGCCCTTTCCCTCCACCCTCTTGATTCTGACATCATTTCCTGCTTCTCCTCGTCTCACCTCACTCACTAGTGAGGTCTTCTGGGACACACTAGGCATATATTTGCCTCAGGACCCTTGCATTTGTTCTTCTCTCTACCTGGAATATTTTCCTCCTGGATAGGACACAGATAACCCCTTCACCTTCAAGTCCAAACTTCAACACTGTCTTTCCAGTGAATCCGAGATCTTTAGAAACTGGCTTCATTGTACTGTGCTAATGAGAAGTGCTCAAAGCTCAATGTCTTAGCACACATAGCATCATTACAGAATGTACTGGCCCAGTTTCCCCAGGGAGTTTCTACTTGCTTTGCTCACTTGGGGCCCTAGGCCAGTTGTGGCTCCCTTTATTATACCCTAGCAACCATCATTCCTTGAACAAATGACAAGTGCCTTGTCTTACATAGGTAACTAAACATGGGCACTCAGGAAATCCCCATATTGAATCTACTTGTGTTTAACTTCTTGCAATATGACACATGACTGTGCTCAGGTTAAAGAAATTGAAAAAAAAATAATCCTACTGGTTACCTAAAAGGAGGAAAATTAGAACAGGTGAGTGAAGGCTACATGTGTATGCCAGATTTGTCAAAAATGTGTTGCATAACAAACAACGGAGATGCCCAAGTGGCACACAAGATTGGCAGCAGTTACTGGTTATGCTTCTGGACCTAGTTCATTCCTCAGTGTTGCTGCCTGCATTTTGATGTTAACTTCTGCTCTCCTGGGAGGTGCTGCAGACAGGAGTGAGTCACTTACTCAGGTGATTTCTTGTGAACCAATCCCCTATGAATAAAGGAGCCAATCACTGGGCGAGTAGGAGGGACTTCCGGGCTGGATGGGGAAGAGAAGATGAGGAGAAAGAGAGGGTTCTTTTGGATGGGGGTGAGTGCATGGACAAGATGGTAGAGTTTCCCCGGTATCATGGTGGATCTACAAGGATCCACCACCAGAGGATTCGATTTCATAAGGCTTCCAAGATTAGGTTTTAGTTGTTGCACCCAGAGATTGAGTTACCATTGTTCCTAAACTCTGTGTGGTTATTCTTCTTCTCGAGGCGACTCGACCTAGTTCGAGAGAGAAAGGTACGGCAAAAAGCCTGGATTTGCATGATGTGTCCCTCAAAGGCCGTGACCCGCCAGGGGGAACTTAGAGAGCTGGTTGATGAGATTCTGGAGCTCTGGTCGGTGTTGAGCATTGGAGCGGGAACTTGGATGGCAGCTAAGTCGGGAGTAACAGGGTGCCTCTTTTCTAATATCTCCGGCTACACCCCATACCCACAGGATCTGTATCTTCAGGGTCAATCACCCATAAATCAGACATTATTCAAAAGAGTTACAGCTTACACTGCTCATGGACGTGCTTATTGTCATTATCCGGCCCCACCCCACAGCATAGTCTAACAGATATTTAGAGTGCACATCCACTGCAAGCTAGAGACAATTTAAATTGCATTTGAAGCTGTGCAGAGGTCATATGCAAACCCTACACAATTTTCTAGGAGGTCATGGCTCCCTGAATTTTGCTACCTGGAACTGATTTTCCACCAGGTAGCCAGATGTTGATGAAGCTCTACAGCCCCCTGGCTACGCTGCTCACATGTGCAAGCGACAGCTTGAGATCATCTGCGAAGGCAGACGGACCAACCTCTGGCCAGAGTTTGCTTTGAATGTCAACACTGATAATGCTCCGCACATCAAGAAGGCATGAAAAAGACGGGATCTTGCGTGCCTCTGTATTGCCATCAGGTCAGCTGTGTTTGTTATGGTGGTAACAGAAACAAACACCAGTGAATGGATATATTCAAGGACTCATTAGGCCTGGACTTGGAGTTGCCTGAAAATAATGTGCCAAAGCTTTCTGAACCAAAAGTCACAATGTTTATACTGAGCCTTATAAGTACTAAGTATCCCATGCTCTTTTTATATGATGGCTCCAATTACCAAAAGGAACAAACAGGGCTCAAAGCATAATTAAGTCATTAAAGGGTTTGCTGCCAATATCAATACCAGAATTTAGGTAAAGAATAGTCAAGTTAGCAATACCACTTGGAATTCTAGCACTGACTGAATAGAGACAGATTTTGGGGCTCACTGGCCAGACAGACAGGCTAGGCTATCTAGAAGATGACTTTGTCTCAAAAAATATAAAAGGTGTTTAGCACCTTAGGAACACCCATGATGTTCCTGTGGCCTCTACATGTGAACTTGCACACACATGCACACTTATGCACAAAATAAATGAGTAAGTAAATAAAATAGTTTTGACAACATTATAATGTCATCTTTTTTATTAGATCATCACTGGCTGCAGAAAAATTGAATACCTTGTGGTAAAAATTATGGAAGAGTCAGGCATAGTGGTGCACACTGGAGGCAGAAGCAAGCAGATCTCTGGCTCAATGCCAACCTGGTCTACATAGTGAGTTCCAACAGTCAGAGCTGCATAGTGAGACCCTGGCTTGAAACAAACAAACAAATACACAAAAAATCATAGAAGACTATTATTTCTACCTGAGTTCCTGCACCAGATCCCAACAAAACAGAAAACAAACAAACAAACAAAATGAGACCTCTTATGTTAAGTGCTACATGAACAAACTGAAAATGTAGGAAGCAGATAAATTGAAAAATAGACAAGTTTTTTCCTGGGCAGAAGCCTCCTGTCTACAGGGTCCATGGAGCAAGGATGTCCTCTCAGCTCAGCCTGTATCAATGTCTAACCGGAAGTGACCTGATGCCAACCACTCAGCTTTTCCTCTGTGTCCTATTTCTTTGTGCCCTGTTCTGCTATTGTGCAGCAGGAGTTTTTATTCTGTTCAATAGAATGGAGGCTGCCTCAGATCCATGAATTACAAATAAAAACCAATTAGATCTATAACCAAATGTTTTGTAATTTTGTCATTTGATACCAGCTGAAAGTCCCTTATACAATACAGGGTTTATTATTTCACATAATAAGTAGGCTCTGTTAGTTATTTCGAATCTTAAGAATGCTTAGCCTTTGGGCATAATTTTCTGTAATTCTCATGCCTTTCTCTCATAGTTGCAACCCAACTATTGGAGTTTTAGAAACCATGCTTTATAAAACAGCATGCAAGGACAGAAAGGATCAAAGTGCCTTTGTCACATTTATAGAATGAAGACTCTTGTTTCCTAGAAGATCTCTTAGGAAGATTTCTCCCTTGGTCCTCACTGGCCAGGATTGTAGTCTGTTCCATCTTAAGCTAGACACGAAGAGAGAATAGTTGCCATGTTGGCTTAACTGGGTCATCATGCATTGCCTATGCTGGGTAGAAGTCCCAGAGGTATCCTGATTCATGGACATGACTTGAGTATGGTTGAAAGAAACGTATCAAACAGAGTAACTGTTGAACAGACCATAGATGCTGCCCATCTTGGTTTCTCCACATCCATATTCTTCCCACATAGAGACTTTTTAAAACTGCTGCTTCTTACAGAAAACATACTCAGCTTGTCCTCCAAGGATACAATTTGAAGTCTGTTCACGTGTGTGAGTTCATGTGTGTGTATGTGTGTGCGTATGTACACGTGTGTATGTGTGTTACATGTGGGTGTGTACACGTGTATGTATGTGGCTCTAATATTGGTGGGGAATTCTACAGTGACAGGATATATGAACTTGCCAGTGAGAATGAAGACAAGCAGAGTTTCCTTTCTCCATGTTCTTTATCTGGACTGCCACCAGAAGGTGACACCCACATTTACATTGGGGCTTCATGCTTCGAGTCATCTGATACAAAGCCCTCACAGACATGCCCAGCAGCATGTATTTTTGCTAGTTCCATATGCAGTCACATTAACAGCCAAGATCAGCCATCACAGGCTCTGATCTGACTTTCAAAAGCACTGTGGAGTAGATGCAGGACAGATGTGCAATCTCTTTTATAAGCAATGCCAACTGCCAAAATTCGTCAGTCTGACTCTAGTTACTGAGATTTTGTGATACACCAAATGCTGGCCTACCATTATAGGGACACAAGACAGACTCTATTCTAACCTTTAAGAGTTTGTAATACACAATCTAAAAAATTCTTACATGTTAAAATGATGGAAGAAAATACAATCCCATGTAGCCATGCTTACACTTTTCCAAAGAGAATAGCCAACCACTAAGATAATATTATATCTCTTTTCTTATACTGTGCCTATCTATAATCATACTTTATTTCACTTTTTAAAGTTATTTGGTTATACTCTAGGTCCCTGGGCTGTCTTGCAGGCAGAATAGATACCATTGTAGATAAAAGGATCTATGGCTGTCTTGATGTTTCCATTTCTCTTTTGGTAATTGCAGAGTACCTTCCTGGGCCAAAGATGCTAGAACAGAGTGGTAAAGACTCTCTGAAGGCAGAAGGTTTACATCTCCATATTCAGTGAGTTGCGTAAGTGTTGTCTTCAACAATGGGGTCTTGCTGTCAGTTGGTGGAAAGCAACATATAGCCTTGGCAACAACCTGGGTTGTTTGAGGATGCCCATGGGGGTCCTTTGGCCAACAACTCAGTTAGCTCTCTCCTGGTACTGAAAGCTTTGTTTTGTGACAAAAGATGGCCTGTTGGGAATCTAGCTCCCCTACCAATCACCATTAGTTGGCAATTAGATCACTTTCATATATGTATATATTTTAGGAAGTTTCTACTGTATTAGTTTTCCATACTACCCCTCAAATGCCCCTTAATTTTAGCTATCTCCCTGTTTTCCCTTCCACAACTCCTCTTCCCCCCTTGATCTTCCCATCCATTCATAATTATCTACTCTATTTCCCTTTCCTAATGAGGTCTTTCTGTTTCCTCTAGTCCCTTACTCTATCTCTACACTCTGTGGTTCTATAGATTGTAACTTAGTTATAATTGACTTAACAGCTAATATCCACATATAAGTGAGTACATATCATACATATTTGTCTTTCTGAGTCTGAGCTAGTTCATTCAGGTTGATGTTATTTTTCTAGTTCCATCTATTTGCCTGCAAATTTCATTTTTAAGTGGCTGATTAATATTTCATTATATAATGTACCACATTTTCTTTATCCATTCTTCTGTTGAGGAACATCTAGATTGTTTCTAATTTCTACCTAGCTATTGTGTATAGAGCAACAATGAGCATCGTTGAACGAGTGTCTTTGTGGTAGGATGAAGCGTCCTGTAGGTAAATGCCCAAGAGTAGTACAGCTGGATCTTGAAGTAGATTAATTCCCATCTTCCACAGGAACCACCACACTATTTCTACAGTGGCTGTACAAGTTTGTACTCCCAGCAGCAATGGAGGGGTGTCCCCTTGCTCCATATCCTGCCAGCATGGCTGTCACTTGTTTTATTGATTTTAGCCATTCTGACAGGTGTAAGATGGAATCTCAAAGTAGTTTTGATTTGCATTTCCCTGCTGGCTAAGGATGTTGAGGATTTCTTTAAGTGTCTATCAGTCATTTTAGTTTCCTCTGTTGAGAAACGCCTGTTTAGAGCTGTACCCCACTTTTAATTGGGCTATTTGTTTTCTTGATATCCACTTCACTTTCTTAATTTATAAATCTTGACATTCTTCTCGTACTTTTCTTCTCCATAAAAATTTTCTTGTGTTAAAAAGAGATATACATGTCTTCATCCAGCTATTTAAAACATCTGTGTTTCAGGCAATGTTGTCTTTTCTTCTTGAGAAGTCAGCACAGAGCCACCATGAACGCTTTACCTTGGGTGCTCTCCCTTCTGTGGCTGCTGGATAGAGCTTTTTGAGGGCATTGCTTTCAATGGACTTTTAATTACCCACTTTGTGTCTGTGAGTCTGTCCCTCATCTCTCAGTTCCCTTTCTACCTTTACTGAACCGTTTCCGTAAGTAATATTTTCATATGGAAAGAACATTGGCAGATTCCTTGACTATATGAAAATGCTCTCGTTTTTATGTCCACTAGCTACTGTATCATACAACTTTGTTGTATCTTCCATAAATTCAGTATTTCTGATTTTTCTCACTTTTCCATTGCTACTACAATTACTATTTGTATCTAGTGCCACTATAATTTGAGGAAGAAGGAAGGGGAGAACGGAAAAGCTATGCTCAGACTTCACTCTTCAGTTAGAGGTCAATCCCCAACTTTCTTGAAAACTATGTATTTCATATCAGCTTTTTAGTCTTGTCCCTTCATTCCATTTTATTTCCATTCATTTCCATCTGATATCATTTTAATACATATAAATGAGCCATCAGATGATATTGTGGATAGCTCTAAACTTATCTGTAAATTCTTGAGTTCAAATAGATTTTGTCTATTGTCCTATGATAATATAGTGTTATTGCTTCCAAAATACTTATTTAAAAAGTGAAAGTTCTTCCAGGTTTTTTTTTTTACAAAAACTAGAGTATTTTTTTTTAATTTTAGGATAATGAATCACTCCGAATCCTGTGTATATCTAAACATTTTAAATTTTCCCAACTTTTTTCTGAGAAAAAGTATTTCTGTTTTTTGAACCACTGCACATAATATATATTATGATATATTATATTTATATTCATATGATAAATGTTATATCAAGTATATATTTTTTCATGTTCATCTCTCATGGACATTCTTTTAAATGTTGGTGATATTTTTGTACTTTTCTCAGATTTGTTAGACACATTTAATTACACAAGTGTACACTGTCTCCATTTTAGAAAAACTAATAGCTTTTAATGCAACAGAAGTTAGAGCTCCTTCTACCCTGTGATAAGAAATGATTTTTCTATCCCACACCACGTTTCTGCAGTTCAAATTTCCAAGCACATTCCACTTTCTCGAGGGAACATCACTGAAACTTTGGCCTCTGGTATTAAATTTCCTCCAGACATCAAGAATCCGTTCCACAGAGGTAGCATTAATCTCCTCTTCTGAGACAAGATGTTCCCATTATTTACCAAGAACACCAGTTCCTGTATTTTGCTGACAAGATCCTTCTTCAAATGCTCATCCCAGAGAGGTTGACAAGAGCTCACTAAAGAAAAGGGGACAGCAACGATAGTGATCTCCCTTACCAGTGCTCAGAGCATGAGTAATTTCCATCCCATTGCTGACAGACATGGACTCACTTCGTGGTGTGGGGTATATTAGCAAGGCATGAGGCTTGTCTTCCTACAGACATGAACTTTTGTCTCTATGGGGGAAAAACCTCTCATAGCCTATGCTTTGGCGTCAGGTTTGAAGTACTACTTTTGAAGCTCTATCTATCATTACAGACACCTGGCTGTTTGCACATGATGAAGTACCCAAACAAGGAACACATTGCAAAAACATGTGTGAACAATCCACGTTTTCTTGAAGTTTAAGTACTCACCTGATGCTTATAAGGGAAAAGTGAACAGCTTAGGTTGAAAACTGAATTTAAATCAAAGTCTTTAAAACAAGTCAATGGGCTTCTCTCTCAGTCCCTCATGTTTTTAAAACACTTCTGAAGTTGTTCGCTGTATTTTAAAAAATCCAGGTCTTTTTTTTCCCCAGAAGATTTAATCAATAAATGCCTAGATATTTAGTTTTGAACTCCAACAAGGTATGTGTATTAGTCAGATTTCCACATTATAATGAAATATCTAAGGTGTATAGTTTTATATAAGGAAATGGCTTACTTGAATCAAATTGGGATTCTAAGACATGTTGGTGGACAGTGGTGGGCAAGCAAATGACACCTCAGAAAAGAAGAGGACAGATGGGGCCAAGTTTGTTCCTTTTAAACATTTCTCTCACAAGAATGGCATAAAATATAGCTCATTCCCTGGTAACTAAAAAGATACCTCTATGTTCCACCTTCCAAAGGATTCGGACTTCTCAATAGCTTCATAATGGACCTTAGAGACATTCTGACCACCCTCATACCACAACACTGTAAGTTCACCTCTGTGCACTACAGTTTCTTATTCTAGAAAGACAGGGTGGCCCTTCTAACCATCTCAAAGACAGAACTGATTCTAGAATCTGTGTTGTGTTGTGTTGTGTTGTAGAATTCTCGGCTGGTGTCACCCACAAACCAAATTCCCAATCCGAGTCGCCCTTGGGCACAGCATCTGATAAAGCTCTTCCTAGTCAGTTAAAATGACAGTTGCTGACCGGAAAGCAATGGATCCCTAGAACTAAAGCAGCTTGATTCTCTGGATTTCCGCCTTGCTCCATGCCATGGGCTGCCCATGATGGCTCAGTAATGAGACCTGGGGACAGCCGTGGACCAAAATGGAATCATTCCCACCCCCTTCCCTGACACACTTTCTGCCCTTTTACCACCATAACTTGTAAGTAGATGGTAGACTGAATACAGAGATACAGAGATGTCTTCTCCCCACCCAACCCCCCAATGCCTTGTCTGTCCTGCCTCCTCACTGACCTTACAAGTTAGATAAATGATAAACTAAGAACTCCTTTCATGAGTGAGGACATCAGGCATTCCTTGGCCTACACATGTATACCCTGTGGTTCCACATTAAGAATCTTGAATAATGTATAATTGAAATATGACCATAAATTCATGTGAACTGGTTAGCCTTCTCAAAGACTGTAAACTGGGCCCTTGGTAATAATTGAAGAATTGATAGTTGGTGTGTTGTGAATATGCGGGGAAATGAGCTTGTGATTTTTTGAGGACAATATTGATGCAGACACATTTCCCTCAATGGAATACTGTTTTTGGCCTCTTTTGGCAATGTTGATGAAATGTGACAGTTTTATAAAAGGTTGTGATTTGGTTCAAACATAGCAATTTTAGATTATTCTCTTCCCTCTTCCAGGGAAAAGACATAAGCAAGGTGCCCATTGATCTGTCACACATCCCACTGAAAGTGTCTGAGCTAATGAAGTGTTCAGGCTCAAAGAGATTTGAAAGTTGAACAGCGCATTCAGAATCTTCTCTCTTTGGAACCTGGCAACACAAGGAGCAGTTATTTCACTGTCAGATAAAGCTGCTGCCAATATTCTCGATTTTCTGTAGGACTCACTGTTTCAAAACACCTTACAGAGCATCAGGTTTTCATGGGGGTGGGGGGTTGTAAGGGGGCTCATATATGTTTCCTTGGCTTGTTTCTTCATCCCTCATGTCTGTACCCCCTTTCCCCACTGGACACCTTCATTCCTGGCATTTCCTTATTCCTCTTGATTCTCTTGTCTTCTCACCCTCATTCCTCCCTTAAAGACTCTTTGTTGCCAGTCTCATTGGCCCCTTGCCAGTTTCATGATCTCTGTCCACTTTTACTCCCAGCTGGATATAGATATTTATCAGTGAGAAGCAAGGATCTGCGCTTAAGAAGAACTTAGAGTAACAAGTAGTATTTCCAACACACACACACACACACAGGAAAACAACTACAACAGGCAAGCACTTAGCAATAATATCAGCACATTTTGGGAGGTTATACTATTCGAACATAAGAAATTATCTTCCTGACCTGGAATTGGAAAATTATAGCTATGGGTCAAATCTGTCCATTCTCATTACTTGTGAATTATCTCTTTACCTGCTAAAGTGACAGAGCTGGTTACCATGGAGACCCTGATCATGCAGCCTAAACAAGGAGTGAGACAACCATCTCCAGGAACAGCTGACAAAGCTCCAACTAAACCAAAGGTCTTTAGACTACTCTTGCTGCTTCTGACCCCTTCTGAGTATAATGGCATGCAAATCCTTTCACAAAACAGAAGTAACTAAATCTCTATTGTTTTCCTCAGTGGTAAATCTGTCCCCAGCCATTTCTTCTGATCACGAACCACTTTTGCATCTGTAGTTTCCAGCACACTTGGATCAGGCCAGGCAGGTGTGCTCCCAGAGAACTTAGAAGATGTTGGAGCCCAGAGATGCTCCTGTGGTCACAGCCCGGTGTTCATTCTTCATCTAGAGAAGAAGCTACAGAAATGGAAGTTTCTCCCTCCTGTACCACAGCCATGGCAGTGTTTCCTAAACTCTACTGCTGTGGGTGGCTTGCTGGTGGGAAGTGAGATAGTCAGGAGCGTACTAGGAGTGAGTCATGCCAGAGTCTCTGCCCTGAACCTATTTCTTTACCCTGTTAGTGATTGGTGAATGCTTGTCTGAATTATGTTTTTTTATTCAAATACCTCAAGTTGTTTTCATTTCTCTGCACACATGCCAACTAGTCTCATGACCTCTTCCTGCCTTCCTGTTTCCTTCAAATCCTCGATCAAACCATGGAATCACTTCCTTTATAAGAGCAGCCATCTGATCTGATAGGGAATCAGTCTTACATGCCTTCTAAAGGGGAGGGTTATTATTGATAATTAAAGTTTTAAAATAAACCTTGGATTAGATTTTCAGATGTCCCTGTATCTTCCACACACACACCACACACTTGAGATGTTTTAAGAGATTGAAGGGAAATCTATAGTTCAGTTGTAGTGGTGCACGTGTGGTGATTTGAATATGCTTGGCCCATGGGAAGTGGCACTATTGGAGGTGTACCTGGTTGGAGTAGGGTGGCCTTGTTAGAGGAAGTGCATCACTGTGGGAGATTTCACTAGTGTGGAAGAGTCAGTCTCTTCTCCTGGCTGCTTTCTGACCAAGACACAGAAACTCTTAGCTCCTTCTCAGCACCAGGTCTGCCTAATGCTGCCATGCTTCCTGCCATGATGATAATGGACTAAACCTCTGAAACTATAATCTGGCTCCAATGAAATGTTTGCCTTTATAGGAATTGCTTGGGTCATGGTGTTTCTTCACAGCAGTAAACCCTAACTAACACAGAAGTTAGTACCAGGGTTTGGAGTATTGCTTTGTTTGGAGGAACATGGACTTTGGGACTTTGGATTTTGGAGCAGTGGAATGCTTTAAGAGGGGCTTAATGGACCATCTTAGTAGACAAGCAGATCTCTGCATTCAAGGTCAGTCTAGGACAGAGCAAGTTCCAAGTAAAGAACAGAGTAGGTCCGGGCATGGTGTTACACACCTTTAATCTGGGCCATACCTTCTGCCTACATAAGGACAATGGAAGAAGGGAGGCTTCCTTCTTGGCCTGTTTGTACTTGGCAGCACATCTGTTGGAACCTACTTCTTCAGGATTCCAGCTTATACAGAAGACCAGCTGAAACACCTAGCCTTGTGGAACTGAGCAACTATTAGATTCTTGGACTTCTCATTCACAGCTGCCCATTGTTGGGTTAGCCAGATTGCAAACTGAAGACCAAAATGCTGCTCGATTTACCTTGGAATCTTTCCCTGTATAGGGCTTGTATTAGTCTTCTTTGGCTATGGGTTTCGGAGCTCCAGAAGTCAGGAATTGGGAGACCCTGGAGCTATTAGTATGGTTATCAAGCAGGTGGATGTCTGGGAAGTTGTAACTCTGTCAAGGATGCCCTATTCCCAGACAAAGGTGCTAACAACCACTAGGAAAGATTTTCTTGTCTTTCCTTCTTGGCTGGCTCCCATTATCTGGGAGGGGAGCATCGATATCAATATACTGAATAAACAGTTCAGGCTTCAGAATACCAAGACTGTACTGACTGTTTGCCATCAAAAAGTATGTGGTGTTCTTGAAGCTGTTCCTGAAGATGACATAGCAGCTCTTCATGATGGGAAGCATGGCAGCATCCAGGCAGAAATAGTGCTGAAGACCAATTCTGCATCTTGATCAGAAAGTAGTGAGGAGAAGGCTGACTCTCTCACACTGGATGGAGGTCAAAGTTCACCCCCACAGTGACACACTTCCTCCAACAAGACCACACCTACTCTAACCTATTCCACATACCTCCTAGTAGTGCCACTTCCCATGGGCCAATTATATTTCAAACCACCACACACATCTTTTGTCGCGTCTGCCTTGACCAGCAATTAAGACAGAACGGTTGGATCCTTCTCAGTCAGCTTTATTCCAGGAACGACTCTTGACTTATGACGGGGATGGGACCGGATGGGACTTGGACAGGGACGGGACGGATGGGATATGGCTGGGGACCCTCAGCAGCAGAAATGAGCTGCTTATATATGTGCCCAAGGCGGCTGGGTGACTGTTCTCTCAGGATAGGTTAGACTGCCAATACCTCATTAGCATAAGCCCGCTGGGGAGGGCATGAGGCTGACGCATGCACAAAGGACTTGTTTACCAGTTTAGCTGAGCTGGCCACCACGCTGGAAGCCAGCTGCTACATCGTCAGGTGCTAGTCATACGACTTTGCAACTGTAAACAGGCTGCCTACAATCTTTAATCTTAGTACTTAGGAGGCAGAGACAGGAAGATCTCTGTGAGTTTGAGGCCAGCCTGATCTACAGAGCAAGTTCTAGGATAGCCAGAGCTACACAAAGAAACTGTCTTTAAAAAAAAAAAAAAAAAAAAACCAACTTGGGGCTAGAGAGATGGCTCAGTGTTTAAGAGCACTGGCTGATCTTCCAGAGGTCTTGAGTTCAATTCCGTCAACTACATGGTGGCTAACAATCATCTATAATGTGATTTGATGCCTCTTCTGGCATGCAGGTGTACATGCAGATAGAGCACTCATACATTTAAAAAAACAATAAAAACAAACACAAAACTGTTATTTGGAGTATGTAGAAATGTTTTATGATAGTGGGTCTTCTTATTGAAGAATGTTTTCCTCTGTGTATTTTTTTCCTTTTGTTTTTGCTTGCTTGCTTGCTTGTTTGTTTGTTTGTTTAAACTTAATTCCAGAACATAATTTTAATTTCTGGGAGAAAAAGAAGAAAGAAAGAAAGAAAGAAAGAAAGAAAGAAAGAAAGAAAGAAAGAAAGAAAGAAAGAAAGAGAGAGACAGACTCCCAAATTTTATGCATTGTTATAGTTGTATAGACAAATATACTATCTCCTTTGTCTTTGGTGAATTCCATCACCTGCATGTGCTTGGAAAACAGTAACGGACATGGAAGAAAACACAGTACTCACTGGGTTTAAATATTATATTTGGGAGTTCATGAACACTTGAGTAGCTCTTTGTATAATTTTGATTGTTTTGTGGTCAAATAATCAGCTGAGAAAAGCAATTCAAAGCAACTATCCCCCACCTGTCAGAAGTTTTTTAATTGCATTCCTAATTAATCATTGTAGAAACTAAACTTTCTAATTGGCAGGGTTTCTATTTCATTCATGGCAAAATCTAATAAGAGAAGATTGCTTCTCAGACAGCATCAAAACTGCCTATAATCTTACCTTCTATTATAGTCCATTCTCAACCTTCCTAATTCTGTGGCCCTTTAGTATAGTTCCTCATGTTGTAGTGACCCCCAACCATAAACTTATTTTTGTTACTACTTCATGACTGTAATTTGTCTACTGTTTGAATTGTAATTTGGAGATCTGTGTTTTCTGATGGTCTTAGGTAACCCCTGTGAAAAGGTTCTTTGATCCCCAAAGGGGATTGAAAATCATTGCTCTAGAGCTAACATGAATAAATGTTACTTGCTTAATTTTCTGTTGCAGTGAAGAGACACCATGACTAAAGCAACTTATAAAAGAAAAGCATTGATTTGAGAGTTTGCCTGTAGTTTCAGAGGGCTCGTCCATTTCTATCATGGTAGGAAGTGCTGCAGCAGGCAGGCAAGGTGCCGGAGCAGTAGCAGAGAGCTTACATCTTATTAGCATATTAGTGGAATATTACTCAGCTATTAAAAACAATGAATTCGATAAATTCTTATATAAATGGATGGAACTAGAAAATATCATCCTGAGTGAGGTAACCCAATCACAAAAGAACATACATGGTATTCATCACTGATTATTGGACTTTAGCCCAGAAGCTTGAAACACCCAAGATTCAACTCACAGACCACATAAAGCTCATGAAGAATGAAGACCAAGTGGGGGGGGGGTGGCTACAGTCCCTCTTAGAAGAAGTAACAAAATACTCAAGGGAGCAAATATGGATGCAAAGTGCAGGACAGAAACTGAAGGAGGGCCGTCTGCAGACCATTCCACCTGGTATCCATTCCATGTGCAGTCACCAAAGGTAGATCGGATGTGGTGTCAGGATGCATGCTGACAGGAGCCTAACATAACTGTCTCCTTAGAGTCTGCAAGAGTCTGACATATTCAGAGGCAGATGCTCACAGCTAACCATTAAACTGATCATGAGGTTCCCAACAGAGAAGATAAAGTGAAGACTGAAGGAGTAGAAAGGTACGGACCCCATGAGGAGAGCAACAATACCAACCACCAGAGCCCCCAGGGTCTAAACCACCAGCCTGGGAGGCTTAGGGAGGGACCCATGGCTCCAGCTATATATGCAAGGGAGCTATATATAAGTGGGAGAAGAGATTCTTGGTCCCATGAAGGCTGGACATCTGGGGGGGTATTCGAGGGTGGGGAGGTGAGGTACGGGGAGGGTGAGTGGGGGTACACCATCATAGAGGCAGAGGAGGGGGGAAGGGATAGGGAGTTCCTGGGAGGGAGGGGGAAATGAGTAAGGGGGAAACACCTGAAATGTAAATAAAAGTTCCAATAAAAAAAAAAAAAGAAAACCGAGAAAGAATAAGGCCTGGCATGGGGCTTTTGAGACTTTAAAGCCCACTGTCAGTGACACATCTTCTCCAACAAGACCACACCTCCTAATCCTTCCTAAATAGTCCAATACTAGCAACCAAGTATTCAAATATATTAATCTATAAGGACCATTCTCATTCAAATCACCACAGATACCTTTGGAATATCCAGTCTTTCAAATGCCTGACAGTAACTTTCATCCCCCCATGGACATCTCAGTGGGCTCCTTTTAGTTTCCTGAATATTCTTCTACACATTATGACTATCTTTCTCTGCTCTGGCATCTTCTACACACATATCTCGGTCTCACAGTATCATTAATGAGCAACGCTCAGCAGGGCCTTACAATTGCTCTCCATATTCGTGATGTTTCACTTGAAGGAATGTTTTCATGCATGCTGAATTGTTTGATTCATAGTATGCATTTTGTAGTCCAGGTGCCTTATTTTTCTTAACTAAACTTTAAGGCCAAGGAGCTCTGAAGCTGTACATTATACACATGTGAGCTTTCCTCTTCCTTCTATTTCTCTCTATATACCTATCTATCTTAAAATAACTTTAGGTATCTGAAAATAATAGTACAAAGAGCCCCCACATATTTTTACCCATATTCTAATCCATTGTTACAGCCTTCTCTGCTTGCTTTGTCATTTGATCCCCCCATCCCTCTCTCTGCCAGACTGCCCGCTCTTTGGCTAATGACAACACTTTAAGCTGGCTCTGGTGTCCTCTTCCTAGACCCTGAAAACTTCCAATTGCACAAGCCCCAGGAGCTTCAGTGCTCCAATTCCTTACAATAGGGAATTCCATCCATACTTATAATCAATTGACATTTTAAAAGCCTACGAGTAGCTCAGATTATGAATTATTGAAACTCAAGCAGCTATTTGGACACAGAGCTCTGACAAAGCCATGTCTAACTTGCAAATATCTGTTCTTTCTATTTTCTAACCCTTTGTCCTCTGAGTCTGTATGAAGTTTCATTGTATTGATTTTATCATTCCAGTGTACTCCTTTATTACAGATTCCCTCACTGGATATTCAATTCCCTCTGAAATACTTTAAACGTAAGTTTCAAAACCGAGATCAGATACGTTTACAACTTCAAAAGAGATTTCTTGGGCTGAGTTATAAATCTTTGAATAATGAGGTTTTTAATGAAACCAGGCCCAACACATCGTTAACAGTGGAGAGAAAATGGCGTTCTTATAATCACTATTTTTTGGAGCTTAATGGAAAAATACAGAATATTGAAAATGTTTTCTTATGATTACATAATTTGTCAAGAACAGCATCATTTATGCCACATTTTAAATGAGGTGGAATAGGTTTTAAAGATGCAGCAGAGATCATTACAAAAGCACCAGGAAGCCAAATATAGGGGAGAATCACCGGAAGGAGAAAGCGTTACTAAGCTCAATGTGCATCCAGGCGCCTGCAGCACACATCAGCTTAGTTCCTTGCCAACAGTCCACAGGGGGACATAATGTGCACGTTAAAATGGGCTGGAGATAGGTATGTTGACAGCTTTGCCTCTGTAACATTCATCCATCCCTAGGCACCATCTGTTACATCTTCAGTCTTTTTTGTGAGTATCAGCAACGAGGGTAATTAAGCAAACGAGAGAGCAGCTAAAATTGAAGTTCTCAGAAAGGAGAGTTTGCAAAGGCATGACAGTGGGGTGTCATTGTAGGAGCATAGACTGAACACCTGGAGGCTCTTGCAAGAAAAGGCAGAATGTACAGTGGCCGTTGGGGGTGGAGCATCGATGGAACCAGAAAAGCCCATGGCATCATGGTAGTTGTAGTAGCAGGATCCGCTGAGGACAAAGGGAAATGCTTCTGACTTCTTTATTAAAGGGAAACAAGGATGCACTCTGGCAACACAAAAGGCCAGCTTACTACTTTGGTGGCACACAGTCAGTGAGTCTTCAAGACACAAATCTCCTAAGAGTAGTGCTCCTTTTAGCACAGTTGGCTGAGCTGTCGATGCGAACTGCAATCAGAGCCTTCGTGTCTAGAACTGTGGCAGTGATAGCTGTGCATTGGCTTTGGAGCATAGAAGACTCTAGCATTATTGATTGAGAGCAGAGCTAAACCACTAGGTTGCATAGAACCAAGTTAGCTGGAGAGGAATACCAGCCATGGCTCCTATGTGTGCATGTTACCTTCTATGTGCCCTGTGACAGAACCATCCCTAAATATGCTTAGAGGGCTTGGGAGCTGAACAGAAGAAAGCCCATATCCTAAGTGACATTTTTGATAGAGATATTGGGGCATAAAGGCCTTTTGCTCCTTTGCTGGGGTATTTGATTGAGTTTCAGC
The DNA here is from genome assembly GCA_021653895.1 of Mastomys natalensis. NCBI lineage: Eukaryota > Metazoa > Chordata > Mammalia > Rodentia > Muridae > Mastomys > Mastomys natalensis. Next base: position 539,876 of record JAJTUV010001271.1, read on the forward strand.
TGTAATGTCAAGGTTTGGGTTTGCAACCTATTCTCTAGAGCATTTTTAACTTCTTTCCCTAACTCCTTCCTTCCCTTCTCCCCTGAGCAACCGCCACCTCATACCCCAGTCATTCTATAGACCATAGGATTTGTCACTCCATTAGCCCGGTGGTGTGACACTGATCTACTTCGCCTTTTCAAGAGGATGAGCTGGTTTTCCTTGAAGTCTGTCACTGTCACAACCACTCAGACCTCAGAATTCACTTCCATTGCCTGGCCTTCTCTCTTCCTTTTCAGTCATTCTTCTGTTGATAGCTAGCTTGCTTCCTGGTCCTTCTGTCATCACCACTGTCTCTGCTGTGCTTTGTGGCCATACACTTCCTTCTTAGGGAGTAGCACTTATATCAGTTGCATCTGCATTGCTATGGGAAGACTCCCAAGATAAACAACTAAAGGATGGAAGAGTTTAATCTGGATCATGGTTTCAGAGATTCAGTCCACGGCTGCTTGGACAGGCATCATGGCAGTGGGACCGTATGACAGGGGAGTTATTTATGGCTAACCAAGAAGCAAAGAATGAAAAAAGAAGAGGCCAGGGATAATACAGGTGGTTTACTTATAGCAATTTACCTATAGCAACAGAAAATCCATCTAACAGGACCCCACCCCTACAACCTGAGCTGTTGGCCCATTGTGTTCCTATTCTCATTGTCAGGCTTGGGTTCACTACAGTGTCCTTTACGAGCTTACTCTGAACCCTCACCTCACCTTTGCAGTTCCACTCCAGTTGAAAACCTTTCTGGCCTGAACCATGGTCAAGACTGAGGCTCTTATCTAGCATCTAGTACAGGTTATCAGCTGAGTGTGGTACATGGCAAGTCATATTCAAGCAATACAGAAAGACTCCGAAGAATGGGTGTCCCAGCTGAGGCTGGTGGCACGAAACTGTCCCAAATTCATGGGCTCTTAAAATAATTTCAATTAGTTTCAGCTCCCTGAGCATACTTGGAGGCACAGTAATAAGCTCAACAATGTTTTCACACTGATTTAGCTAATAGATGTCAAGCTATTTGCTCTCGGCACCTTATTGATTAAGGCAGAAAAGAACAGTGAAGAATCTGCATTGAAATGCAATTCCATCAAAGAGAAATGCTCCTAGGTGGGAGGTGTTAAGTTTAAAGAAAAGAAAGACTAGCTACAAACACATATGAAAACTTTTAAATATCTCAGCCCACCTCCTGAGCACCAGAAACATGCTTTAGGGTGTTTCTTTCTGCCTAGTTTATCTTATGACCAAATAAAGCTACGATGTGTACCAGCTCTTTTCTAGAACATGACCACGAACTCCAAATCAGACTAAGAAGAACATGCTGAGCCTCCGCATGTGTGGGCCATGGTGCATACATCTATGGACATGGACAGCATAGTCAGGCTCTCAGTAGATCAGGCTTGTTCTCCAGGAGAGAAGTGTCAATCACCACCTGCTGGAGCCTCTAAGACAAGATTCAAAGCAAGAGAAATTCATTATAGAAAACATTTCTGAAAGAAAATGAGAGAAGGGTGAGGAACAGCCAGGAAAAGGAGGAAGACCTCAGTGCTGCCCCAACCCGAGGAGGAAACAGGAAGGAAGGAAAGATCAGGAAGGCTGTGAAGTCAAACCTATTTGTCAGATGGATGCTATGTTCCAACATGGGCCTGTCTTAGTATTCCTGGGGTATGCAATAGGAAGACTGCTGGCCTAACACAAACACATCAAGGAACTCACAGCAACCTTGGACGCCTCGTCTCTTGCCTACTATACAGAGTGACCAACCAGATTCTTAGGTGTTGTTTGTACATTTGTATTCTGCATCTGTCAGTTAAATTTCAGGTGGTTTACTTATAGCAATTTACCTATAGCAGCAGAAAATCTGCAGGCTCAAAAACCAAAGCAAACCAACCAACCAAACAAACAAAAACCAATAGGAAGAAAGGAATATGTTACAAAGAAACTACTTTTTATTTAGCAGTCACTAAGCATCAGGTTCTTTACATCATTATCTCTAATTCTCACAACTTTGAACAATGATTTTGCCAATGAGGACATGTTTAAGGGCTAAAGTGATTTTTCTAAAGCTATCCAGCCATCGTGTTGAACAGGTTTTAAATATAGCATACACTGATGAATTTTAGCTGTGCATATTTACGCCATACAATGTGGTTATAGTAATTTGGATAAAGGTTCCCTAAAAGTTCATGTAGTAAAGACTTAGGCAGCAGGCTGTGATACTATTGGGAGCTGATAGAGCCTTCAGAGGGTGGGGTTTACCAGGATGAAGTTAGGAAGTCATGGGAGAAGTGTGTTGGTCAGGTCCCTGAAACTGTGACAAAACGCCAGAGGAAACAAATAAAACAGAGGAACGTTTCTTTTGACTCATGGTTTCAGAGGTGTCAGCTCATGACTAACTGCCTCCTTTTCTTTAGCCCTATGGCAAGATAGAAACATAAACAAAAGGCACAAAAGAAGAAAGCTACCCACATCCTGGAAACAAGAAAGCAAAGCTAGGATCAGGGACCAGAATCCTAATATACCCTTTGAAGGCATTCCAGGGGCCTGGTTCTTCTAATGAGATTGTGTCTCCTAAAGCTCCTCCACCCCACTCCCATCTCCCAGTAATGCCACCAGCTAGGGCCCAGGCCTTCAAAGTGTAATAAACCTTTGGGAGATGGTCCACATATGAAGAGCAGCACCTCATACTATTCAGTTCTTTCTTTGTCTCTTGTTTCCCAGCTGTCACAAGTGAGGTGAGCGGGCCTCCTGTGGAGTGTGTCTCCACTGGGATGTAAAGTGTGACCACAGGCCTGAAACAACAGGACCAAACAACCACAGTCAGAAACCACTAGAGCTGAAAGCCCAAACATACTTGACTGCTTTGGATTGTTAATCTCAAGATTATCGTCACAGTGATAGAAAGCTAACTGTGATGTTATAATATTTAATACAGTGTGAAATGCCAAGATCATATCTGTGGATCCCATAGCTAGGTTGCTTCTGCTTTGGCACACTAAGAAGAGGATAAGAAGAAAGTAATTGTGTCAGAAAGGAGGCCCACATAATAAACTTTAATCTAAATGTCCTGGCAACCAAGGAAAAGAGGAATATCTTGAGTCCCAGTGGATCTCATTGGCTTTCAAAAGAATCACATGGGGAGACAGCTCTGTTGGTAAAGCACTTGTCTCACAAGCTCGAGGACCTAAGTTCAGATCATGAAGACACACATAAGATGTTGGATGTAATGGAAAGCACTTGTAATGAAAGCAATGTTGAGATGGGAAATAACTAAATTAATAATGCCATCCTGTTCTAACTCCATGATGTGTTTGCTTACACAGCACTCAGCCCTTTACCCTCCTCCCCCAGTGGTGATGTTTGAATTGGCAACCTAAGGTCTACAACTAGACCATTAACTATGGTCTAGTTGTATTAACCAAAATAATTGGCAAGTTGTGTTTAAAACAACTACTATGCTTTTCCAGGAATGAATGTTTCAAGGTTACTCTGACCCTCATCCAATTTTAATTTGTCTTTATGGGGTCTGCCCTTATAAATGCTGAATCCCTGAACTTGGCACTGAGAGACTTTTTGGAGGCTCAAGCCTGCTATTGTTGTGGCCTTCAGTAAGTAGGACTTAAAGCTTTCAATTGGATTAACCAACATGATTGTCAAAAACTATCTCATGTGAATCATTAAAATGGAGGCCGAGAGAGGCAGACCCCCATAAGTGTAGCAGCCAGCTTCCTAGGCTGCTTGATGAAGTTCCAGGCCAATGAGAGACTCTGCTTCAAACAAGCAAACCAACGGGACGTCAGTTGAGGAGCAGCACCAAGGTTTATTTTCTGACCTTCACATAAGTTCCATGTAGAAGTGTTCGCATACACTCTTGTCCACACACACTCACGGGTGGCGGGGTTATTAAATGAGAATATAACATGAGGAAATAAACTTGTTTTTAGCCTTGGATTCTGAAAACTAGTAGGGAGTCAGATCTGAAGATAGAGAATGTCAAAAGATTATTAAGCCTGGTAGTGAGTTGATTTGTGTGTGTGTGTGTCTGTGGCCATGGGCCTTGTTTTGTCAAGTTAACATACACAGAGCAGCAGACAGAGAAGTTAAGGCAAGTCATATGGGTGCTGTGTACCTGTGTGACTGACTGACCCTGGACAGGTGAGCTCAGCTGAGCTGCTCTGGGAGCGATACTTCACACATGTGGTCACACACCGATGCCAAAAGAGTTGAGTTGCATATACAAGTCCACTGGAAAAGGACATAAAGAGTGCTAGCCATGTCCTTTCTGGACTCTACCTAAGGTTCTTTCCTCCTTGTATAAGCTACAACCAGGAGCCTTGTAGCTTTTCTAGGTATTGGGAACCCTACAAGTAGACTATAAACCCCAAGGGTGATCTTGTGGACTCCCAGGATGAGATGTTTAGATTTTTTTCTTTCATCTTCTTCTAGTCAGCTGATGTATGTTCTTTTCTAATCCCCCCAAATCCATTAATGGGTAAAGAACAAGTTCCCAAACTTGAGCATCTTCCCTTCTCCACCTTCAGTTCACCCACAGCTGTAACATAACTGACGTTGCCTGTGTTTATAATTCTTTCTATTCTCGGATCTCACATCACTTGACAAATAGAATCCAATCCTCTAAATGGTTCAGGGCTGTAGAGTGTGATTCGTCCAACTGCACAAATGAGAAAATTGAGCTCCAAGTGTGACAGATTGTCTGGGCCTCCCAGGCTTGCCCATGGGCTACACCGCAGAGTAAAAGACCTGGCCTTGCTAGTTATTGCTTCAGGCCCCCAACTCCTCAACCCTTGTTGAATCCTCCTGATTAAATCATGGCTCAATTGAGAAAAATGACTTTGAAAACAAGCTGACTTCGATGCTTTCTGCTTCCTCCTGCTCTCTAGAGAGCATACTTCCAGTCAGATGATACCCTCCCCAATTTCATTAGCACTGAGTCATAAGGATAAAAATACCCCACTTCTGTTACTGATGAGTTACCCTCTACATTAAACTCACAGAGTCATCTTTTCTTTGGCAATTTTGTCAATGACATGTTTGTTGTCCACAAAGCAAAGCCAGAGCTGCTGATTCAGGGTGACCTGGGCTCTGCTCCACTCCCGGCATCAATAAAATTCCCAGGTCTACTTTGATTTCGGAATTTAGATTGCAGGTAATGATGATATATGAGCTCACAGAACAGATTTGATTCTCAGTGATAAGACCAGTTCTGGCAGCTAAGGAAGGGAAACATCATTTTGATTTACAGTCGACAGGCTTCTTCTGATACGGATGCCATCAATGGAATACTCACTTGAGCGCCAAGATGCCTATTCTGCCCTGACAACTGGCCTGCACTGACCACGGAATGGCAGCTGTAACACAGCCAAAGATAGGAGGAGGGAAAGATGGTTGGTTGGTAAGACATGAAAAAAGGGACCAGACTTCAAGTCGGCTGAATACCATTCACGCTTTATTATGCCCAGGCATCGGTGGCATATAGAGGACACAATCAGGTTCAAGTAAATGATTACACATTTGCAATGTGGTAATCTGAAAGGACAACTACAGCCCAGGATGGCAGCTTCTGCAGGCCAGTCAGAATCTGACAGGAGCTGCCAGCCTCCCGCTGAGGTGGCAAGGAAGGAAGGCAAGCTCTAATGGTAATTAAAAGTGTCTGGCAGTCAGAAGGGCAGGCTGGGTTGCTGGAGTTGTGTGAGACCTTCCTCCTGTACCTGCTCCAATCATGCATATTCCCCTGCTGGTTGAGTCTATTCTTTATAAGACGTGAGTGTGTGTGTGTGTGTGTGTGTGTGTGTGTGTGTGTGTGTGTGTGTGTGACATGATTGTGCATGCACCCTTTCCACTATTAAGCTCTGGAACTCTCTCATCACCTCCCGCAGGAGCTCTGTACCGATCACCCACCAGCTCTGACCTCTGCCTGCCTCAGCCTGGCACCTACCTTTTTCCTCTCTGTGTCTTGCTTATTCTAGAGGCATCATAACATCTGCCCTTTTATGTCTGCCTCATTTGACTTAGCATAATTTTGTCACTGTAACAAAACACCTGAGGAAATTAACTCCATTTTTTCTCCTGGTTTCAGAGGTTTGGGCACAGAGTTGGGAACAGGGTGAGTCAGCTCAGAGAAGGATCTAAGGACAAGCTGAACACCTCTAAGGGACATTCCAGGAACCTACTTCCTCCAGCCAGACCCCACACTCTAATAACCCACTTAGCTGTGAACTCATCAATAAGCGAATCCACTGATAGGATTAGGGCCCTCATGATCCAACCACCTCCAAATAGAGCCACCAGCCTTTTAGGACACATTCCATATCCAAACTGTCACAGTTTCATGGCATCACATATTCGAACTATATTCCTTATTGAAGCTGAATGACATTCCATTGTATTTAGATTCCACATTGTATTCATCTATCCACCATGGTGGATATTGATGTTGATTCTAGGGTTGGTAATTATTGGAAGCAATGCTGTCATGAACAGAGGTCCACAGACTCCTGATTTCTATTATTTTGGGTTATATTCTCAAAAATGGAGTTGCTGGATCCTGTGATAGTCTGTATTTAGTTATTTTAGTAAATTGTCTACAAATTGTATTTTTTTAGTGTGGTAAATGTCACAGGTGTTCTAGAGATAAGATAGGAGGTAACTGGATAGTATGGCACAGACCTATGACCCTAACAAGAGGAGTTCAAGACCAGCATCTGGTCATAGTGAGTTCAAAGCCAGTTTTGCTTACATAAAATCAAATTACACATGATATATGTATATATGTGTATGTTCATATACATGTATATGAACATACACACATATGTATAGATGCCTATGTATATATACTTGTATATGCATGTGTGTGTGTGTGTGTCTGTCTGTCTATCTGTCTGTAAGTCACATTTGGGATTAAGGTAGCCTGCCAGGCTGAGGCACACAAAGCCAAGCAGATAGATGCTCACTGTGTGTTCAATGAAAGTCAGAAGTCAGGCTTTTTTTTTTGGCATAATCTAATTTAAACCATCATGTATGCATTATTGTTATCTATTCTCTAATGAGTGAATGTTTACAAAAGAGGGCACAAACCTCAGGGCTTAGATGCATCAGCATTGAGGAGCCAGTGATGAGCAGGCAAGGCCAGGCTCATCATACCGGAAACAGTTCTCCAGAGTTCATTCAGATCACTCAGCTTGTGACTCTACAGCTTACTGAGCCTTGGACATGAGAAAATGTGCGTGTGCTCTCTTTCTCTATAAATCTGTTTTTGATCTTTATCTTTCCCCTTCTCTCAGAAGAACCGCTTTAACATACCTGCCAAGGCAGGTCTACCAGCATCAAATTGCTTCCATTTTCGTTTGTCTTAGAAAGTCTTTATTTCTTCACCTCATGTGATGGATAATTTCATGGAGTACCGAACTCCAGGGTGCATTTTCTTTTTTCTCTCTCAACACTATAAATATTTCACTCTTCTCTCTTGCTTGCATGACCTCTGGGAAGTCAGATGTAATTCTTTGCTTTTCTGCTGGTGAAGTGGCTTCCTTCCAGTCCTTTGTGGGTTTTGTTGTTGTTGTTGTTGTTTGTTTTTTTGTTTTTCAGGGCTTATTTTATCTTGAATTTCCTGCAGTTTGAATATGAATGTTATTTATTTGCGTGAGTCTTTCTTTTGCTTCTTGGTTTGATGTTTTATATTATTGTTTCAGATATTGTTTTCTGTTTCTTTTCTTTTCTCTTATAATCCCATGATGTATAGTCATTTGTAGCTGTCTCTCACAATTGTCTCATATTCAGTTTTTCAGCTTTTAATTTTAGAGGTGTCTAATAATATATCTCCAAAGCAAGGTATTTCTTAGCCAGCTGTGTCTAGTCTGCTAATAACCCCACTGAAGACATTCATCATTTCTGTTACAATTTGTCATTGTCCTTGGTCTTGCTGATTTGACAAGACAGAAAGAACTACTCATCTGAGAACTTAAGACTTGTCCTCAACAAAATTTTAAATGTGCACATGTTATTGCTGACTGTAGGTAAATGCTGTTCTGCAGATCTCTAGAGCATCTCCATACTTAATTGAAGCATTATGTTCATTGGTTGATATTGACTGATGGCTGGTTGATTGATTGATTGATTGATTGATAACTTCCCATTTCTCTCCTTTTGCTGTCCCTGGCAATTATCATCCCTTTCTTGTGTTCTCCTAGGTGACTCATGTCCGTAGAATCAATTAGAGGTTGTCACTCGCTTTTGTCTTTTATGCCGTCTGCCTCTTTATTCCACCAGCCTTCATTTCTTGAATGCTAGCCATGCACCAAAGCCCTTACAGGGCAATCATGTTAACTCCATCATTCTTGCAGTATCTGAATCTGAGTATTGGTCTCTCTCTTCAGACTGACTTTGGCCTTAAGTGCATCTTGCAATCTGTTTCTCGGTAGCCGGACATGATATAATACAAACAGGTACTTCATAAACAATCTGCTATGAACAGACTTGGCAGTGCTGTCTGGTGAGGCCAAGCAAAGCAGTCTCTGGCCATGAAATGATGGTTTAGTCTTTTTCTGAGCCTATGCCTGTAAGTTATAAAATCCTCAAGTGTCCTTCAACTGCCCAAGCTCTCAAAGCGGAACAGGTTGGCTATGTGTGCTGGAGTCAATCGAGTGTTGTGTCATTCCCTCCAGGACAGTTAAGATTCTGATAAAATTCAAGCACAGTAGGCTTTCCTTCAATAATCTCTACTGGGAATAAACCTCTTCAAACAGAATGTGCTCACATATGCCAGACTGTTCCTTTTCTTCCTTTGTGGAGTACAAGGGTCTGTTTTCTGATGGTCACTATAAGTACTATATGAGCTCCTGGAGATCCTCCTAGTGCTTAACTCCCATCTTTGTCCACAGTTCAGAATTCCCCACCCCAGCACAGTCCCCATTTGCCCCTGGGTTTATTCTCTAACGAGTTGTATATCTCAAAATTGAGCCATTCCTCCATTGGAAGTAATTTGCCTTATGCCCTCACAGGTTGTTGCAGTTGGATTTGAGTGTGCCCCGAAAGTCTCAGGTGTTAAAGATTCAGTCTCCAGTATGTGGCACATCAAGAGAAGATAGGACCTAGAAGAAAGAAATTAGGTCATTAGAGACATGTTCTTGACAGAGATGTTAACATCAGAACACTCCATGTATTTCTCTTTCCTTCCAGAGTAGCCGTAAGATGAGCAGGCCTCCTCTACAGCATGCTCCATGATTCACATCGTATAATCTACTATCATAAGCCAAGATCAACTGCAGGGTAATTGCTTCCCCTTTTTAAGCTGATCGTCTGTGTCCTTTGTCATAGTTGTAGGCAGCCACTTAACGCTGAGTTAAGAAGAATTGTTGATTCCTCAGTTTGCTTCACTTTGTGTTGGTTGTGATGGACATTGGCCACTTCCAAATGTCTCATATAGTGTGCGGTATAGCTGTTTGCTCTAGTTTGAACCATTCCCTATGAAGGTAAGGAAACTCACAAAAAAAGACTACAAGACTCACAAAGCTCCTCTCCATTGATGACAGTGGTGGCACATGCATTTAATTCCAGTGCTCAGAGGCAGGCAGAGTTTGAGGTCTGCCTGGTCTATAGAACAAGTTCCAGAGAAACAAAACAAAATAAATTAAAAAACAATACAAAACCTCCTTTCCTGTAGTGCTACCTGCAGGTTGGACAGAGTACTCCAGGGATACAACTGTCATGAGCCATCACGCATGCTGAGCAGGGCCTTTTAGTGGAGTGGCTGTCAGAGTCACCTGTACCACCTGTAAGTAACCCCTTACACTTTGTCTTAGTTTGCAGTCTTGTTGCTGTAATAAAATATTCCAGACCAAAAAAACTTAAGGGACAAAGCATTTATTTCTGCTTATCTAAGCTCAAGGCACAGTCTGTTCCCATCACACCTACAATCAGGAAACAGAGAGGAGTGAATACCTGCCAGTGCTCAGTACACTCTCTCCACTTTATGCAGTGAGGGATCCACTGCCGGGAACAATCTGCCCACAGGCAAGATGGATCTTCCCACATCAATCAACATAATCAAGATGATTCCCTACAGATATAGAATTCTAACAGCTTGTCTCCCAGGTGATTCTGTTCTAATTGACAGTTAATATTAACCATCACAAATATACCCCTGTGGGTAACCACAATGAATGCATTACATCACCAAGCTATACACGAGTAGCATGTGTCTTTTGGTATGCCATCATTTCCAGGTCTTGACAGCCCACAAGGAAAGAGCTCAGTGCTCACTGTCTAAAAAGGATTTCAGAAACTCCATTCTAACAGTTTGGTAGACTTCAGTGCAACTAACCCTTAGATTTAAAATAGGCTGAAGAAAGCAACACTTAGATCGTAAGCATGTGGAGCAAGATGTTATTTATAAGTTAGTAAAGGCACTGGATTTGAAGAAGAGTCATTCTGAATCCCAGGTCTCTCCTGGTACTGTCTTCCAGGCTTCCAGCCTCAGTCTTCTTGTCTATGGAAGGACTAGAAACAACTCACACAAGTGACTTGTATATGGAGCCTGCCTCAAATCACCATCATTAATGAGTTTGTTAAGCTTGGGAGGAGATCATTGACAGAACAAGAACTATGAGGTGTCAGGAAGGAGTCTAACCCCAAAACAAGTAGATGACGTTTCCTAGAGCTGTGCAGAGGACAGTCTTCCTCTTGGGTTTAATACCTTGGAGTGCTAATGGATGCAAACACAGGTTGAAACTTGCCTGTGTTGGCAGGGCTCAGCAGGATAACATAAGGCAATTTTCCTAACCATGGTCGCTTAGGCCACACTAAGCATCACTGTTGCCTCCTGCTCCTTCATCACATAACTGCAGGGCTTGGCATCCAGAAGAGTTCCACGTGTCATGGGTGGAAGAAACATGCCAACAAGGAACATGCATATGTCTGCAGCCAAGAGCTCATTTACACGCCGGGGATTGATGGATGTCCATGTTTGGAGGGTTTTTTTTTGGGTTTGTTTGTTTGTTTGTTTGCTTGTTTGTTTTTTAAATCATATAAGTACTTTTATTGAGTGCCATAGCCTAGAATTCTGGAAGAGAAAACATAAAATGCTAACCCACAGGCAGGCTGAGGCAGTGCAGCTCAGAAAAGGAATTCATTTTACAGATGGGCTGCTGGCCAGTTGTAGTCATCTACAGATTGAGCTCAGAGTGTGACTGTATCTTCTAGTGACGTCAGAAGCTGCATCCATAGCTGCCAACACAGGAGCTGACTAAGGGCGATGCCTACCCTTGTTTCTTCATGCTTGCCTTTTCAGAAAATATAAAATATGACCAGGTAACTCCAGTGCGTGTTACTACCTATACTGAAGCCACTGCGAATGTCCCAGAGCTAAAGAGATGGTTGGAAGGAAAGGGAAGCAAGAGGTGAAGAAAACAGACACAGAGACACAGTCACACTTTCTGACATTTTCTCTCATGAAATATTAGTGGCTATTAAATATTCATGAGATATATCCTTATTTGTTGTTTAGAAATTATTTGCTACCGAGCCCTTAGCAACTGGCTCCCTTGCTGTGTTCTTACACTGCTAGACAAATGGCATATTTCGAATCTGTCCTCCACTGACAACACATTTTAACACTGTTTTCCACCAGAATCAGAAAGGTGGCTAGTTCCCTGAACATTTTTATTTTTGCATCGAGAAACAAACATTTCCTGAACTCTAAGGCTCTGGTCTGATGGGGACCACAACTGGCTGTGAGAGGTGACGTGAAAACCATTCCCACACACTGTGTATGTGCATTAAGGTAGATCTGTGTCATTTCCTCACAGTGATTCTAGCCATTAGAGAAAAGTCTGTACTGGTGATTTTATGTATCCTAACAATGAACAATGTGTTCTTCCCCTAAATTCAGGCAAACCCAAATGTAGGCAATTGTTGTCCTCAGCATCTGGACATTTGGTTCCCATGTTCCTGAACACAGCCGCCCAGGACTTCTTTGGCTCATTGAATTTAGAGTTCCATGTATTTGCATCTAACTCAAGGAATTTAGAGTTCTATTTACTTGCTTCCATCAGTCAACAATGAACGGAAGTGACAGGGGATGAGGAAGGTGACTTCCTGAAGACATGCTGGGCTGTCAAAAGTGTATGTGAGGACTACAATGGCAGAAGACCCCAGAAAGCTGCCCTCACCATGTCCGCTCCTCCACAGAAGTGCCATTACTCTATTTTGGAATTATATACCACTCTCAGAGATAATTCCTATTTGCCATAACCAAGTTATTTTGGAGTTTTTACCTTTGCTTCAAGAAACATCAAAGGACAGTGCTCTTAAAGGGCCAGTGATCTGCAGCTGCCAATTGTGTTTCCTGTGCAGTCACATTTAAAATATCATCAAGCGGTACTTACACTGGAAAAATCTAACTTCTCAAGATTGAAAAGTTAAATGCATCTCAATTATGTATCTTTTGCAGAACATCTGTAATGATTTTTAAAGTGGATTTCATAATCTCCTTTAAAATAGAAGAAATAAGTTATTTGGTGAGTGAGTGAAAGTTTTGCTGACGGCACAGTCATTGCTGTTAATGGCTTGGGCATATTCATTTGCCAGGGAACAAGATGAAGAGTTTGAAAAGCGCCTATAATAAAGTGGCAGTTTGATTTGTGTGCAGGATGATATCTCTGCTCCATCTCAATTTACTTCATTAATATACCCAGATAGTAGAAAGTTGGCAATTAGGTATGATAGAAATACAAACAGTGCCATCTTTTGGACGATGCTCAAACAACACATTTACACAAACAGACATACCTGTTGAGCTTTGTTCTCAGCCCCACAAGCCTTATCACAAATGCAATGAGATCTTATTTCACCATTATTTAAATTTCAGGGCATAAAAGCTCTTATTGTCTATGGGAATGCAAGCCATCATGCCTAAAAATAGTGTGTGGTCTGTGCTTTTTCACTTACCTGTCTTAGCACATTAAAATCAACCTTATAAAGAGTGTTTGGTGTGTGTGTGTGTGTGAGAGAGAGAGAGAGGAGAGAGAGAGAGAGAGAGATGTGTAGGTGGATGTCCTTGTTTCTTATGGGCAGAACACCAAATGCTCTGATCAATTACCCTCTATCTAATTCCTTTGAGACAAATTCTTCTACTGAACCTGGAGTTCTGTTGGCAGCTAGAAAGTCCTTAGAAATTTCATATCAAGGAAATTGAGAAAAGATAGCAATTTTTCGTGGTAAAGAAATATTGGGCTGAAGTCATGGTGAACACATGACATTCACTCGTTCATCCAACAAATACACAATTATTTGGGCACGTGTTGTATGTCAGGTGCTATATCAGGGCTGAGACTTAAAGCAAGCAAGCTCCCTAGAACCGAAAAATGTACTTACTATGGAGACAACATCTGGAATGTCTTTTGAGGAATAAAAAAGTGATCTATAGTCAATGTGTGTCAGAAGACACTGTAGAAGGCTCAGATTACTATGAGAGGGAATTATTAATTCTAGTGCGTTGAGCCTTGTGGTGGTTTGAATAAGTATAGCCTCCATAGACTCCTGTGTTTGAATCTTTGGCCCATACGGAGTGGCACTATTAGGAGGTGTGGCCTTGTTGGAGCTGGTGTGGCTTTGCTGAAGGAAGTGTGTCACTGTAGGAGCAGGTGTTGAGGTTTCCTATGCTCTAATTATGCCTAGTGTGGCAATCTCCTTAAGCTGCTTTCAAAACAAGACGTAGAACTCTCAGATCCTCCAGCACCATGTCTGCCTGCAAGCTGCCATACTTCCCACCATGATGATAATGAGCTAAATCTCTAAAACTGTAAGCCAGCCCTAATTAAATGTTTTCCTTTATAAGAGTTGCCGTGGTCATGGTGTCTCTTTGCAGCAATGAAACCCTAACTAAGACAAGCCTGATGAGGGACACAGTGGATTCAATATGTAAGTGATATAGTTACCTTTAGAACCATCATTTTATTGAGGGAGAAACTGCTTTGCATCTATATTCTATTTGATATTGTTATAAAAATACCGCTCACCTGGTGCTGAAAGAGAAGTTAGCTTAGAATGACTGCAGCAAGCAGGGTTTCCCACCTTGGCTGCAATGCAGCTTTTGAAGGAGGCTTTTTAGAGATTGTGACATCATCAATAAGAATTGTAGCATAAAAAAGAATTAACTAAACAGAAAATGTAGGTGGACATTAGGAAAGAAAACGCACACAATATAGAACTTCCAACTTGCCCAACTTGGGCAGGGTAAATAAAGGCAGGTCCACAGAGTGGGGAATTGTAGATTGTATATAAGGGAGTAGATGTAAACTACTCCTGGATCTGGGAATGTGGCTCACTGGATAAAGTGCTTGCTATGTGCCCATGAAGACCTGAACTTGAGTCTCCAGCACCCATCCACACCCACCTGTAACCCTCATGTGGAGGGAATGGAAACAGGTAAATATCAGGAACTCACTAGATGTCCAGTCTAGCCCAAATGATGTTAGAGGTTCAGTGGGACTCCCTGTCTCAAACTAATAAGTAAGATGGAAGTCAATAGAGGAAGGCACCCAACATCAACCTCTGGCCTCCAAAGACTCACATGCACCAAAGACATAAGTGTGCACACACATGCAACACACACACACACACACACACACACACACACACACACACACGAGGTCTGTAAAGTTGGACAGAAGTCAAGTCACTAGATCTCTATTCTCAGAGATGAAGAGACTGCTGATGCTGGGGGTTATGAGTAGACAAGAAGAAGTCAATGATGGGAAACAACACGGTAGAGTTCATTTTCTGCAAAGCACTTCAACAGTGATGCAAATGATTGGCCACAGGCAGCAAGGCAAAGGAGGTGTAGGTAAGTGTAGGGCTTTCCACAGCAATTTACAGGAAAAGCAAGGGTCTTAGGAAAGGACTGACATTTGCAAGGCTCTTGGAAGATGAGACATTATTGGACTTAGAGGAAGAAAGAAAAAGAAGGAAAATGGGAAGGTGTGTTGTTTCTCTCCAAAAGGGAAGATGGCACATGCCATTCATAAGAATAGAGAGGAATAGATAGAGAATTTAACATCTTTGCATAATGTTAGATGTTCTGCCAACTCAGACCCTGCTGTATCTTTGAATCTGGCCTCTATTCTATTCAGGTGCCTATTTTATCCAGGCATTTGAAAAGGCTGTGGTCCCAACATGTCTCTCCACATCTCCCATGGCTTCCTGTGGCTGAACTTTCCCTAGGTAACTCCTCCTCAAACCTCAAGTCCTCTCTCTGAAATCATGGCCATCCTAATCTCCATGAGCCAAGACAGCACTCCCTGCCCTTCTGATCCAGTTCATTCTTCCCCAATTGTATCAACATTTGTTTTTACTTGTCTCTCCTGAATGCAACATGAATCCTATGTATTTTGCTGCCCAGTCCCTACCCCAAGCACATCCTCCAGAAATACGCAGACACTTTTATGAATGAGGATCTTACAAGACCTCAGATATATTGGTGTCAATCTCCAAAGAAGGACCTGAAATTTGAGATATGGATTTGGACATCATCAAGTGACAAAAGCCATTTCCATTCAGCTAATCTCATGACCCTAGAAGAAAAAAAAAGATTTTAAACCATCCTGAAAAACAATGCTAAAAAGAAATACTATATGTTCTTATAGCCAAAGCACCTTGAATGTGTTTTCTTTAAACATTGTATCTTCCCAGGAAAATAAGAACTAATGTGCGCGGGCGTGTGGCGCACGCCTTTAATCCCAGCACTTGGAGGCAGAGGCAGGTGATTTCTGAGTTCGAGGCCAGCTGGTCTACAGAGTGAGTCCCGGACAGCCGGACTACACAGAGAAACCTGTCTCGAAAAACCAAAAAAAAAAAAAAAAAAAAAAAAAAAAAAAAAAACTAATGTGCACTTTATTCTCTCATTCTCCTCTCTCTCTCTCTCTCTCTCTCTCTCTCTCTCTCTCTCTCTCCCTCCTTCCCTCCCTTCCTACCCTTCTCTCTCCCTGTTGTTTTTCTTTTTCAGCTAAAGAAAATCCGTTTCACAACAGAATAACATAGATTATCTGAAATGTCATGTAAACCATAGGTCTTTCCCTCAGTACCAGGGATTGACTTCTCAAGAACAAAGATGGAAATGATTTTCTTTGCTCTCCTCCCCTTCTAAGCCTTCTCCCATCCCTGAGATTCTTCATGTCTGTGAAGTCTCACATTGTCCTGTGCTCCTCTGAGCCCCATTCTCTCCAGTACCCTCCCCAGTATCCCCTTCAGTGTAGGATGGTCGAACTTGAGGCTTTGACCTCATTTTCCTATCATGTCTCCTCAACTAAGAGGAAGCAATGCCTTTTTTCTGCCTGAGGTTAATGGAGACATTGCTTCTGTGGCATACCTTGTGTTCAGTGACTGATAAATACAACCTGATATGCTAATGAATGATAATTAGAGTGGGTTATGGCGTGGCCATCTGCCACATCATTTTATACCATTGTACTCCTCTGCTGGAAGGAATTACACTTCCTATTCCCGTGAAAATTATTTAAATGCTATGTAGAATAAGGAGATTTTTGTCCTCCATTCATGACTCAGTAATCATTGTCATTTGCATTTGTTTTGTGCGTTTTTCGCTGTCTATATAGATGAACACCACACTCCCACAAATACAACAACACGAGACCAATTAATAAATATTAAACAGATGCACAGAGAAAGTATACATTTTTGGTACAGATAACGAAGTATATACAAGATGCCCTGAATGGCTCCTGAATTTCTGGATATTGTTTTAAATTGGAATGAAGGCATGATTCAGGGTTAAATGGGTTATGTCTTTCAAAACTCTCTGAAAAAGATCATATAATTATTATAAATCGCTAATTATTTTCTAGAAATAGTGAGACTGTCATAAAGGTTTTTTTTTTTTCTTAAAAGGATGCTCTGAATATCTGTGGTGCTTTCTTCTAGTAGCTGGGGAGTGATTTCAGTGTAGGCTGAAATGATTTATCTTTTTGCCGAAATGAGGCTCCTCATGCTTCAGAGTCTCTAATATGAGCAGAACACCCTGTGAGTGATTTGTAATTGCTTTGGCATACGCCCCTCAACTTTCACACTGAAAGGATAACAGGCAGAAAGATTGTAAAACAATTTCAGAACATTTATTTTATGCTGACCTTCCTTCTCTCAATATTCCAAAAGGACACAGGAAACTCATAGGTCCCTGATATCAGGTTGTGTTGGGAGATCTGATGGTTAATTTTGATTGTCAGTTTCATAGGCTCTAGAACTGTCCGGTAGACAATGCCTCTGTGCACACCTATATGGAATATCTAGATTAGTTTTTGAGATAGGAAGACCCACATTCACTATGGATGGCAACATTCTGTGGGCATGGGTCCTCAATTTAATAAAGAAAAAATAAGCTGAGCATCAAGATCCATTGTTCTCTGCTTCTCAACATCAGGTACTGCCCCATCCAGCAGGGCAGTAAACAGGGTTCGGGGAGATCACCTGAAAGAGAGAATGGTGGAACAGGAGAACACAAAGAAAGACGGCTTGTCTATAAGCTGATCAAACTGTAACTTTTTACCTTTTCACACAGGGGTTATAAACACATAAAGACAGGATATGGGGAAGGGGATGATGCAGGAGCTTAGGTGTTCAGTGGTAGTACAGATATCTTCCAGAACAGGGTTTCGGCTGGGTGAAGGTTCAGGGGACAGGTCACTATGACTCTGCCTATGATTCACTTGTCCTTATCTAGGTTGGTACTATCCACCAAGGCTACCTATCTATAAGGTCTAAGACTATTCAGGCTGGTAAATTTCCACCAAAGCTACCTGTTTACAATATCTTATAGCTATCTGTTTCAGTGTTTTTCCACAGAGACCAAGATTTTTAGTTGGCAGGCTGACTTAGGCCTATTGCTGATTTTAGGCCTTCAGTGTATAAGCAAGGCTGCCCCTGACAAGGACATAGAATCAGAAGCCTCAAGCTCCTGCAACCAGGACTCCACCATGACAGGCTCTACCCTCAAACCCTAAGTCAAACCCCTCCTTCTTCAAGTTTCTTCTGTCAGGTCTATTGCCACAGAAGCAACAACAAGAAGAACAAATATTAGAGTCTTCTTAGTAAATATCTAAAGACAAGTAAACACAAGGACAGTGTCTGGCCCACCTCTGGCGAAGTTCAAGATAACAACAGTGTAGAGCGACCATGACTCATAGAGCTATCAGGGTCTAGGGATATGAAGGTGATGTCTAGGGACCAGACTTAGTGAAGGAAGAAGATAAATTACTGTGAGGTCAGTGTTTCTCAAGAGTGATCATGGTTGTGCAAAGACATGTAACGATGTTTGTAGGTGAGTTTGAAATAAGTTCTTTACACTATGTTTCTATTTAGAAATCCAAGATCTTTTTAAGACATTTTAATTTTATAACTAAAAATATATTTACTTAATTATTAATATATTATATATAAATTAATATTATTAATATATTATATATAAATTAATATTATTAATATATTATATAATATTATATATTAATTAATATATATAATATATATTGATATATTCTGACTATGATTCTCCTCCTTTATCTCCTCCCAGATTCTCCCTCCTTAGAAAATAATCAAGCAAATTCAAAAAACAAAATAACAACAACAAAACAGAATAATGCCTTTAATCCAAGCATTAGCTTCTGTCACATGAAGGCAGAGGCAGGCAGAGCTCTTATACACAGGCCAGCTTGGTCTATAGAGCAACTTCCAGTACTACACAGAGCAACCCTGTCTCAACCAACAATGAAAGGAGTAAAAGAAAAAAATATAAGTAAAAGCACAACAGACACACACACAAGCACAGGCAAACACACAAACATACCATAAAAACTCAAAATTAGAACCATATTAAACAAGTGAAAGACTAGAACAGTTTTTTAAGACAATTTGAAACAAACAAACAAAAATATCTCAAAAACAGTTCATTTTGCATTGACCATCTGCTGCAGAGTGGGGCCTGGTTTATATATCCAGTGAGATTCCATTGGAGAAAATTAATTTTTCCTCTGCAAGAGGTTGTCAAAAGCTTCTTGATTAGGGATGGGAACTGTGTTTACTTCCCCTCTCAGCACTGGGACCCCATCTGGCTTGGACCTATGCAGGCCACATACTGCATACTGCCACAGTCTCTGTGAATTCATGTATGCATTGGTCAGGATGTGTCTAGGTTTCTTTCCTTATTTTCCTCCATCCCTCTGTCTCTTACAATCTTTCTTCCTCCTCTGTCACAGGTGTCAGGAGCCATAATGGGACAAGCTAATAATTAGCAGGTGATCACCCTGAAATGGCTTGCCTTGGATTATTATATAATCTGTGACAAGTGAGTCCTTATTCAGCAAGGCTTTAAGGAACTTATTTTAGGAAAGATTCCTGCTATTAATATGCCTTTCCTATTTTTATTATTAAACGTATGTAACAATCACTAAGCAATAGCACACTCCTTTGGAGCAGATCTCTGCAAATCCACGAAGATGTACTGTCTTGTAATGATGCTATATAGACAAATAGATGACTTCTTAAGCCTTAATGATGATCCTATAAGAATTCCTAAAATTATATTAATGATTATTAAGCTCTTTTATAGTGGGACTGCTATGAGATCCCTTTCTGATAGTCAAAACTGCAATGAGAACTCTGCCAGTCTCCCAAGTGTCATCAGCTAATTGCTTTTAAATAGTAACTAGACTTTCTCCTACTCAAAGCACATTCCAAGAGGTTGTAAAACAATTAGCCAAAGGTCACTAAAAGGGAACTACCGATTTATTATAGATACTAGGACAGAAGACAAAATATTGCTTGGATTTATCTATACAAAACTTCACTAATTTCTTAGTTACAGTTTTAAACCTTCAGTGAACCTGTGGAGTTAGACAGGTAATTGATGTTTAGCCAGATAATTACTCCTAATGGATATGCATACATTCTGTGTTGTAAACTTCTATTTCAATTTATGATTTGATTTTTGGTGTGAACTTGTGATGAACTTTGTAACATGTGATCATGTACTCTGAAAGATGTATAAGTACTGAAGACAAAGACAAATAAGGAGTAGTTGTAGTAGTAGTTAGTTCGTTCATCCCTTCCCTTTCTTTTCCCCTGCCTAGAATTTTTTCCCTTAGAATTTTTCCCTTATTAGAATTTTTTCCTTTTTCCCACTTAGGACCTTTCTACTTTTCCCCTTAGATAGATTCATAGGAAACTTTTTACACTTAGTAATAAACTCTATAATAACTTCTCTAAGTGTTTTTCTTCCTACAACCTCAGACTAGCAGGCATAAGTTAGAGTCCAGCAGTTCCTGCTGAGATAGAACAAAGGCCACATTGCCTAATCCTGCTGGTTTTGGGCTGAGGTGCTAAGTGCCAGAAATTGCAGTTAGTAAGTAAACTTTTCTAGCATAGATAAGTAAACTTTTCTAGCATAGATAAGTAAATTGTTATTATACAGCAACCTTAAATATCTTGTAAGACCAAGTCTTACCCACCTGCCGATGCTCTTCCCCCTTGGCTGCCTCAAGAAGAACTGACAAGAAGAAGAAGAAGGAGAAAGAGAAGGAGGAGGAGGAGGAGGAGGAGGAGGAGGAGGAGGAGGAGGAGGAGGAGAAGAGAGAGAGAAGAAGAAGAAGAAGAAGAAGAAAGAAGAAGAGAAGAAGAAGAAGAAGAAGAAGAAGAAGAAGAAGAAGAAGAAGAATAATCAGGGCTGGCCCCTGGCACACAGGGGTCCCTGAGCCTTAAGAGGAAGGGTTTCATGAAGACTTCACAATTAGGACAAAGTATCCCAAGTTCTCTCACTCTGCACATTGGCTGTGGGTCTCTGTATTTGTTCCCATCTAGTTCTCTGATGGATCAGTGGTGACACTGATCTATGGGTATAACAATGTTATTAGGAGTCATTTATTGCTATCTTCTTTTATTAGAACAGAAAATTTAGTTTCCTGTTGGGTCTATGGCCAGTGTCAGGCATGGGTTCTGTCTCACAGAGTGGGCCTTACATTCAGTCAGCTAGTGGTTGGTTACTCCCACAGTGGTTGGGCCTCGATTGTCCCAGTGTGTTATACAGACAGGACATTATTGTAGCTGACAGAGTTTGTAGCTTGGTTGGCATTTACCTTTCTCCTCTGGTAACATATAGGGTATCTTCCAGTTCTATAATACTAGTCAATAAAGATGAAGTCAAAGTTCTTTTCTTCTTCTTCTTCTTCTTCTTCTTCTTCTTCTTCTTCTTCTTCTTCTTCTTCTTCTTCTTCTTCTTCTTCTCTTCCTCCTCCCCTCTCCTCCTCCTCCTCCTCCTCCTCTTCTTCTTCTTCTTCTTCTTCTTCTTCTTCTTCTTCTTCTTCTTCTTCTAATGTATACAGAAACTAAATCCTAGACAGTGATTTCTCCAAGGCCATTGTAACCTAATCTTGGTCAGTTAACTAAATCTGGAATCCATTAATATATAAGCATCTGGCCACACCCATCAGGGATTACTTGATTGGATTATCTGATGTAGGAAGACCCCCCCCCCAAATATGGGCAACACCTTCTGCTGCTGTCCCACCTGAATGAAGAAAGCTTTTGATTTTTGCTTGCTTGCCCTAATTCTCACTGGAAAGCTCATCTGCCCTGTTGCTGAGGCATTCCTACTGAATGCTACTGAATTTCTACTGAATTCCTACTGAAGTATTAGAACCTACTTCTTCCAAATACCAATGTTAACTGAAGACCAGCAGCTCTCTAAGAATTCTCCAGGACTCCAAAACTAAATTTGGATTGCTGGGCGATCTAGTCTTGTGGACCAAACAACTACTAGACTCTAGGCCTCCTGTCAGGAGCCATTGTTAGACTACTTGGACCTGTAAGTCATTCTAATTCCTTTTATTAAGTTCTGTTCCTTTAAAGAACCCTAACTCATACAATCCTACATAGTCAGACTCAGAAACCAGAACACTGAGCAGAATTGCAGCTGGGTGAGATGACACTCTACAGATGCAGACTGAACCTAGGTCTTCACATGCTGTCTACAACTGCCAACAGGTACTTCATATGCTTAGTATGGATGGTTGTCCCTTTTCAGAAACAGTTCCCTGACAGAGTCAATGTGTATCAGGGTAGTACTAACTTGCCACTGGCTCAGTGTATGTTTTAGTGGTGGACATGATGGACTTATTTTGGATTCTGTGTTTGTGGCTGGAGAAGGAACACCAGCTGCTGACTGCCATGTGTGAAATGTAAGGAGAGGAGTCATGGCTTCGTGTCACCTATAGGCATCTTTTCACATTCTTTTCATCTCCGCCACTGTGTGGCTCCACCCACCGTATCCCACAGGCACACACATGTTGCCAATGTCAGTCAATAAAAGCCAGACAGGCAAAGCCACCAAAAGCCTGGCTGACCACTGTAAATACCCAGATCATGCAATAAAAGTGTTCCAAAACAAAGACAAATCATATTCTAACATCTATAGGAAGATCCATGCTGTGTTGTGCAAGCCTGCTGCCATCTGGATACATCAGACAGAAATATCCAAAGACTCAAAATCCATATATTGACTCATTTGTTCATTTATTTTCCATATTTTTACACTTGGCTTTTTTTTTCTTTTTCTTTTTCTTTCTTTTTTTTTTTTTTTTGCATCAAAACCTTTTGATTTGAAACACAAATTCCTTGAGCCTGCAAGCTATCTTTCTATTCTCCAATAAACAGCAGGTGCTCATCAAAGGCGTTAGCATTCTGATTTTTCCAAAGAATCCCTTTTAAGCTCAGGCAACAGCCCTTCTATGAATAGCTGCATAGCATATGTTGCTCATGTTTTCTGAGTCCTGAACATTAAATATGAAGGTATTTTGAAGATAGAATTGTCCTCATTTGGTAAGCACCATTGCCTTTGTTGTTGGATAGACTTTCCCTTTAGTCTAATGTGAATCATTTTAGTCTCAATACTAAAACTTGTATTCCCTTTAATGGAGAGAGATGTTGATCCATGAAAGTTAAATGTGAAAGTATACAAACTTGTAACTAGACAAAAGTAGTAAGTTCATGAGATATATTATATGGCACAATATGAGATATATTATATAGAAAAATGCACTGCCGAACAACGTAACACATACTTGAAATTTGCTTGTACAGTAGATTTGAAGTGCTCTGATCACAACTAAATGTAAAGTCTGTGATGGTCTGCATCTAGCTTGTCTGTCTGCCAGAGGCTCCCCTGTTAAAGACCTGACCTCAGTGTGATACAACTAGGAGGTTTTAGTGCAGTGATTCTCCACCTATAGGTAGAGACCCCTTTGATGGTTGAACAACCCATCAGATAGCACAGGTATTTGCATTACAATTCATAACAGTAACAAAACTACAGTTATGAAGTAGCCACCATGGTAATTTTTGGTTGAGGATCACCATGACATGAGAAACTGTATTAAAAGGTCGAAGCATTAGGAAGGGTGAGAACCCCTGTTTTGGAGAATATAGGAGGCAGGGTCTGGTGTGAGGAGGCAGGTGATTTGTAGGGCCAGGGTGGAATGGGACTCTCAAAGGCAAGAATAGAACCTCTTCCCACTTCTGTAGTCACTTTACAGTCATAAAGCCAATACCTTTTGCCTGCCACAAGCTCCTTGTGATAATCTGTCTGCCTTACCACCGGATCAAAAGCAACAGGGCCACCAGACTGTAGACTGAAGCCTCCAAAATTGTGGCCCAGAAGGACCTTCTCCTCATTATAAATTGATTGTCTTGGCCATGTCTTACCACAGAAAGCTGATGACCACAGAACATAACGCCCATGTCCCTTAGTCAGATTTTATAGTATATATGTGTTTAATCAAAACACTATGTTGTATGCCACAAATATACATAATTTTAATTTGTTGACTCAAAATCAAGACAACAGTTTTTGGAAATGAAAACTCCCACTTCCCTTTGCTGGTTCTGTGATTTTTGTTCCTTCTCTTAACCTCGGTTTTATTATCTCCTCCATGTCCCATCCCTCTCCTCCTGTACTTGATGGTATTCCTGAGAAGGAAGGCGAGGCTGCTCACCTCGCTCTACCTGCATGTGGTTTGAGCTCAGGTTGTCCTCACACAGAACAAGTCAGATAGACCCTGTGGACGCTGGCTCTATCATTGCCTCTCATCAAGATGTCCACTGGACAGCGACAATATGCACCTGCATTTTTGTTTTATGCAAGACAAGGCCAGGTTTGAAATAACCATCAAACGGTACTAGACACCTTGAGCTGATTGTTTTGTTTTGTTGCATTAATTTCTTTTTTCCTTCAATTCAACAGATAACCGTGTAAAATGGGAAGGTGCTGGCCTGCCACACTGTTTATTGCAGTTTTTGAAGGATTCCTGCATTGTATTTCAATATTTTTCAAGTGGCATACATGTTGTGCCCAGTGCCCTGTCTCCTGAAAGCAGGAGTCTTTGCTGTACTAACTGAGACATATTATTTACTGCTTTAGAGGTAGCCGGGGATTGATCTATCCAGGTACACACCACTTGCCCAGCGGCTGTTGGAATCAGGATCACTTGCTTAGAAAATCCATCAGAATTAAAGAGAAATTTCAAAATTAATTGTTATGCTTTTCATCTGCAACCTGGCTGCATAGGCTCTTTGAAGTACAAAAGGCCTCTTTTGCTTAACGGTCCTTTGAACCTCCGTTCTGTAACAACAGTTATGAAAGCAATTGCCTCGGAGTTCTTCCAGAGACAACAGTCGGCGTTTGACCTCATGATAGGGAGGTAGACTTGCCAGTTCATCTGACTTATGCTAGCAACAAGCTAGCTCATCAGAGTGAGTTAGAGTTCAGAAGAAGCAAACTACCTATAAAAGGAAAACGGCTCCTCCTTGTCCTCCTGAATAGTGACAAGAGTCTGGTCCAGCATTTGGTCCTATGCGCAGAGGCAGACAGTTTGCTGGCCATCCTCTGGAGCCTAGATCTTCCTCTCTGGATGTGTGGCTATACTCCCTCTTCTGGTCCCTGGGTGTCAAAGGAAGATGGATCCTTTCTTTTGTTTCAATTTTTGGCTCCATTCTATTTTAGCTGGCTTTTTCTTAGAACTTTTGAAATGTTTAATTTTTTTCATTGAAAATAGACGTTTTTCATACCATATATTCTGATTATGGTTCCCCCTCCTCCAACTCCTCCCAGAGTCTTCCCAACCACCCAAATCCACATCCTTCCTTCCCCTCTCTCTCTATTAGAAAACAAATAGGCATTCAAGAATTAAAAAAATAAAAATAGAATAGGACAAAACGAACCAGTGAACAGAAAAACAAAGAGCCAAAGAAAAAGCACAAGAAACAAATGGCATACATAAAAATCCTCTAAAACCACAAAATCGGAAACCATAATATATTGAAATGTTTAATGACCTTAAACAAACAAGCAGAAGCAAACACTGTCAAGAAAACTGTCAGGATTCTGGCCTCCACGGTATACCTGCTCCATTGGCTGCACTCCCAGGGCTAAGCTCAGGGCTCCTACCGCACACTGCTCTGAAAGAAACCAAAAAAAAAAAAAAAAAAAAAAAAAAAAAAAAAAACAACTATCTCCCCAAAATACCCTCGATAACATAAATATTTTGCTCTTGAAATGAGCAGTACCACAGAACAAATACCTTTTAACCCTATTGCTGCTTTCTACTTAAAACACCAGGTAAACACCCCACCATGTCTCAGCTCAAAGATGAAACCAGAAGAGTCAAAGAGCAAACCTTGCTCCATTAGCGCGCCCCGCGGGGTTGCCACTTCCAGAAGCCTACGCCTGCTCTTCACCTCTCTACATTTTATTGTTTCAGTGTGTTATCTAAAGCAGAGGAACAGCTTTGAGTTACAGAGCTTTCTCTCATAACTCCTACTGTGTGACTTAATGAGCTTGCCTGTGTTTTTCTTATTAATCCGTCTTTTCTTATAGGGGTTCTGTATCATTTATAGACTTATGAGGGTCCATGGAGAGTTTGATTTACTCCTTAATACTTCAGCGGTTTCCATCCTTTTTCATCTCTTGTTTCCAACTCTGAGCTCCCAAACTCCTGTTCTTTAGATCAGTCTGGCTCCCCTTCCTCCTCCCTTTCTTGCTCCATCTTTTCTTGTTCCTTTGTCTCCCCCCTTGTTTTCCTCCTTCCCCAAAATCTCTACATTTCCATCGAACTCCATCTAACTCCAATGACTTAACCATGCAAAGCTGACACAGCTAACAAGCGAAGAAAACGGTGGTTGCCCTGGGAGTTTGCTTTGGTGTGTTGGGCTGTTTGTCTGTCTCCTGTACTGTTTAACTCTGCTCTGTGCCATGCTCCTCGCTGCTCCAGTAAATTCTAAGCTCCTCAAAACCAGAAGCTGTGCCTTCTTTTTACTCTGCTGCTCCCATACTGCTCAATGTTCTGCACACAGTGAGCGCTCCAGAGTTGGCGCTGACAGATGGGTATCAAGGAGGCTTTCACAGCCTCAGCCGTGCGAACCGATAGACCACAGAGTGGTGTCATTGCAGTGATGTTCCCCTTAACCTCCAAAGTCTGGGAAGAAAGCCAAAGCCCACCCAAGGTGTCGTGATGATCTTATAATGACACAGTATTTGTTTACATGTCTTTTAAAGAGAAAGTCAGCCTTGAAAGCCTGCTAGACATATTGTATATTGGCCCTCCTATGGTGGCTCAAGAGTAAGAAAACTCTCTAGACATTAGAGAGTCTAGAGAAAAGAAGCAGACATTGTGGGGCTGGGTCCTGCATTAGATGTGATCCTTGGTGACAGGCATGAACAATTGATAGGGAAACCTCTCTTTCCCCTATTCCTGGAAGCTCTCCTTGATTTCCTTGGCCAGTGATGACCTTTTACTTTTAAAGAGCTCTTATGGTATCCATTGCCTGGAGCATAAAAATTGGTCTTAAGTATTTATAATAACGAATAAACAATGGCGGCCAATAATTTATCTCCTGAGGTAGTTCAAAAACACCTTTTCCTCTTGGTCTTCACCTAAATTGAGATGATGATTAGAAACAATGGTTCCCATTGTTCGTCAACAACCGGGCTTCCCTTCCAGTCTCTGATGCCAGGTTTCCTCCTCTTTCAGCCATGGGTGTTAACTAGATTAAAACATGAGAAGGATCAGCCACCACGTGGTGATGCTATTGAGGCACTTGAGGTCTGATGTTTCCATGGAAGTACTAGTTGAGGGGATCAGCAAAGGAAAAGTTAGAATTCTGAGGTTTATGTTGTTGTTGTTGTTTGTTTGTTTGTTTGCTTGTTTTAGATTCTGGTTGTTGACAGAAAGCCAGGTCTTCAAACAAGCTGAAGAATCTCAGAATATTTCATCTGAAACTGCACTGTTTACACAAAATAATAATCCCAGCTTTCGTCACTGGTTTATTGCTGTGAGGAGACACCATGACCTAGGCAACTCTTATAAAAGGAAGCATTTAGTGGGAGACTTGTTTACAGCTTTAGAAACTTCGTCCATTATCATTGTGTCAGGGAGAATGGAAATATGTAGGCATGGTGCTGGAGATATCTGCAGGCAGCAAGAGAAAGCCTGGGCCTCGTGTGAGCTTTTGAAGCCTCAAAGCCCACTCTCAGTGACACACTTCCTCCAGTAGGGCCACACCTATTCCAACAAGGCCATACTTCCCATTCTTTTCTGTGATTTAAGTTAATAGTGGTCATGAAGACAGCCTAAACTATAGTGTGAAACTCTGTCTCAAAAATTAACAATAACAATAATAAAAATAATAATCCTGCATTTTACTTTTTACAAACTTATATTGATCTTTGTGACTCTAGTATGTAGTCCAATGTATAGACATAGTTTGTGGCCCCTTATGACATACAGTTGTCTGAATATTCAAGTTCAAAGCTCATAGATTCCAGCAGAGGAAGTATGGAAGAACAAATTATCTGGGCTCTCATAGTCTCCATTTCTTCTTATATAAATAATAAATTATTATTACTCCAGGGTCATTATGGCATTAATGATAGAAATGATAAAACATATTTAAGATCACTGAAATGGCTCAATGGATAAGATGCTTGCTGCCAAGTCTGATGACCTGATTTTGATTCCCAGAGCCCACATGGTAGGAGGAGAAAATTGTCTGCAACACATTATCTTCTGAATTCTACATGCAGATAGACAGACAGACACACATGGAGTAGGGGGTGGGAAGAAGGAATGAAGAAATGTGAGACAGAAATATGGAGAGATAAAAAGTAAAAAAAAAAAAAACATAATATGTATTTTAATTAATTTAGTGTACCATATAGTACACTGTAGGTGATTAATACATGTCCACTGGGCCTCTAAAAAGAAACACAAATATACATCATTGCACATTGTTGACCAACATATAAATTTCTGCTCTGATTCATACCCAAATTCATCAATGTCCTCACCAAGCTGTGGGGCAAAATAGTCCTTTAATATTGGATTGTAATCCCTGACTCCATATAAACTTCAAGACAAATATTTGTTTCCTCTTTCTGCTTTAATAAATTAAGAACACTAAAACCACACAGGCCTATCTGCTTGCTGTTTCTATAGGTTACAAGTCCCATTCCTCCCAGTTGTATTCTCTGCTCAAGGTCTCCCATATTTGAAATAAAAGTGTCCACTGCAGCCATCCTTTTCACATTCTGGGTTCACTGTCGTCTCCTGAGCTTGCCAGTTGCTGGTAGAGTTTATTTGCTTCTCCACTGCATTCCCACCCCACCCTCAGCCAGGAATGGTATGTCAAGGCTTTCTCATGCTTGTGATCTTGTAGACTTCTGAATTGAGCTAAGACGATCTCTGTTTTCAAAGGCATGTGTGACAACATTGGGTTCCATCAGATAACTCAGCTTAACTTCCATTATAAGGTCAGTGGATCAGCAGCTGGGACTTCTGCAGAGGCATTTTACCAGAATTATAGTGTAGTACAGTAAGACACCGGAGGATGAAGGTGATGAGAGCCAAAATTCTGCAGAGCTCATTAGCAAAGTAGAGAGTTGTTCTTCTCTGCCTGCTATGAATAGGGACCTAAAAAAACGGTATGAGAAAACTGCCTCACCCAAATGTGCAGGGCACAACCACAGTCACATTCCTCCTTCTGATATACCTGGGGGTCAAGTGACAGATTTGTTACCTACTGTCCTACTTAGCTCTGACTGCCAACTTGACATAGCTTAGAGTCCTCTGAGAGAGACTATTGATCAGGCTGGCCCATGGTCACAGGCTGAGTCATGGTCACATCTGTATGAGATTGTCTTGATCTTTTGATTGATGCAGGAGGGGCCCAGCCCACTATGAGCAGTACCGTCCTGGGTAGGTGATACTAGACTTATATAATAAAAGCTAACTTCAGATAAGCCAACGAGACAGCTAGCAAACAGTATTCCTCTATGGTTTCTGAATACTTCCTTGGCTGTGAGGTCCTTGGTTGGAGATAATGCTGCCTGGGCCATCAAACAAGATTCTGTTTCAGTTTCCACCATGACTTCCCTCAATAATGGACTGTAAACCCAGAAACTGAAATAAACCCTCCCCTCCTCTAAATTGTTTTCAGTCATGGTATTTGTCACAGTAATAGGGTGAAGCTGGAACATCCAGTATACCCAGGTGTTTACCATTCAAACATGTTACTTACCCTCAATATCAAATGCCCATTTTCTCATTGGCCACCTTTTAGCTTGATTCAATGGCAAGAAAAGTAAAACTTAACAAAAAGTACAGTGTGTCCTTACATTTGATCATCACACACACACACACACACACAGCCACAAATTAGAATAGAGGTTCCTCTTTGGAGAAACTCACAGTAGAAAGAGCTTTCAAAGGCTTGAGTGATGCCAGGCTGATAGGCTTCCCACAGGGAACCACAGGGCTATAGACCATGTTTCTGAAGCCATGGGGCCAAGAAATTCCACCAGTTCCCTCATGTTTAATAAGCAGCATATTAGAGATATGTGGGGATGAAGAAGGTTCTCAGTCATGAAAGGGGGCTTCACAAACAATGACAAAGAACCCGGACCTTGTGTAAATCATCAAGATGCAGCAGAGACATGAGGTGGCAGGCTGCAGGGAGGCGAGGACATTTAACGTGAGAAGACATGCCGGCTAGGTTTAATCAACCTGACACACACCCAGAAATAATTGAGAAGAGGAAATCTCAATTGAAAATTTGTCTCCATCAATCTGGCCTGTGGACATTGCTTGTGTGCTAGTTGGTGTAGAAGGACCCAGTGACTCTGGGCTGTGCCATCCCTAGGTTACAGAAGGAAGGTAGCTGAGCGAGCCAGGGTCCACAAGCTAGTAAGCAGTCTTCCCCCCCCCCTCCATCTCCTTTTCAGTTCCTGCCTCCAGGTCCTGCCTTGAGCTCCATCCTTGGCTTCCCTCAGTGATGAACTATAATCTGTAAGCCAAATAAACCATTTCATCCCCAGATTGCTTCTGGTCACTACTGAGACCTGTACTGCTTTAGGGCTGAGCTGACTGGAGTGATCAGGGGAAGAAGCAAGGACAGAAACACAGACTCATGTATGAAAAAGCTGGGGTCCTGTGGACCAGGGGCTCTGATGGAGATGCACCTGCAGCCCAGAAAC
Source organism: Mastomys natalensis (assembly GCA_021653895.1). Classification (NCBI taxonomy): domain Eukaryota; kingdom Metazoa; phylum Chordata; class Mammalia; order Rodentia; family Muridae; genus Mastomys; species Mastomys natalensis. The sequence goes on from JAJTUV010001271.1 coordinate 570,504, forward strand.
TTGCATACATCCGAATAGAGGTCAGGAGCCTATTGTATACAGCTGAAGGAGGAGGTAGACTTAGCTAATCTCAGTAGGGGATCTCTATGGGGAGCAGTCTCAAACTGTAAACATCTGGGGGAGGGAGCTGCAGTTCACACTTTCTGCACACACTGTCAACATCTGCACATTGACCAGGTGAAGGCTTGTGATTTCCCTGAACCTGAGGCTTTAACATTTCCACAGATCTCAGGCTTTGGAGGTTTCGACATAGCTGTGTTCACGTCAACAACCTATTCACACAGGACTTCATCAACTCCTCATGGGTCATGGCATTTAGCATAACAGAAAGCAAACTAAGAGACAGAAGGGGTTAAAAAATTAGCTTCTGATTTCTGAGAATAAAGGAGGTGGGGGGAACATACTCAGAATTGCTGCAGATAAATCTGTATGTAAATAGAAACATTCCCGAAAGGGCCACCTGGCTTTGCACTGTCATTTTCTCTAGGTAGGTCAAGAAACAAAACCTAAATTGAAAATGTGACCTACTTCAAAAGAAACATCCCCATAGGCCCCAGCAGGAAACCATCCACACCCACTTCCAGCAGTCTGGCCCTGCCTCCAAGTTCTGCTGGGTCTTCAGGGAAAGGGGCTGGTGTTACCTCTGCTTCATTGTAGCTCCTGGGAAACTGACTTTGCCTTGGGTGCTCAGTGTATTCCCATACTGGATGCAAAGATGAGCATAGTTCTCTAGACAGCATGTTATTCTGTTGCAATAGAAGTGGTTGCACTTTGGTTTATCATGTGATCACTGTTGCTCACTTTACAAATGTTACATTGACCCAAGAACTGCTATCTCCAAGGAAAACATCCTTGTCCTAGAACACTGTCCGTGCTTCCCTGTGGTGTTATATATGTATGTACAAACACATATGCGTGCATATATATATATATATATATATATATATATATGCACATCACATCATACACATCATATACATCATATACATCATATACATATACAAATACAATACATATACATATATATGCATACATGTGCCAAGTCACCAAGGCTAGAGACTGAGTTATCCCGTTCTAACATGCCATGTCAGACATTCAATGTGCAGAATGACTTGGGTTTACAAAAGCAGCCCCAACAATAGCTCACAAATTTGGATAGTGTATGATAGACCATGTCATGATAGTCATGATAGACCAGCTGTCATTATAAAAAGCCCCCAACATCAGCATGTCAAAAGACATCTTAACACTAGAGCAGGCACTACTTGCTAAGCACTCTGGATGTTTCTCCCATGGAGACTCAGCGTCCCAGACTCCATCTGACCTTTCACCATCCTTATATCCCCAGTGTTCTTTCCATTCAGCTGCTAGATGAAGAAAATTAAGTGAACCACAGTTTCTAAACTGTGCACCAACCCCCTGGGTGCTGCAGTGACTTCATAGAGTGTCACAAGATATTCCACCTGTTAGGGGAAACGTAGCAACAATGAACATCTTGCCAGACAAAATGACTACGAGCTCAGGGTGGAATTTGCTGTTTCACCAATAAATCATGCTACATTAATTTTGATAATGCTATATCATTTTGAATCGGAGTTTTCAACTAGTATTGTGATTAAAAAAAAAAAAATGTAAGTATCACATGAAAATCAGTATGGACCAGGAAAGGAGGTAGTTGTATCCAAAGTGATTCCCTAGTTTAAGGATGTGTGCATGCTTAAAGAGGCATATAGAGCCCATTAGGAAGTCGTTGTAGTTTTTCTAAAATGAAATGCAAATATCATTGGCTTTTAACTTTAATTGACAAGTACTTTTTGGTCAGACACACATATACACACACATATACATATATATGGAGAGAGAGGCAGAGACAGAAACAGAGAGAGAAAGAGAGAGAGAGAGAGAGAGAGAGAGAGAGAGAGAGAGAACAAGAGAGAGAGAGAGAGAGAGAGAGATAGAGAGAGAGAGAGAAGAGAGGACAGAGAGAGAATTTTCCTGAGACAGGGTTTTTCTGTGTAGTCCTGGCTGTCCTGGAGCTTGCTCTGTAGACCAGGCTGGCCTTAAATTCACACAGATCCTCCTGCTTCAGCATCCCAAGAGCTGGGATTAAAGGCATGTGCACCACCAGCTGGCACATTTTAATGTTTTTAACTAAAATAGAATTATGTCTCTTCCCACTTTTTTCTCCTTCTGGTCCCTCCCAGTTACCCTCCCTTGAACCCTTCCCATTCTTCCCACTGTTGAACTGATAGCCTTTTCCTTTGGTTGTGTGGTGTGTGTATGTGTGTCACACGTGCGTGCGCACACACATACACACACACACACACACAAATATATGTAAATACAACCTCCTGAGTCTATTTCTGTTGCTTGTGTGTGTGTGGTTTCAAGGCGGGCCACTCGCATTGGACAACCAATAGATGTAGCCCCGGGAGAGGCTACATCTCCTTCCGCAGTCAGCAATTGCCTGTAGCTCTCTGTGTAGAAGCCTTCCACTTTAACACATGCACTGATGTTGCTGACGTCCCAGCTGTTGGTCGGTCTTGTCTATAACAGCTATAACAGCATTTCTAGGAGAGACTGCTTCGCAGCAGACTTCCGGTGTTCGGACTCCTACAGTCTTTCTCGCCACGCTTCCTCCAGGTACCCCGAGTCTGTAAGAGTTGTGGTGTAGATACATCCCTAGGGGCTGAGCTCCCCATAAACGGTTGATCTCTGCATTGTGCTGAGCTCTGAGTCTCTGTCTCCATTTTCTGTTAAGAGAAGCTTCTTTGGTAAGAGGTGGTAGTTAAACTTGCCTGTGGGTATAAGAATAAGATTTAGAATGTAGAAAGGAATTTTGCTGGTCTAGCAAAGTGGCAGTAGTAAATTTTTCTAAGGTCCATGACCTCACTAGCCCAGGGAGGCTGGTAGGTTTCCAGTGCCATACATGATTTCCCTCGTGCCGAGTGGGACATAAGTCCAATTCTAATGTTCTAGTTTCCTCTTTTTTCCTGCATTTTTTCTTTTTGAAATTAAAATATAATTCGACACTTTCTTTCTTCCCTTTCCTCCCTTCAGCCTTAAGCGCTTCCTCATTCTCTCTCAATTCATGACCTCTTTTTCTTAATTATATATTATATATAATTACATGTAATAAATATATATAAATAAAATTATGTACATATAATTATATATAAATATATATTCTTAAATGTTTAAATACAATCATCGTAGTATGTATAATGTTATTTGTATGTACATAATGTCAGAGCTGACGACTTGATATTGAATAAATATTTATAGGCTTTTCTCTAGAGAAGACTATTTCTCCTGTTCTTAGCATTCCTTAGTTGCTCATAGATCTTTGTCTATAGTTTTGGACCAATAAATTTTCGCCTTTCCATCTTACCATGTCTACTGGTGTTGTCTTTTTTTTTTTTTTTTTTTGTCTTGTCTAGGTAGCCATGCTGATGAGACTTCATGAGTGTGGCTTCTCCTAGAGACACAGTCTCACAGCAAAGCATGTCTTTTTTTAAAGCATCAAGTTATTAAGGCACTAATACTTATATTCTTTAGACCCAACCAGTTAGCAACCTAAATTGCAGCTTTTTTTCTCTGAATGAGGAATGTCAGGGAAACTTTACTAAGTCTTCGGAGCTCTATAAATTTACCTAGATAGCTATATCTGACAGCAAGGGAGGCTGGAAATGTAGTATTTGACTAGAAGGAAAAAGAATGTAACTAGACTCAAAACCTGCCATTTGCTACTGCAGACATGGAAAGCAAGGGCCCAGTCTGGTTTGCACTGATGATGGATAGAGCCTACATCCTATACCTGAGATGATCTACATCCCCCCCCCCCCCCGCCAAATCCACAGCTCAAAGTAACCACAAAATGCTTAAACACATGGTTTTGTTTTTCTTTTCATAACTTTACGAGAGTGACAGAACAAGGTGTGTCCCCATCTCCTGATTCAGAAATAAATATTGTAAACACTGGGCTATTTTGTCATCCCAGATAGTGTTTACAGAGGTCAGACCTAAGTCTAAGTTTTACACAGTCTCAAGAGCTGTTTCTACTATGTCAATGGCCAAGGCCAGAGGGACTCGTTGGACAAATATTTGAATTGCCTTTAATGATTGACAGATGGTGTCAGGTAGGGGTCTAGAAATGGAAAAGAAAATGTGATTGTATCCTAAATTAACAGGCCTCAGGACAAAAGTAGCTATCTTCTGAGGGATAACACTGGGCACCTACTATCCTAAGCAGAGGCCCAGAAATTCCTGACTTTTCTGTCCTGCAGGCTAGTCATTTACACAGGACTTCTACATCCAAATCTCTCAAATGCAGGGGTGGGCCAGGAGAAGCAACTGCTTCTTTCTAGCAGTTTATCTTATCCACCAGTCCAACTGCCTTGCAATTTAGCAGATTTGTTACGACATTTTTCTAATACAATCTCATTGTGGTGTCTGTATGCCTCATTAGGCATGCATACATCTAGACAGTCTAGCCAATCAGTGGATTCTAGGTTCAATCAGAGATCGCTTCTCAAAAAATAAGGTGGAGAGTCATGAAGGAAGACATCCAGGGTCAACTTCTGGCCTCAATACACAGGTATGCTTATCTACCTGCACACGTGTGCATGCACACACACACACACACACACACACCACACGCATACACACGCATACACTGTTCTCCTCTCTAAGCTCATAATTCTTAATGGAAGTGACAGAGGCTAAACTAAGCAGCAGAGAGCCATTCTGGGGTTTGGAATTCAGTAGTGATGACCCACAGTCTGAACAATCCTCATGTAATATGCATATCCCTTTGTCTAACAGAAGCAGCGTCTCTGCCTCTTAAATCGTCTTCTGCTCCAGTAAACAAGTGGTGGCAAGCTGGGAGCACTGAACCCAGAGAAGTTACAATCGAGAGTGTGCCTACCCTGAGTAGTGGGCATGTGGCGAAGGAAAACCGAACTATTGAAGGTGGTTGAGCAAGAATTCTCTTGCACGGCCAATCTTCATGTTATTGTATTTTCTGTTTACGTCTATTTTCTTCTTCAACTTCAAATGAAAGTCGTTAGAGGCAGAGATTGCATCGGTGGGTGCTGGTCAGAGGCCAATTGACTTTCTGATATGTTCCTGTATTTCAGCAGCCAGTTAAAATATGCCCATTCGGGGGCCTGTGTAGAAGATGATTTGAGACCAGACTCTGGAAAGAAATCTGAGTTTCCCTGTGCTCATCAATGATTTATTACTGCTTGAAGCAGAACTAGCTTGCCTGCAAAGCTATACTTACAACCAGACCAATTGAGTCTGACAGAGCAGAAGCTAAAATTATTGATGAGAAGACTAAGGACCACATTTGAGAAGTTTATTCTTTTGGTGTGGTTTCCAGTGGGCGTCCGAGTGCTTTCCTCAACTGTTCCCACCCTGCAGTTCTTGGTATCTAAACCAGGAGCATCTAAGGCAAGTCTGAGGAGTGGAGCTACTGAGGAGAAATCCTATGCACGTTTTCATTCTGTAAGGCACAATCACAAGAATATAACATGCTTTCCTAATAACATGTATTCCACTCTTAAAGGTATCCTGGAGATTCGGGAGACTTGTTGGGTCTTTTGTTTTTAAACATAGGAAAGAACAGCGTTGATTCATCTAATTGGGAAGTAGTGGTAACAAGCTACACTGCTGGGTTTCCCATGGCTAAACAGTGCTCCCCACAATATTAACCTCATCTGGCTTAAACCTAACCACTCCCTTCAGCTGTCCACTCAGTATCTGCACAGTAGTGCACTAAGGCTGCATTAAAAATATACCACAACTAACGATAGTAGTAGTAGCAGCAGCAGCAGCAGTAGCAGCAATACTATATGCTGCAGGATTTAAGCACTGACATCCTCACATAGCTAGAAGTTCAAGACCAGTGTTTCAATTGAGCTGCTATCTATAGTAAGATCTCTCTCTTACTAATGTCCATGCGTGGCTATTTCTCTGTGTAAACATTCTGAATGTATTTTTCTCTTGTTATAAGAACACTGGTCCTTTTAGATTATAGTTCTACTCTTAAGATCTCATTTAACCTTAATTATTATCTCCCAGTCTACAAAATGTGGAAAAGTCTTTGACAGCTATATGTTAGAGAAGTTCTCAACCTGTTGGTCATGACCCCTTTGGGGTCACCCATGAGATATCCTGCATATCTGATATTTATATTATGATTCATAATAGTAGCAATATTACAGTTATGAAGTAGCAACAAAATAATTTTATGGTTGGAGAGTCACTACAACATGAAGAACTGTATTAAAGAGTCATAGCATTAGGAAGTTTGAGAACCAATGTTTTAGAGCATTAGACCAAAAAGGAGGAAAAAAGAAAAAAAAAAGAAGGAAGAAAGAAAGACAGACAAAATTATTCTGTCGATAAATGAACAGAAAAGACAGTTCACAAATGGCATTAGGTGTTTGTTAAATATTCAGCATCCTTAGCCATCAGGAGAATACTACAAATTAAAATGACTTTGCAAGTCTATCTTTTCCCAGTTAGGATCAGGAGGCAGGTAAGGAATGCCAGCGAGGATGTGGGAAAGGAGCATGGTGACAGATGGCTGGTGGGAATGGAAGCTGATGCAGTCACTATGGAGGGATTAGGAGTGACGTAAGACAGGGCTACGCCACCCCTGAGTATAAAACACAAAGAACTCTAAGTCAATATACCACAGAGATATCATGTGTGTATGTTCACTGCAGGTCTCATCTCAGTAGCTGGGAAATGGAGCTAGCAGAGATGCCCACGAACTCGTGATGGATTCACAAAATGAGACTTGTACATACAACGGAACCTTATTCAGCCTTAAAGGAAAAAAAAAATGAAATCGTGACATTTGCAGGAAAATGGGCACAACTGGAGCTCACTGTATTAATCAAACTGACCCTGACTCAGAAAGGCTATCACCGCGTGCTTTCTCTCGTAAGAAGGACCTAGATTTAAATTTATGTATATAGAAAGGTCAAGAAAGGAAATCCATCCTGAGTAAAAAGGGAGAGGAAAGAGATTTTAAAGGTCTTAGAAGGAGAGAGAAAGCAAAGAAACTCAGGTGGCATGGAAATTAAAGAGAGGGTTACGTGTGCTCAGGAGGGGAAGACTAGCAAGAGGAGAGCAGGGTACATAGGATGAGTGGTTAAAAACAAAGGGTAATTTATGTGGATGGAAATACCACAAGGAAGCTCATCACTCTGTATGCCAGCTTTAAAACTTAATTAAGAGCAAGGAAAATGCCTTTTCTTTAAAGACTGCGGGTAAAGGTTTGACCATATAAATGAGGGTGGTGTGCACACTTTAATGCACAACTGGTGTAATCAACACTTCCCGAGAAGCACTCTTCATTACACAGCAAATGAGGGACAGAATGGTTTATATGCACTGAATTGTTTAATGGTATCAACATTACAAGGGGTGGGTTGGGAAAAAAAAAACATAAGTCTGTACAGAAAGTAGTGTGGGGTGTAAATCTGGGCTGCAGGCCTCCTCACAGCAGAAGACCTTCTTAACTAGAAGCGGCCTTACTCAGCGAGGACAAGAGAGTGCTCTTGTTATTGGGTGTCGCGCCTTGGGAACCCGATGTGTATTACTAGCAATCGATCAACCCCTGCAGCAAACTCCTCGTTTTTAACTGTAGAAAAGAAATTCCCGACCCTGTCGGTGATTAGCTTTTACTTGGGACGAGATGGTCTCTGCCCTGCTACGAGCACAGTGTCCAGTCGCAGCTCATGCAGTCACCTTCTTGTTCAGGGCTATGTGTGCTCAGGAGGGGAAGACCAACCCCCTGACAGCCCCATAATTAATTCTAATCCTCATCGTGATCCCCTTGTATAAACATCATTTCCCTGACATTTCATTTAACATAAGGAAATGGACTTAGAAACATTACATAGCTTCACCCAATGACACATGGTTCCCCAAAATTTTGAAGTCCTGCTAAAGGACAATTCTATCTCTAAACTGTCACCTTTCCACTATGCTGTCTGCCTTAAAACCCATTATTCAAGCTTCTGCAAGACTGAAAAATCCATAGTGATCCCAGTACAAATCATGGCTGGGATACAAGGGTAGAAAGATGCCAGAGAAATGAAGATGCCTCTTCTTTATCAGATGACAAGATGGATTCATAGATAGATGTCAAATTTAAGGAACAGATAGAAAAGCTGCCAGCATGACATGGTGCATAAATGCCTGGGTGACAGCCACGTCTGTGAGTCTGTTCTTGGAGAAAGGACATAATCTGAGTGTAAATATGCTTCTCCTCCCCCTAAACAGACACGGAATGTGTGCTTTTTCATGTTTGCTTGGCAAGGCCAATGTCTTGACAAGGCTGCTTACAAATGAAGATGCTGGAGCAATTCGTTGACTTTTCTGCATCTCAGACCAGAAGAGCAGGGCTGGACCAGGTGACTCCCAGTTACCGTTGAGCAGTCCTGGTGGTCCTTGTTTTCACTGTGGCAGCCTAGGGGGCTGCCAGACTTCCTCCATGTAGAAGGTGTGGTCCTGTAACAGTGGTAACTGCCAGTGCTGAGTCTGTGTAATTAGGTATCGTGCAGGGAATGGCTGACTTCAGGAAGGCGCACCGAGCAGAACAAGTTAACAGCAAAGGAAGGCCAGTGCTTTCAGGAATATGTATGAACTTGGCCTCTGGGCCAGGGCAATGCAATTCTGCTTAATAGTGGCTCATACACTGTTAGCATTTTCATTAGAATCTATGGTTGAGTGTGGAAATCAATACTGGTGCTAACTGGTGCCTACCCACAGCGCAGTTGTGAATGTTAAAGTCTATGAAGTTCAGGAGAGACAAGTGGGGATCACTAGGGGGAGTCTGAAGGAGGTAATGATGGATAGATGTTAAAAATAAATAGCATATTTACATACTGTACAAATGTATAAAATTATATAAAATCCTATAAATATATGAAATTTTCAAAGAATATATAAAATGTTATTAAAAAGAAAATGTCACATTAAACCCAGATGCTTTGTATGATAACTTAAAATAAGCTGAAATTTTTCAATAAAACAATATATTTAGGTTACCTACAAATGTTCTGCTACTTGAGACAACATCACAAACAAAAACAAAATTAGTTACTCTTTTTAAAGTTATATTTATTTTTATTCTATAGGTATTGAGGTTTGCCTGTACCATACATATGCCTGGTGACCACAGAGTTGGAAGAGGTCACTGGATCCCTGAAACTGGAGTTGTAAGTGATGGTGAGCCATACGTGGGGTGCTGGGAACCGAACCTGAGTCCTCCTGGGTCCTCCAGAAGAGCAGTCACACTTTGTAACGGCAGATTCATCTCTCCAGCATTGAAAGTTACTATTTTATCCTGAAAATTGAGTGGCTCCTGGCAGTGTCCTGGAGGCTCACAGCTCAGATTTACCCCTTCTTCCCCTGGCCTCAGCACAGAGTGTAGGTTCCTTTTTTGTCTGCCCTTTATGGTGTCATGAGCATTAAATGAGTCAATACATATGAAACATTTTGCACCTCATTTGGTGCATGATCAACGGTAATTCCCAAAGAGTACTGGTTGACTACAGAGAGAGTACTGACTACAGAGAGAGTACTGACTGCAAAGAGAGTACTGACTGACTACAGAGAGAGTATTGACTACAGAGTAATGACTACACAGAGAGAGTACTGACTGACTACAGAGAGACTATTGACTACAGAGAGAGTATTGACTACAGAGAGAGTATTGACTACAGAGATATTGACTAAGAGAGAGTATTTACTACGAAATGACTAAAGAGAGGGACTGACTGCAGAGAGAGTACTGACTGATAGAGAGAGTACTGACTAACTACAGAGTACTGACTGCAGAGGGAGTACTGACTAACTACAGAGAGAGTACTGACTAACTACAGAGAGAGTACTGACTAACTACAGAGAGAGTACTGACTAACTACAGAAAGAGTACTGACTGCAGAGAGAGTACTGATTTCAGAGAGAGTACTGACTACAGAGAGAGTACTGAATGCAGAGAGAGTACTGACTGCAGAGAGAGTACTGACTGACTACAGAGAGAGTACTGACTAACTACAGAAAGAGTACTGACTGCAGAGAGAGTACTGACTGCAGAGAGAGTACTGACTACAGAGAGAGTACTGACTGACTACAGAGAGAGTACTGACTGACTACAGAGAGAGTCCCGACTACAGAGAGAGTACTGACTACAGAGAGAGTATTGACTGCAGAGAGAGTACTGACTGCAGAGAGAGTACTGACTAGCAGAGAGAGTACTGACTACAGAGAGAGTACTGACTACAGAGAGAGTATTGACTACAGAGAGAGTATTGACTGCAGAGAGAGTACTGACTGCAGAGGACAGTACTGACTACAGAGAGATACTGACTACAGAGAGTACTGACTACAGAGAGAGTATTGACTACAGAGAGAGTACTGACTGACTGCAGAGAGAGTACTGACTACAGACAGTACTGACTAGAGAGTGCTGTGCACACTGCCAGTCAGCCTTACTTATGAGATGAAACTCTAACTCCCTCATGTCACTGTCCTGAGAGACAAGGCCTTTTCCCCCTGTAAAGTAAAATTTAAAGTTAGCATACAAAGTGATGGAGTCCATTCTGGCTTTTTCATACACGCCATGATCTTTGGTCTTCTTCCCCCCAACCACCACTGCCCTTCCCTGTCTGCTCTGCTTCCCCCCTGCAGGCTCCACCCCTACAAATAGACCTTTGTCCTGTTCTTATGTCACCTGAATTTCATTTCTCTCTCTCTATCTCTTTCTCTCCCTCCCTTCCTTCCTCTTCCTCCCTCTCTCTCCCTTTTTCTCTTCCCCCTGTCCTCCTCCCCCTCCCTCTCCTATATCTCTTCCTTTCCCCTTCCCTTCCTCTCCCTCTCTTTCCCTCTCATTCCTCCTAATATCTTTAAAAATCTCTTTCCTCTCCTATCATGATCACCTTCCTCCTCTCATGACCTCTCCAAGTCTGAGAACTTGAATTCAGACCCACTACACTCACATGAAAAGCCAAGCACAGCACTACATATCTGCTGCCCCAGCACTGGGAAGCAGAGACAGAGGACCCTGTGGCTTCTGCCCAGCTAATGTACTGAATCAGCCAGTGGTCACTCAGTGAGAGAGCCTGTCTCAAAAATAAATAAATAAATAAGGTCCAGTGATGTCTTAGCTTCTTTCCCATTGCTATGATAAAGTTCTCTGATGAAAGCAGATTAGGGGGAAATGGCTTACTTAAGTTCATAGCACAAAGCACAGGAATTCATGCATGCTAATGGTCAGCTTGCTTACTCCCCTTTGTACCGTCCAGGATTTACTCTCTGAGGAATGGCTCCACCAACCAGAGTGGTCTTCCCTCACTAATTTATATAATCCAAGATATGCAAATCTCCCACATGCACACCCAGAGGGCCTTTTCTGAGGTGACTCTGGATTGTCAAGTTGACAAACTAACAATCACAGAAGTTGTTGCATTATCTCAGATTCCACATCTATATATTCAAACTACTGCAGATTATATTTATATGTTGTATGTTGTATATTATATATCATACATTGTATATCAATCATATAGTATATTGTATATTAATATTGTATATCATATATTATACATTCATTATATATTATACATTCATTATATAGTGTATATTGTATATATATGTTATAAATAGTATATTGAATATAATATATTATATATTGTATATATATGATTCTTATATATTAATTTATATATTATATATTGTGTTGTATGTTACATGTTGTATATTATATGTTATATGCTATATGTTATACATTATTTAGTATATTATATATTGTATATTAAAAATCATATATCATACATCATGTATATGTATCATATATTGTATGTCATATGTCATTCATCACTTATCAATTGTATGTATGCATGTGTATATGTATGCAAAAATGTTTTTTTCTGGGCTGGGCACAGTGGACATGCCATTAGTCCATGCAGGAGACAGAGGCAGGCAGATCTCTGTGTTCAAGGTCAGTCAAAGTTTATAGTAAAATCTGAGACAGAGCGAGCCTGGGGGGCGGGGGTGGAATGTCTACCTTGAACATGTGAAGACATTTTTCTTGTCATTATTCCCTGACCAATACAATAAAACTGCTACTTGAATTGTATTAGACACAATTTAAACATTGCAGTTGCCTAAAGACGATCTAAGCTGCACCAAAGGCCATGCACAGGTTATATGTAACCATCATGTCATTTCTATAGACAGGGCTTGAACATCTTAGACTTTGATATTTCCACAGAGATCTGAGGGTCGAGCCCTGCAGATGCCAAGTGATGGTTACACCAACTTGTTGCTAAAAGTCTTCCCCTATTGTTATTTTATTGTAGTTCATGTGTTCAAAGTGGATCCGCCAGGCCCTATGCTATTCAGAGAGAAGGCACTGAGCAAATAGAAGGCAGTTGATCTACTTCCTCTTTCTAAAAGGTGCCCTAGGGACTGAAGGAATGGGTTAGTTGGTAAAACCCTTGCCCTGTGAGTCTGAGGCCCTGTGCCTCATCCCCAAGGCTGTATAAGATGTCAGGTGTGGGGGTGCCTTGTTGTAATCTCAGCACTGGGGAGATGGAATCAGGATTATCTATCCTTGGGAATACCTCACCATAAAAAGCATTATTTCTAAGGCACAAGGAAAATGGGTACTGGAGATGATAATAAGTCTCTGATTGAAGTCACCAACTATCCCCATGTACCCTCCTAATTACAAGGAATACATTTCTTCTGCTCCCAACAGGGATGCTTAAGAGTCTCCTAAGCTTTCACAGAAACACCAAGGTTTTCTGATGATGTGAAGTCTTGTGTCCAGGACTAGTGGCCCTGGGATCCCAGGAAGGTACTATCCAATGGGCATGTTTCTGACACCATCCCGTGCTTAGCCCATGGTAGAGGAGTCAAACATGAAAGTAAAACCCCATTTGGGACTATGGTGAATGAGAGGTAATCGTTATGTTTCTTACAAATGTTGAAATCTTCCTGAGAAAGACTTGAGGCACATCTCAGACAAGTTAGAAAATTCCTTGGGCTATAGACAGTGATTCTCACATCTGAGAGAAATTGCTTTGTATACTGACCTCTTGGAGACTGCTTACCCTGAATTTCTGTGGCCACAATGATAGCGAGAGTGGGGACTCATGCCCTCCTTGAGGCTGCCCAGTCTTCCTGGGGCCTCCGTTACGGATCAGAAAATTATAGCTTTCGCAGACCAGGTTTGTGGTTTCTTTGATCACACTCTGCTCTCAAAATTCTTGGCAGTTTTCTGGGTTACTTGCTTCTAGTCATTTTCATGAACATGTAAGGATAGCCAAAACCTTGTCTACATAAATCGTCAGCTTCTGGATACGCCTATATTTACCCATGTCTGTACTTGGATTATTTTCTCTCCAGTAGCAACTTTGAGGCCATGTGAAATAACAGGCTTGCGTGAGACAACAGTATGTTTCATTCTGTGCTTGCCATCTGATTGGCTCTCCTAATTCTATTAACAACAGATCCCAGAGGAAGGTCCGTAGATAACGTATTATCACTTTCAGTTTATGATGTGGAAATAGCTCTATGAAGACTAAATTACTGGACTGCTGGTCTATTCAGGTTGAGGTTCTAAACACAGGGGAGGTCCCTACCACAGTGCACTTCCTGCCATTTCTGCTTGCACACTGGTAAATTCCTGCCAAAATTCATCTTTCTCACCAACAGCATCAAGGGACAGCCAACAGAAACCAGCATTTTGTTTTGTCTCTCACTATTCCTCCAGAGTTCCAAGTGTTGGTAAGCTGGTAGTCATCTTTCAAGGTTATCCTGGGACCAGCTTTTCCCAGTGTACTGCCACTGTTTGAAAAAGGTGACTAGACCCCAGCCTGCAACATCTGTTTCTTTGCTGCCTGCTCTATAATAGTTAAAAATGGGAGCGGTATAATCCAAAGTCTCTGTTGTTCCTTTAGGATGTGAGTGGCACCGGTTCATGTTTAGATACAACTAAGGCAAACATACTGTTAACAAAGACCTCAAGCTACAGTGTTGTACAAGACTTTTCTCTGCAAAACTTAGGGGTTCTGTTCCTTAGGTAGAAATTCATGGTCTTCATTTATGAGGTTCTCCAGGATCCCAAGTCTTTTAAGGTTCTAAATGAAATGAGCTGAGTTGGTTCATGAATACACACACACACACACACACACACACACACACACAACACATTTAATTATATCTTACTTCCAATCACAAAGTGAGTAGCAGAAACGAGACAGACAAGTGGTTAATGGAACCATCTTTAGATGATATTAATCTCAGGTTAATCTCATCATCATTTTGAGGCAGATGGGAGACAATGTGTCTTTACAGAGTTATGCCTCACAGCCATCTGTTACTAAATGCAAGAAGATTACATAGATGGGTGCTAAGACAGAGTCCTTTGACACCAATGGGTGATGAGCATTTCCTAATACCATCTTGGAATTTTGCGAACAGAGCATCTATTTCTTGTAGAATAATCTATCACATTCCTTTTTCAATGATATATTATTTCCCAATGTGAGCTCTAATACAAATGCTTTATTGAGCATCTTTAGCAGTCTTTTTTAGACTTATTTTTATTTTTAATTGTATATACACACATGTGACAAACATCATATTATGCAGTTGCCGAGGAAGCCAGAGATCCAATATGGGCACTATGGATTGAACTAGGCTCTCTCTAGAAGGGCAATCCACACTCTCAACCACTGAAGCATCTCACTGGCCCATCAATAGTTTTTTATACACACGTCTTGATCATTCATTTAAAAGAAATTCTTAGATCTGAAAATACTATGTATATCAATCTTTTTAAAGGTTTATTTTTCAGTTAAATGTATAGGTGTGTACATCTGAAACTGAGCATGTGCAGATAAAGGCAGGTGTCCTCCGAGGCCAGAGTCATTGGATCCCCTGGCGTTGGAGTTATAGGTTATGAGCTGCCCAATGTGGCGCTGGGTTTGAACTCAGGTACTCTAGGAGAGCAGCAAGTGCTCTTAATGGCCAAGCCGACACTCTAGCTCCCTGAACATTTTAAAGACGGCCTGCTTGCCTTTTAGAATGATCATAACAATTTATAATTCCAGCTACAGTGTATAAATATGCTTCCTTCCCAAATAATCTCTAATATTCTAACATTCTTACTTTAAAATTTGGCTCTATTTAATACACATTTGCTTCTGGGAATGTCCTTTACTCTATGAAATGAAATCCTCAAACACAAATATTTATTGACCACCAACAATAATATTTTCTCTAAAAGAGTCTAAAAGACTGAGGCGAATAGAGTGATTTTACAGAGCTTTTTTTGTTGTTGTTGTTTTAAGAAAATGTTTGAAGGGTAAAGGTTGGGGAGGAGAGTTAGGCCTGAGCTTGCTGGATAAATTTTAAACTGCATGAGTGTGTACAACTGGTTTTACTAGTTTAAAACACATTTTAAACTGGCAAAACTTTTTAAACTAGTAAAAATTTAAAAATTGATTTACTAGTATAAAACATAAACACTGTCTCATAAGACTTTCTTAAAATTACAGAATAACTTAAAGAAAATCAGTCTTTAAAATGTTCAGGGAGCTAGAGTCAGCTCAGCCCTTAATAGTACCTGGTGCTCTCCTAGAGAACCCGAGTTCAATACCCAGCACCCACATGGACAGCTCACAACCTAGAACTATAAGTTATGCCAGAGTCATTTAACATTTCAAAATACAGTTACTAGTCATTCATATATATATATTATATATGCAAATATATATATATATTCACATTGATATATTTAACAAACTTGTTTTCTCCATGCATATAGCATTTCAATTTTTTTTTTTTTGTTTTTGTTTGTTTTTCGAGACAGGGTTTCTCTGTATAGTCCTGGCTGTCCTGAAACTCACTCTGTAGACCAGGCTGGCCTGAACTTAGCAATCTGCCTGTTTCTGCCTCCCAAGTGCTGGGACTAAAGGTGCATATAGCATTTCAAATCCTTCAATTAAAAATATTTTTATGTATTTTCCAAAAATATTAGGAATACTTCCAAACATCTGTTTAAATAACCACGCTGCATGATCATAGCATATATGTAACATAATAGACACTAGCTTCTATTGACTGCTTAGTAGCAGCAATAGAATTTAGCCATTTGAGGCACAATATAAGGTCAATAACAATTTAACACCAACCATTGATGATTTCGTTATTATACCCACACTGTGTAGCAGAGGCCAAGCCTGTGATTGTCAAGAAACATTGTCTAGAAATACCTTTAGCTGTCAGACTGCAGGGATGCTGCTGGCCTCTGTATGTAGGAGAGTTCAGGGGTATTACTGACCCTCTGACATGCCCAGGACGGCCCCTGCAATAAAAAGTTTTCCACCTCCATGGTCAATATTGCTAAAGGTGAGAAAGCCCTTTACTTACTGTGGGTTTAGGTTTGTAAACTTATTCTTTCTATCTCTCCCCTCCCCTCCCTCCTCTTCTTTCTGTCTGAGTGTAGATGTGTTTCCTCTCTCTCTCTTTGTATGTATGCATGTGTATTCTCTCTCTGTCTTCGTGTGTGTGTGTGTGTGTGTGTGTGCACGTGTTGGCCCTTCCCCTCTATCTTACTAATTGACCATTAACTTGCTTGACCGTTAAAATGAAAGGGAAATGTCTACATACCGTTCTTTCATGCCATCACTATTCACTCTGTGGTTCTTCTGTCAGCATGTAAAGAATATGTCCTGCCCACTCTAGGATGAGGGGGACCTGGGCCACCCTGCATACACACAGTGTCTCTGTAGAGAGAAATAAAGCTGCCCAACCCACAGCCAATCTGCACACTTGTAAGAGATGATTAATGATTAGTGTTTCAAGCCACTGAGTTTCAGAGTGATTTTTATTTAATAATTGTTAGTTCACATATTAGATGAGAAGACCAATTTGTCTCAGGTCATGTAGAAGGTAGGCTTTTAACTCAGATCTGGTTGACTCTAGTGCCCACTCTTGTCATTAATGAAGGGACTCGTATAGGCACAAGACACCCCAAGACCAAGTTCTCAGCACAAATAAGATTTATTTGCCCTAGAGGGACAAATGGCAGGGAATAAGAGACAAGAGAGGAAATGGAGGAGGAGGAGGAGGAGGAGGAGGAGGAGGAGAAGAGGAGGAGGAGGAGGAGGAGGAGGAGGAGGAGGAGGGAAAGAAGGAGGGGAGGAGGAAGGGAAAGGGAAGATGGAGGGGAAGGAAAACTGAGGGGGGCAGACAGAAGGACAAAGGACTGCCTCTGGATAGAGAGGAGACAGACATGGCCATAGACAATGCAGTTTGTAAAGATAAAAAGGGAAACCCGTGTTAGGATGAGGTATTTAATTTTAACTGGGCATGTTACTTAGGGCAGCCAAAAGGAGGCTTTTGATTGCTAGACTTCAATACTTTGATAGTTGGACCTTGGCAGTCATCCTCAGAAGGAGGAAATGGCCAAATAAGGAAATAGACCTTGGTGACTGACTTTAGTAATAAATCATAATATTAGATAATATATACAGAATCATATAATCTTATATAATCTTATGACACAGACACAGCAGTGGGAGTGAGGGAAAAGGGCAAGACTACCAGAACCATTCCGGACTGGCTAGAGTCCCTTCACTTACAGTTAGCCTGTATCCCCTGGTTCCATTCTTGGATTCATCCAGTTGTGGACTGAAAACAAGCAAGCTTTTAAGTGAGGTGATGGACTAGAAGCTGCCCTGTGTGACTCCAGTAAAGGACGTAGATATGAAAAAGTAGACCCTCTCTCCCTACTTCTCTCATTCTCTCATCCCTCCCTTTCTCCATCCTTCCATGCCTCCTCCCTTCCCTTTCCTTCCCTTTCTCACCCTTCCTTTCTTCTCCTTTTTACAGTTCCTCAGACCACTCCTAATGACTGGACACTGCACTGGTACACTCAAGGGGAGACACACAGCCCTATCACTGGGGACGGAAAAAACAGATTAACGAATAAAATAATCATCAATTTGACTTGAGAAGATAAACCAAACTGCTACAGGAGCCAGAGCAGGGGACTGCCTGCCTGATGATCTGCAGGGAAGTACTAGGGGAGAGTATCTCAAGCAGGAAGCAGAAAAGAGAAAGGCTCCTAAGGTGGCATTTTGCATTTGCGTGCATGCTTGGTGCTTGGTGTATGCGTGAGTGCCTAGTGCCTCAGTCTGCCTGCATGCCTGCGTGCCTGCGTGCCCTCGTGCCACGTGCCTGCAGGCTGCGGTCCTGAAAGCAGCAGGTAGTTCTGTATGTGACTGGGGCTTATGAAATACAGTTCTGCCAGGGAATAGAGACTTGCAAAAGAGGTGGACACTACTAGATGCTTAGCACGCAATCTGTCAGCATCCGGAAATGAATGAGGCTTTCTGGAAATTGAGTGACAGGACCATAACCCTGTTTTAGAAAATTGTCCTGCTGAAACACGAGGCCGACTGAGAGTCCCAAAGGGGTATAACTGTGCTAGCAAAGTGGCTGGGGCTTGACCACCACACCTCGCTGACATGAAATTGACTATTGTTGTGGAAATATGTTTTTTCCCTCATCTTAATGGCCAATCTCTACAGTCATTCAAACTGGTTGTACAGTTGGCTCAAAGCAGTTGTTAAGTCATCGAGGAACCTGAAATGATTATTGATCTCCTTGTGAGCAGTCCAATAGGTCTGGAAAAAGCAAACCTTGAATAGGTCAATCAAACCCAAGAATGCTTACAAGAAAGGAAAGTTTTCTACCCAGGTCCTCAGTGCACCAACTAGAGCAGAAAATTTAAAGAGAATTTTTGATTTAAGAAAATGATGTGTGCTAGAAATGAAGCCTCCAAGTGTTGGTGACGAAGGAGATGGTGGCGCAGAGGGAGTTCAGGCGAAAGTCACAAAGCTTTGGGTATTTGGGATGGGGGTGGGGACGTAATTTCTGTGGGGAAACCTTCCAGTTTATGTTCTGTGAACAAAAGTGCCATAAAAAGCCCTTTCAGTATGGGACTCTGTGTGCTGGGGACACAGCTCCCTGTGCCCTACCCTGGCTTCTGGCTAGAGATGGTTTGTGGGGGTTGCAGCATAGCCCTTTAGCTCTGGAGCACTTCAAGGCTGGGAGCACTTCAAGGGCGCAGGCAGGGTCCAGTTGGACTTCTTGGTGCTGAACAGTCATGTAGGGCAGAAACTTTCCAAGTCCAGGGAAGAGGCAACCCTCCTGGAAAGGTAGCTTTCCATAGGCTCGCTCTCAGGTACACTGCAGTGGCATTGCTTAGCAGTTCCTCCATCCTGATAGAAACATTCCAATGTGCCGAGAAAGCTCCTCAATCAGGAAATGTAAACAAGTCAAAATAGCTTCAGGAAGTCCCTGAAACTGACCAGACTCTCTAGGCCCTCCCTGCCAGAGTAAAAACTGAAAGTCCTCCTTAGATGGAAAGAGACTGTGTTACAAAGAAGACTCTGAGATCAGAGCAGCTGTCTGGAAGATGCAGAAACCGGTTAAGCTGCCTGACAGAGGTTTAGAGCAACTCAGGCACCCAGAAATGACACTCTCCAGCCTGTTGAGCTGCCTGTGGGTTGTGCAGCTTGTTCTAGCTTCCAGGCTTTGTGATCATCGTCATGCTGGGGTGAGCTTTGGTCATGCACTGTCACTGAGTCATTTCTGCTCCTGTAGGTAACCCCTCACCCATATTCCCGTAAGTAACCCCAATAAAACTCATTGGCTCACCACACTGAGCTTTGGTGGGCTTTCTATCTGAAGTGAGTAGATAGGTATGCTGCATCTCCTTACGAATTGTTTAGTCACACAAGTAGCCACTCCAAATTCAAATGCAGTTTATTCCTGTTTGACCTACCTGTCTATTGAGCATCAGCAGGAGTATCTGCCTCATAATAGACCCATGATATAGAGCCCTGCAACCACGCTCACTTTACCTACTACAAATCAATCCCCAAAGTGACCAGTTTGTCAATGAAGAGTTTTACTTATGACACAACCTAACTTAAAGGAGGGGCACCCCAAACCTTCCTGGGATACAGTTGAGAGAAGTTTGGGAACTAGAAAACAAGATTTTCTGAGGTGTGGGGAAAGGTAGGTAGCCACTGCTCTATGTGCATGTAAACAAGCCATGGCTTCCCACAGGACAGTGTTCAAAACCTAGTGACATACAGAGATAGGATGCCTACTGAAGGCAGACAACTGTGCAAGTCTAACTGGAAGGTCAGTGGTTCCAACCAGTTTGAGATAGGCTGCAGCAGCCTCCAAGCTTCTGAAATACTGCTTAACAGCTGTCACCATGGTTACCACACGTCAGAAGTGTTACAGATAGCAAAGCTAATGGGAGTATACTGCCAAGTGGCACGGCTCTCAGCACCAGGATAAAAAGCAAGTAAGCAACAATAAGCTATACAGGGAGGCTGCCCAAGCTCCCCTGGCCCCATTTACTCCAGGCTCCCAAGGTACTGGAAGCTATGCTTATGGAAGCTATTCATAGTGATACCAAAGTGAAAGACCACAGAGACTCCTCAACTATGAATTCAGTTCTTCTGTCCACATACCACCACATATGGACATCCAGTAAGAGGACAGTGGGGCCATGTGATCTTCCCACTATGGGAAAGGAGAACAGAAATGAACGTACATGGAAATCGACCTCAGATGGCAGAATTATTAAAACAGAGCAACATTGCTAGGCTGAGCCCGAAATTCACTGCTTGGGTGACAAAATAGGCCAGGAGGGACTGGTTTCAAAGCCCTTCAGTGTGGCAAGTGTCCTAGTGTCTGCCTGGTGTCCTAGCCTCCCTAGACCTCACAGTCCCTGCCCTCACCGAATCAATGAGTCAAGTTGCCCTACTTGACTGCAAAGAAAATTTCTGTGGAAATATTTCTATGAACTCCACTTCTGACTTTGAGTAAGATGGAGATGTGGTCCTTGGTGTGACAGGGTCGGGAAGTCCTATAGGTCTGCTGTTGGCTGTCACACATCTAGGCCCCACCTCTGTTGGAGCCTCTTTCTTCTCTTCAGCTGCTCATGGCTTTGTAGACTATCAACTTTCCTTTTGGCAGTTTAAGATCAACCCAACTACCTCTTCCCTGTGTGCTCTTTTTCCTGTTTCACTGCCAATTATGTTCTGAGCCTGTCTCAGCTACTGTCTTCTGGAAGTTCTCTCTGGATTCCTGAGTGGGACACCATACCCTTGTTCTGTGCTTTCAAAACCTTGAGATATTTCTGTTCTGACACTTCTCGCCTTATGTGGACATTTGTAGTCCCTTTCACAGCATCATGGAAGTTGGGAAGTCTATCACTAATCTCTTCATTATTGCTACTTATCTGGCACTGATTGAGCCTCAGTACATGGAGAACTAAATTTTCACTAAGTCTCTTGACCCAAGATGATGCCCACAGATGTCTGCAGAGGCCTTTTCTGCTATTTTCCTCTTGAACTCAAGTCAGTTCCCTTCATGGGAGTTGGAAGATTGCTAAGCCTTATCCATATTTATCACACCACTCAGACCCTTTCTGGTATCAGTCATAATATGTGACAGGAGCCTGGGTTGCCTGGGATTACTGCCAAGAGGAATTTTGTTGCTACTGTGGTTTCACTTCAGCTCTATCTGTGCTCGGAGTGTGAGGAAGGTACCAGCCATCAGAAGAGTTGATCTGTCCCAGTTTAAGGCATACAGCTCTTGTTGGAAGACTGAAACCAATCAGAGGCCCTGCCCACTCCAGTTCCCATGGAACACAATACAGTTTGTATGATGGGCATCTCCAGTGCAGACTGACCAGTCTCTACTTATCAAAGCTTCTGTAGTTTCTCTTATTAGCTAAGTCATCGGTCAGCAATAATCCAGTTTACTCTTCTTAGTACCCTCAAAATGATCCTATTTGAAATAATCAGGATATGAAGAGAGTTTATTTGGTTCTTCAAATTAGGATATATATTAACTACTCTTTAAGAATCTTTCCTAGTCTATAGAATGGAAGTCTTTCAAGTTATCCAGACATCTAGCAATGTGTTTTCTTCTTGATAATAAACATTAATTTTTATGGTCCAACTGCCTAACACAGCAGAAGTCTATATCTCGTTCACAAACCAGGTGGTACTGTAGGTGTGGCGTGGCTTTCCTCCATAAGAAGGTCAAAGGTCCTGACTTCTTACAACCTGTCAGTCTGGGTTTCTCAGACCTCAGAATTTTCTGCTTCAAGCCAACACAGAAAAACAAACAAACAAAAAACAAACCACGTCCTAACCCCCTTAGGGCTTATAGGTGACATTTCATTTCTACTCACATTGTACTGGTGAGAAGTTGTCACATGGTCCATGACAAGGGTATTCAGAAATAATAGTCTATAGTACAGGAAGTAGGGTTAGAAAATAAACCATGAATAATCTCAGAGTTTCATAAAGGAACAAACAATGAAAATTGCTCAGCAGGTTGATTCTTTTGGGGGAAAAAGGGAGAGGGTGTGGATGAGCCAGAATCCAACGACTAGGGCAGCGAGCACATGGGGGCCAACGTGACTCCTGTCTTTCATTTGACATAGGCAATGATTTTGCTTCATTTTGTTGGTGGGAGATGGACTTCTATAATATGGTTAACTAATCAGTCCAAGGGGGAGGGCTCAGGAAATGAGTTCTTGTCAGATGGACTAGCTGTGACACACACACACATACACACACACACACACACACACACATACACACACACACAGACACACACACACACAGACACACACACACACACCTCTTACATCAACAACCCCAGAAATAAGTTGTTAGACCATTCATCACTGTGACCATTTCCAGAGGGAAACTGTTTAAAAGAAGAGCACATTTTGGGTTTCAATCATGATCCACTGGCTTAGGATCATGGGAGGAGGGTCTAGTGGAACCAGCTGCTCGCATCCTGGCAGTCAGGAAACCAAAGGGTTGGGGGAGGAAGGGTTAATGTTAAAGGATCTGCTTACTCTCCTAGTGATCTTATTCTACTTAGATTCCATTTGCTAAGAATGTCATCACACGTCGATGAAGACAGTCCTCACGGTCTGATCCCTTCCTAAAATTCACACACCTGAACTCCGATGCTTAGGGAACCCAGCTTTCAACTTATGATCTTTCATATCCAAAACATAACAGAGAAGACACACCCACTAGTGTTGGACAAGGGCCAGAGCTAACTGGGGAAAATGGAGAGTTCTGTCCTCACTCAAAATTCTTATATTCCAAGTGACTTGATAATAGAATTCAAGGCTCTCCAAATGTAGACTGTACTGTATTGGACTTCTTTGCTAAGAATAAGGAATGTAAGCTCAGACTGGTAGAACATTCCTGTAATCCAAATTACCCAGAAGGATCATAAAGTTAAGATATACCTTGGCAAGGTTATATAACCCTGTCTCAAAATAAAAGATGAATACTGGGTATCCAGATAGAGCCCTTGTCCACCATGCACTAGGTCCCAGGCTCAGTCCTTAACACTGAAAAAAATGATGATGATGATGATGATGATGATGATGATGATGATATGGAAGAAGAGGAGAGGAATTATCACTTAATGTGGGGCCCATTGTTCTGCATTTTGAAAATCTGAACTTTGATAGCTGTCACTACTCATCATTTAGAAATAAAGTCTTGGGGAATCCCTGGGCTTTTTCCTTTCTATAAACAGTGTTCTATCTGGGCTTGAGACTGGAAATGCTGTGATTAATTTGCTGCCATCTTGGGGCTGAAGGCCACACACAAAGCAGAGCATATCCTGGGTGGAGGAAATGTAACTTTGGAGTCTGGGCACAGCACACCAGGGACCCTGTCCTACTTCTGGGGTTCTAACTCTGTTGGAAAAACAACTTTCTCATAATTGAAGTCATTTTGACTTAGGAATGTCTTTTATTTACAGATAAAACTGCCCTAATTTGTGCCACCCCAGCATACACAGATAGAAAAACAAAAACCTCAAATCTACCTTCTCTGACTAGTCCTTGTGATCGGAAACACATGTTTCCTTTCTTTCTTTTTTTTCTTTCCACCAGAACTCATCTATCTCTGGAGAAGGAGAAACAAAAGAAGCCAAATAGAAGAAGAGGAGGAGGAAGAAGAGATGGAGGAGGAGGAGAGAAGGGATAAAAGGTTACTTAGATTTTGTTCATAATTTATTCAGTCTTTATTGTTAGGCACTTGGGATTGGTAGGTTATAGGATAGAAAGATCAATAGATCTGGGTGGTCCTTAAATAGTTATCTATTTTAATGAGGAATAATTAGTTAGGCTGTTATCTTCTTGAACTCCCTTATCTTCCCTACGAGGCCCCCATGAGGCTTGGATCAGCTTCACAACTTAAATAGAGATCAGCTACATACAGATGTGCTCAGAGAGAGGGAGAAGATTTGGCCCCGAGGCTCTGAGGCTCTGATTCAAGGCTGCTTAGAGGACACTGTGGGCTCTACTGTCAGAGGGAGCGAGGGAACTGTTGCAACTGAGATTCAGGGGAACGTCCTTTCTGCCGTGCATCTTCTCTTCCACTGTAGAAAGGAGAAGTTTGAAAGGAATAAACTCACTCTCAGGAAGGTGAATCCAGAGCTCAACAAGAGAAAGACATTTGAAATGCCAAATCTAAGCAGAATATTTCTTTATTTCATAGTTTTAAAGTTGACAAACAAAATTACACGCGTTTGTCCTACATGTCACGAGGCTTTGAAATACACATGATTGTTAAGTGCGTTATTTTGTACAGTTACCTTTCTTTATGCAGTGAGAACACATAACATCTTGCTTTTCCAAGTATTTTCCATGAGCACACTCTACTGTCATTTGCTGACATTATTACGCTGCCAGTAAATCCCTACCTTGCTCCTCCTGCCTGTTTTCTCCTGTATCCTTCCACCGATGTTGTAATCCGAACACAAAGTTTACTCAAACACCTGGGCAAGCGCTGACTGGTCCCTTGGGTCTCCCCTAGAAACGCTCATTGATGAGAAGGTGGGGCCAAACCAGGGTCAAGAATGAGGTCAGCATAGCTGTGAGCACTGACCGAGCTCACGAACACAGTTCCTTGTACATTTCATTCTCGATATTTGCATGTGTTGTTTGCAAGAACTCTCGAGAACTCAAAAGATGAGTTACTTGGTTATTGTAGATTACATAGCTGCTATTATTTCAATTTTATGGATAAAGGAGTGGTGTTAGAGAAAAGTTAAGTTTTTATCCCAAGTTAAAAATGATCTTTGAAAACTGGGTCTAGGATCCTGGTCTCACGGCATCATGTTCCGAACCCGCGTGGTCCTCACCCCACTGCTGTGGGGTCCATGTAGAGGCCCTGAACATGAACGAATTCTCCATGCAAACTTACCATGATTCACTCACTCCATGTTATGTAGCCCAGAAAAAGACAGGTGAGAATTCCAAGAACCCATAAATGTTGAGGAGGCTTGTGACTGACGGAGGACCCAGGTAGACTCACGCATCTCACATCAAGATCTAATGGAGTCTTCTCTATCCTGTCATAAGCTCAGTGTCTGCGGGAATGTAAGAGAAACAGGAAGAACAGACCTCCTGGTACTAAAACAGCTTGTGATCTTCGACAAAAGAAAGATGACACCCAGCAAACAGTCAGAAGGCGATGAGAAACACATAATCAGTGGCACCTTAGATGAATATGATTAAAATGTAAGCAGCAGCAGAAACAC
Source organism: Mastomys natalensis (assembly GCA_021653895.1). Taxonomy (NCBI): domain Eukaryota; kingdom Metazoa; phylum Chordata; class Mammalia; order Rodentia; family Muridae; genus Mastomys; species Mastomys natalensis. Next base: position 596,220 of record JAJTUV010001271.1, read on the forward strand.
ACAAAGGAAAGAATGGGATGAAATTAGGAGGAGGAACTAACATGAGGAACTGAAGGATGGGAAAAGCCAAGCCAGGAGGAAAGTGAGAGGACATTTAAGGCAGAAGGACCTACATCAGTAAGCTCTCTGCAGCAGCTGGCAAGCGTGAGAAAGCACCGCATTTACATTCAGTTCACACACACACACACACACACACACACACACACATACACACACTGCAGACCCCATTTTAGTTTTAAAGTTTGCAAAGAGAAATTCTGACAGTTACTAAGTAGAACACTAATAGGAGTTAAAAGAGACTGTACAGGATCAGCCCTAAAATAATGTTCAGTACCCAAGAGTCTCAAACTTTCAGCCACCTGAAACTTCCCAGGTTCATTGTTGGTTTGGTTTGTTTTGCTTTGCTTTTCCAAGGCAGTGGCTTTCTGTGCACCCCTGGCTGTCCTGGAACTTGCTCTCCAAACCAGGCTACCCTAAACCTCAGAGTTCTTCCTCCGCCTCCCAAGTGCTGGGATTAAAGACACACACAGCACAACTGCTGGGGTCAATCCACAATTTTTAATCACAGACATAAGGCGGCATGAGTCTTCTAGGTATAAGACATCATTTCTTACTGGCTTATTGGTATCTTCAACAAGTGGATGAAACAGTGCTTCTTCGGGATAAGGAGAGAACTTTCTTTTGAAAGACTGCTGATAACAGTGCTGCCTTAACAAAGCTGAAGTGAATGGGCTGGAGGGGTGGGTCTGACATGGAAGTATAAGATGAAAACAGAGAGAATACACATACTTCTGTAATCACTGGGAATTCATTTGACATCCACACGGTCAGCCACCCGAGAGGAACTCTGACAGAAACAGTAACACTTGCAGGTATGACAAGATGGGTGATGGATCTCTGCTATGAAAATCAGACTAACAGAAGGAAAATAGAGACATATATTTCAGAAATATATGCAAGATACCCTGAATAACTAGTAGGGGGTTGTTATTGTTTAGGTTTTTGGGTTTTTGTTTTGCTTTTGTTGTTGTTTGTTGTTTTTTTTTTGTTTTGTTTTGTTTTTTTTGGTTTTGTTTTGTTGGTTTTTGGTCTTATTTTTTGTTATTGCTGTTGTTGTTTTTTGTTTGGTTTTTCAACAAGGTTTCTCTGTGCCCTGGCTGTCCTGGAACTTGTTCTGTAGACCAGGCTGGTCTCAAACTCAGAAATATCCTGGAGATCTGCCTACCTCTGCCTCCTTCCTGAGACCTAAGATTAAAGGTGTGTGACACCATGCTCAGCCTGAAGAAATATCTTTCAAGAAGGTAGTCTTGAACTCCAACTTACGCAGCATCTTCAACAACAAATAGCACATTTTCAGAGGAGTAACACGGCAACGAAAAGAGACTTTGGGTCTTTCAGCAACTTGAAGGAGGAAGGGTAGAAAACAAAGGCTAAACCTTGGTAAGGAAGACTCTGCCCTTACCAGTTCCTGGCCATCGAGAGTCTGCAGTTGTGTTTGTTAATCAGCCTTTGTACTCCGCGGAGCAAGGCCAGAGCAGCCTTGGTCTTTTTAAGCACCTCTATGACCTGCGTGTAGTGAATCAGTACAAAGAGAGCACATCTGCTGCTCCTCAGTTGCTTTCAGCCCAGCTGTCCTCCGTGTTTGAGGGAGGAACATGACAGTTCTCTGCAGTGTTGTCCCTTAATGAAATCCTTAATGGGATCCCTGGGTGGATCCCAGTGAGCACCTGTGTAAGCCAAACCTAAGCTGTTCCTGTCATCCAAATGGAGATGTAAAGGATGGCCCCTGCCTGTCCTTTCTTTCAGGACACTCTCCTTTGCTCTCAAAAAAACCCAACTAAATGGATTCCTTATACTATGTGTTTGAAATAAAATAAGCCAGTCAGCCCTAGATTAACTCAGGATCTGTATTCAGTGGAACCAGGACACTGAGTGAGTCAATTTTCTAAGGACCCCTATGACCACAAAACTTTCCCTGAGCCCCCTATAAAAACAAGACATGTCAGTCATAAGATGGCTCATTTTAATAATCTATAGACGATGAATAAGCTGAATGCAATGAAATGTTCCTTTAATGCACAGGCTGAGGCTGGTAGGTCTAAAGTTTGAGGTCAGCCAGAGCTACATAGTGAGACCTTGTCTAAAATAATAATAACAACAATGACTATAAACATTAACAAGACACAGTGACCTGGGACCCTGGGGGCACACAGAGTCTAGGCCACCAACCAGGGAGTATGCAATAGCTGGACCTAGGCTTCCTACACATTTGGAGCAAATGTGCAGCTTGGTGTTCAGTTTCTGTTCCCTGCCATTGGACCCCCTTCTCCTACCTGGACTGCCTGGTTGGGCCGCAGTTGAAGAGGATGTACCTAGTCCCAGGGTGGCACAGTACTCAAGGATGACTCCCCAAGAAGGGGAGAGGACAATGAGGAGAGGGATATATAAGGGTGGAACTGGGAAGAGAGGAGGGAGGGGGCTGTGATCAGGATGTAAAGTAAATATAAATACATACATGCATACATGTATACATACATACATACATACATACATACAAGATACAATGAGTTCCTAGGATTTGATTACACAGGCACATGAGAGGATGTGGTGCCCTCCAGGGGTGGAGGTCCTGGGTGGTATAAGAAAACAGGCTAGCCAGTAAGCAGTGCTCCACTATGGTCTCTGCCTCAGTTTGCCTCCACATTTTTAGAAATTTGCAGACAGTCTTTTGGCTGACATCCCCTGGGCGTATGTAGGAACTTGGGTCTGACAAAACAATTTCTATTATAAAAAGGAATCCTTTCTCCATAAGCTCTATCATAACACCCAAAAAGATACAATGTAACTCTGAGCTTCTTGTAGCAATCCATTGCAAAGCGGCATACCTGATTAAATAGCCATGCCACGGGGATACCATCTTTGTTTGAGCAGTTACATGCTAAGGAAACATTTCAATTAATTTATCTCCATCTCTGTCTTGCTTACTCCCTTGTTGATGGCAGAAAACAAGTTGTCAAGTAATCTTTGAAAAATTAACTCTGAGCCCCTTAAACAGACACTTAAGGCATGCAGGACTGTGTTCTCCCTTCTTCATCAGCATCCTGCTTCCTAATCTCTTCATTAGAATCAGGAAGATGGAGGGAAGACAAGTCTTAGGAGAAAGGGATGAGTCAGTACTGGTGACTGACCCTGACTCCCACGGGTGTTTTAGCCCTTAATCAGGAATGTAATCCAAGTCAAAGTCTGTAAACAGTATCGGACTGCTTATAGCTGGAGAAGTAGCTTCTTCCAGCTCTAAAAGCTGAATCCTGCATATTCCATCTCTCCGGTGCTCCGCCCACGACCCTGGGTATTTATTCCACTTCAAAAGCACACAGGCCCACCGCTCAGAACCTAGATTGTTCCAAAAGCCACAGTCTCTTTCCTCTGTTGAAAAGATGCTCTAACGTTCTTTACTACTGCCTTCAATAGCAGTGTTAACAACATCGCAGCAACAAGAAGAAAACACCCATAATCCCATCTCTCCAACACAGTTACACGCTGGTGTTTATGAACCTCCCCTGGGGTTTGCCTCCACATTTTTAGAAATTTACAGACATAGGAATGTGCAATCGCTCTGTATTTTGCTTGTTATTTTTATAATCACAGTCTCTTCGTGCCCAATCCCTCAGTCAAGCCAAAGCCTCAAAAAGAAGGAGGGGAGGGTGGCTGGCAACAGAGTGGCTGGGACTTTAGACATGATACTTGGGAGAGTCTAGTAGGTGGAATGGTGACTTCCGTTGAAAGACATGTCGATGGCCTATAACTTCTGGAACTCGTGAATATGGCTTTCCTTAGTCAAAGAGCCATTGCAGATGTTACACAGTACAGGAAGATGAGGTCAGGGTAGACCCTAGATCTCATGCCCTGTGCCTTTATAAGAAAGAAAAGGTGAGACTGGTAAGATGGCTCAGTAGGTGGAGGTACCCTGATGTGAAGCCTGAAAAACAACACCGCGAAGAAGTTGTCCTCTGACCTCCATACTCCAGCTGTGGTATGCTGGTGCCCACACATGAAATAAAATAACGAGGCAGACAGAGGACTGGAAAGCAGAGGTACGGAGACGTGTGAAGACAGGCAGAGGCAGAATTTGGAACAAGGAATAGGAACTCCTTGAATCCTTGGAAAGCAGAGAGGAGAAGAAGTGGCCCTCAGCATCTCCAGAAGGTTATGGCCCTGCCAGTCCCTTTGTTTCAGAAGTAAAGCGAATGCATTTCTGCAGTTCTAAGCCACCAAGTTTGTTATTTGTTATAGCGGCCATACCAATTCAGAGGCCAGCAGCTCGTCATAGTTTCAAGGGCAGGACTTCATGGAAGCTTTGAAAATCCACCTTACAAGTCTTAATTGTCTCTCTGCCCAGGGCTCACAGGCACGTGGCGCCCCTGGTGGCTGGGTAGCCATTCAGCGTCTGGATGATCTCCAATGATCCTGCCAGTCTATCTCCTAAGCTACTTGCTCTGAACTAAACAGATGCCTGGTACTAATGGCGGTGAAACCTGGGTTAACATGGAATCCCATCCCCAAGACTGTTCTATCTCATCCCCACGGGCCAGACGCTCCTAATGACTCCTGTACTACTGACCTGAATGTGAACTCAGCTCAGGGAATTGTACTGCCCACAATCAAGGCTAGTCTAACTTCAACAAGCTTAATCTAGATACTGTCTCATGGGCATGATCAGAGAGATTTGTTTCCATGGTAACCCCATCAAGTTGAGAAGTAATATTGCCATCATCCAAGTGCATTTGGGCTTCTAAAATTAAAAAAAAAAAAAAAAATTCTTCTAAGCTATGTTATAGGTGACTCAGAGTCTTCAGTGTAGCATAATTAATTTTATGAGGCAAATCCATAACTGAATTACTATAGGACTCCCAGACAGACAGGAAAACACTATTTCTGGGTGTGTCTTCCCAGCGTGGGTGGGCAGCGTCTGATGCGCTGAAGGTCTGAGTAAAGCTAGAAGAGAAGCCGTTTGTGCTCTCTGCTTGATCTGGGACACCCATCTTCCGTGCTCAGATGCCAACGTTCCTGGTTCAGGCCATGTCTAATTAAAACGAAAAGTCAGAATGTTGTTTAAGATGCCATAGTACCAAGCCCCCAATAGAATTTCAAGTTACCAAAATAAAAGCAAGGCTGGAGAGGTGACTCAGCAGCGAAGAGTGCACGCGGAAATCTGAATTTGTTTCCCAGTGCCCACGTCAAGCTGCTCACAATGGCCTATAGCTCTAGTTCCAGGGGATCAGAAGGCCTCCTTTGGCCCCAGAACATCTCTCTCTCTCTCTCTCTCTCTCTCTCTCTCTCTCCACACACACACACACACACACACACACACACACCACACACACTACATCTTTAAAGTTAAAAAAACAAAAAGAATTGCCATAAGCATGTTATTAGTAAAAAAGGATACTTGTTTTATAGCTGTAGACAAAGCACCAATGCACTTCTTTTTTTTCAAATGAACGACAAAAAGCGAGAGGCCTTGGAGAAAGCAAACACACTAAGAATTGCTTCACATCATCTTTTGGATGCATGGGTCTGGTGTGGTTGTAAAAATTGATTCAGGAAGACAGATAACTTGGGACCTGGCATGCTTTCCTTCCCCAGACTTGGCAGGTTAAGAGCGCTGAAATGCAGCAGGTAAGATGAGCCAGCAGCTCAGATCCACTGCATCCGATAGACACAGGTTTCCCGACACTGCTTTGTCATGCCTCCCACTGATTCAGTTATAGCAGGGTGGGGACATACTCTAGTCTTGTCTCGAGGAGACCCAACAGCCTCCTTATTCCCTAAGGACCATGAGTATGCTGGTTAGTTTTTGTCAACTTGACACAGACTTAGACATATCTGGGAAGAGGGAATGTCAACTGGGGAATTCTCTCCATCATCCTCTGAGCAACTCTGTGGGACATTCTCTTGATTAACAACTGATGCAGGAAGGTCCAGGTCACTGTGGGTGGTGCCACCCCTGGGATGGAGGTCCTGGGTGGTATAAGAAAGCAGGCTAGCCAGAAAGCAGTGTTCCACTATGGTTTCTGCAACAGTTTCTGCCTCCTGATTCTGCCTCCTGATTCTGCCTCTGCTCCTGCCCTGACTTCCCTCTCCGATGGACTGCAATTGAATCATGTAAGCCAAATAAACCCTTTCCTCCCCAGTTGCTTTCGTTGTGGTTTCTGTCACAGCAACAGAAAGCAAACTAGGACCATGAGAGACACAGGAGTCTGGGCAGACAGAGGATAAGAGAGTTAAATTATAGAGAGAGGAAACAAGAAAGAGATGCATGGGAAAGGAAAGCACAAGGAAGAGAAGAAAGCGGGGAAGCACTCTGTGTTCCCACCTGCATTTTAAACCCATTTAGAGCCCGGCAAACTGAGGCATGACTGGAAGAGAGGTGGCTTCTTGCCTCTTGCTCCGTCCCATCTCTGCCATTATCCTCTTAAAACTGACAACCTGGGATCTGCTGGTGCCATAGCGTTCATACCCTCCGCCCCACCAATCACACTGTGCCTGAGTCCCCAGGTCTTCCATGGAGGCTCTTCTTGGCATCACGTGAAGCCATGTTGTTTCACAGTTTGGATGGTCCTCACAAATCACCTCAGGAGAGCCTGACACTCCATCCCTACATCTTTGAGAGACTGCAAGTTGGTTACTCTTGATGGATAGCTGATTTGGGGGCCAACTAGTCTGGAATGAGAAGCATCTAGATGAGGAAGGTACACCACGTCAGCATGGATGTTTCCTAGAGGACCAAGGGAAAGAGCCACTTGCAGTGTGGGCTCTTCCTGCTCCCTGACTGCCCCACTCTGCTCCACCACTCTCTCTCCAGCAGGATGGATTGAAACCTCTAAAAACCTCGAGCCTGAATAAACCTTCCTACCCCTAAGGTGTTTACTTTAGGTTTTAATCACAATAGTTCAAAAATAACTAACACGCTACCCCCAAGTAAAAATTAATAGTGGATATTCTGTGTCCACATTGTAGACCTCTGTTCCATTTCCTATCTGATGTTTCATTTTAGACTCTGAGATCCCCAAGATTTGAATCAAGCAGGACATGCTTCTTGCTACATCTAGTGTAAGCGGAACCAGCACTAGAATGGGATCCTGGGTCTGGGAGACCTGCCATAGTAACCATGGTGCCCAGAACTGTGCCTAGCACAACACTGATGCTCAACACGTTAATATGAAGTGAGCGAGCGGAAACTGCAGGAGCAGGCTAGAAGCTGGGTCGCTCATGAGGCTGCGCCAAGATTCTGTGTCTGCAGAAGCTACAGAAACTCAGCTGCTCCTCGAAATTTTCCCTTAGAACAGGCAGCAGCCGTCGGGACACACAACACCCAAGTCATGTTTTGCACGGTTCAGACTCAGATTGACTGACAGATGTGAAATAGTGTGTGTATGTGGCCAATACCATCGAGTCCTACCACGAGAGCTCTGCTGTTTAAAATTTACCATTTCTTCTCTGTGACATCTGCTATTCCTTCCTCCATTCTAGGCTGTCATCATCATCCTAAAACATTTATCTTCCAATGACGAGTATCTCAAATAATGGCTTCCTGTGCCTTCCCAAGCTGACTGTTTTCTTTCTGCCCTTCATGAGTAACTGCTGTGGTTTCGACAACTCATCGGCACAGATTTCCATGAGGAAATGTATCCAGGCCAAAGTGCTACAGGAAGGGAAAGCAAGCCCTGATTTCCTCCAGCTCAAAGCACCATTTTCTCATGATACAAGGAGAGCAAACTTTACTCTTTTTGAGTGAAGAGCCTGTTTTCTCTCTGGCTACATCTTTGCATACAAATCCCCTGCAGATTATTTTTCAAATTCCAAGGTTCATTAATTTAATTGAATCTGTTCCTACTTTTTAATTAAATCTGCACTTCTCCCAGTAACCTTTGGAGAAAGATAGAAGCCGCATTATCATATTGGAAAGAACAGGATCGCAGAGCAAGACCCACACGAAAGAGAACAAGAACAAAAATCAGTAGGCAAGTTTCGTACAAATTTATTTTTGTACCAAAAAATTAACATTCAGAGACAATGCTTTTATTGTACAGTATAATAAAATAACTTTCACTAAATTAAAAAGTGGATTTTTTTTTGGCTGATAAACCACAGTACTTTCTCTATTTAAAAAAAAAAGTAACAAAATTTACAATTTGTAGCTCTTGTAGAAAAAGACACCTGTTCAATAATTACATAAATACTCCTGACAGATTTCAGTAGCCTATTATGTATCCTTTTTGGCTATGTCAGCTCCTAAAGTCAATTAGCTTCTAAATTTGAAAAGCACCTGGTGACCAGCATCCTACTTGTTATTCAAGGTATTCATTTTAATTTTTTTGCTTGCATAGACTTGACAAGTCTGAAAACTCTATTAAGTTAAAAAAAAAAAAGAAAGAAACAAACTACATGTGGTCACCAGAAACAGTATTCTTCCCCCTTAGCTACAAGTGCCCTCGGGGGAATTACAAAGTGCACCAGTTAAATACATCTGTACATTTAAAACATTAAATATGTCAACAGTGAGACATTTTTAAATATTTTGAATCAAATACTATAGCACAAATATAATTTACAATACTTTGCACAGAAAAAAATTACACCTGAAATATAACTTTAGATATTATATAAAAATACATATATTTTTCTCTCCTCATTAGAAAAAAGAACTTATTTGCAGGTTCCAGCGCAATGTAACAATTCAAAAGAACTTAACCCTTTAAACCATCATTTCTTGGCAATGAAGTGACACAATCTTAATTTCGAGGTTCTCAATGGTACATGTCCAGGGCTTAGACCCAGAGACTATAACCCCTTCCATAGCTTGCATGTAAGTTTTCATAAGTATCAGTATACTTCTCCCAATCAGGTTTAATTCTAGGAGTTCACTACAAAATTGTAAAAACGTTGTGTAATCACCATGAGTCTAACATCTCCTATGGACTTTACATATACATGACCTGTACAGGGTCCAGAGAGAGATCCGTAAGCTTTGTACAATGTGGGCCATGTCTCTTAGTAGTCTTACACATGTATATACATCATCCATGTTTTAAGAAGTTTCTAAACATCTAAGATATCCATGCTAATGCTCCACAAAACGAGTCTCAGTCTATGTCATGAACTTTGAAAGCTCCAAAGTACGTTGCATCTTGATCTGGATCCAGCAGGGAAGGGTTGGACACCTGAATGCTAATTTCTTCACCAGCTCGGAGCTTGAAAAATCCTCCAACATTTACGGAATAAAAGTGGAATTCAGAATTTCCTGACCAGTTTTTCTGTGCTCCCTCCTTTCATCAGGTTATGAGAACTTGGGATTTTGATGCTGGTTTTGACAACATATACCATCAGCTGAAGATAGTCTGTTGGTACGTTTCCGATGTTTCGTGATGCCGAAAGCAAATGTTGGCATACAGGTAATAGAAGCCATCTTGGTTAACCCTCAGTTTTCCATTGCTTAATGTCATGTTAGAGATCTTGGCCCAGCCTCGATCGTGATACCAAGAGGACAGACTGACTTTATGGGAACCTAGGGAGAAACAAGGCACAGGATTTAGAATTCACCTCTTGGATGAGAAAACTTCATTATCTCCATAGACTGGTGGAGTGGCATTATATACTAACATCAGTCTTCATTCCAACACAGTAACTTACCTTGATACTCATTTCCCATATGGGCTTGGGTGCATTCAGATGTACTTAGTGCTTTCTGTCAGGCACTCTAAAGGCACAAAACCAAAAATCCTTTATCCTGCCCTTAAGGAAGCTATAGGACACAAGTGATAGTGGAATATGGTCCAGAGAAGAAGCAAAGCTTGGAGGAAATACATAGAATTGCTATGAGGAGGGAGAGAGAGAGAGAGAGAGAGAGAGAGAGAGAGAGAGAGAGAGAGAGAGAACAAATTATTCCCACAGGAAAAGATCAAAACTCACTCCATGGAGGTGCTGCCAAGCACAAACATGAGAAGATGAGCCCCATGGACAGAAGCAGTTCATTCCAAGTTGAAAAAGGGAAATTAGCCAGAATCAGTTCATCTAGCAAAGAAACCAACTTGTATAGGAAGAAAATTTCCATCTTTCATATAGTTAACCTTTATTTAGTTTGTAAAGAGGAGTGTGTAAAGGGATATGAGAATCTGGGTCACAGAAGCTCTGTGGATGTCAACTTCCACCTGTGTCACTATCTAGTATGTTCACCTTAGCCTGAGTCATACAACTCAGTGGCTATCCCCAGAGAAGCTCCAGGCTATCCCCCAGAGAAGCCCCAAGCTCCTCAGCTTACCCCATATCCTCAACTTCATGTAATTGCATTCACACATTGTAAAGTCACTCCCAAGTTCCAAGTTCTGTTACAACTCCTTCTGAGTTGTAATGACCATGGAATGACCATGGACTGCCATGCTACAGTTTTGAGAAGTCCAAGGTCTACAGAACATTCTAAGTCAGCTGTGTGCCCAATGGTTTTCATAGCCCAGGTCCTTGATGTGGATTACTGTGACTTTAAAAAATTGGTGATACCTCTATAATAAATCAAACTATTCCATATGTATACTAATGCAGATGCTTATTATTCTACTGGCAAAAGTGATAACTGACAGGGTGCAAGTTTACAGAACTATGGAGAAGTCCAAAACCACATCATTTCTCCAGGGATTTTATGAAGAGTTATATCAAGCTAACATTGCCATCTCTCTGGTGTCAGCAAGACAAAACACAGCCAGGTCTCAGACTACAGGAGCAGGAGATAATTTGTTTCAGCAGCATTAAAAAATATTGGGTGCCATGTTGTCTTCAACTTGTTAGTCTTGAGGTAGTAAATTAGAGAAGTCAGTCAGGGAGACCAAGAGAAGACAGGATTACAAGTTCTTGCTCATGTATGAAAACTAGAAGACACTCACACATACCCCAACCATGCCAACAGAGGGGGCAGTATTTGGGATTGAGTGTGATGGAAAGTAAGATCAAAAGACATGATACACTTGAACAAACATGCCATTATGAAACCTATTGCTTTAGATAGCAATATACATAAATAATTTTATAAGAAAATAGAAATAAGCCCAGAGACTGACATTGAAGCCACCACCCCATGAACTAGATTCCAAGTCACAAAAGTTGACAACTCTCTGGTTTGGTGGACCCAAGGAGATCCTTGTACTAATAACAGCAGCAGCAGCAGCAGCAGGAATAATAATACCACCTACACTATGGTTTATGAGAAGGAATACTACCTTCCCACCATGGCCTGGTCCTGGGAAGATTTGAACACGTGTATCCTTCTCTAGAGAGTCAGATGATGAACCAGAGAATGGTCTATGGTCTCTTGGATTTGGTGATCTGAGGACCTCCAAATCAAGGTAGAGCAGAAATGAGACAGATAACAGAAAAAGTGGGAGGGGGAGACGAGGTAGTAGTCTATCTACAGTGGGACAAACCATCTTAAATGACCAAGAAAACAATAGTTCCAGTTCCCAAAAAGGTCAGGCATGTTCTCAGACGTTGCAGCAGAGCTGCTACAGTCACCAGCCTCCAGGCACTGGACAGCAATTGTCCTTCTTTTCCATTGTAGATCTTATCCCAGCTCTCCCAGGAGTCAAAATGTTCCAAATACAAACATCACCCTAGGGTTCCAAGTGAATCAACATGAGACCATAAAAGCTTGCTCACTATATCATCATAAGCGCTGACATTATAGTTCCTCCAACCTGGTAGATAGCCACCTAACTAACCCATGGGAAAATCTCATGAAATTCAAGATATTCCCATCTCAAGTTATCCCATGTTGCCCAACTTTTTTCTGTACTGTGTTCCATTCAATTACTATTTACCTGTCTCTTAATAGAGACAAGTTAAGTTACTAATGTGAAGTCCCTTCTTTCTATGGGATTGGCTAACTCATGTTGGAGTGAGATGGCCAAGGAAGGCAAAACAGTAATACACAATCGTGGGGAGGAAAGACAGGAACCCTGATCGGGTGCCCCTCCTGAAGGTCATGAATCCAGTGGAAGCTGCTAGGCTACACTATAGCTCTCCGCTTTCCTCCATACCTGTTCTGAAGCCTTATTCATCCTGGAGTTCTGATGGGACCACACCCACTCTGCCCATAATGCAGAAGAACTCCATCCGACCATAATGAAGACTTTTCTCAAGTAGTGGGCCCTCAGGATGGTTACCATTGACAGTAAGGAAAGTGAGCATACAAAATACAGCCTGTCCACTGCTGCTGCCAGGTGCTGTCAAGAACAGGGCTGGCATCAGTGACAAGGAGCTGCCAAACAAAAGCCAAAGAGACTCCCGAGGCTCAGCAGAGCTAAGCTTGGGGAGAAGACAGAAGAGTTAGGGAACTAGGAAGCTTTCGGTCCAAAATGGGTTGAAGAGAGGGACCATGTCGTCGGTGAGAGAAACACTATGGAGCAGTGGGACATTCACGAAGCCCGCAGGAGAAAGGCTGGAAAGTTAGTGAATAAAAGGATTCACCAAAGATAACAGTCGGCGGAAAGATGAGGACATGCAAGGGCGGAGGGCCCCCTGGCTGCCAGAATTGCTACTGCTAATGAGCACACTGAGGGCCTCTTAGCCCTGTCTGGCTGACCTCCCCAGCTCTCTGCTGGGCTCCCAGCTGCTACATGTTGGAAAGGGACCTCGGCAAACATTTAGCCTGCAACAGCATCCTAAAAAAAATTATATATTCTGACCCTACCCCCAAGTACTTTCTAGTGTATTTTACTCTAAAAACTTTGAAAGCACATAAGGTAACAATCTACATACAACCGGTTCTGTCTCCTCTTGTGTGCGTCAATGTATAACGGCGATCCAAAATAAAAATAACAAGTCAAAGCCAGCTTCCTATGAATCATTCAGTACTGGCCAGCAATGAGAGAACAAGGGGTTAGAGGGGCTGTTGGCCCAACCAGAACAGCTAACTCTATTTTCTTAAACAGAAGCATAGAGTGGCTTGTTTCCCTGCATCCTGAACCAAATAGCTGTCGGAAGAGAAACAGGAGTTTTGCCTGGATTTTGGCACTGACTGGATTCTAGGTGCCTGCAGAGGGGGCCTTATAACTAAAACATGCTTGCTGCTGCCAAGCCGACTTTGGCACACGCTCTCAGGCAATATTTATCCTATGCCATTTAAAGTGAACTGAAAAGATAAATGCAGGGTACAGCCACAGCACACACAGCCCGCACACTGGTATTAATTGGATTGCCTTTGTGAACATGCAAACTAGTTTTCCCCACTCAGAGAAAATTGGTGAAGCCCCGTGATCAGGGACACCCAGACAGAAAACCTGTTTATGGAAGTGACTATGTATAGGATCAGAGCAAGCAGCCGAGAGCATCTCCTGGCAGCTCAAGAGTTGATTCACCTCCTTTTGTAGCTTCAATCAGAAAAAAAAAAAAATCTCTCTATGGCCTATGCTGTAACAATGGCTCAAAATGATCTATTAAAAGATAGATATTTGTTATTTAAAAGACTCAAAAAGATTAAGCTCGAAAAAAAGAATAAAGTCCTGCCTTAAGCCATTTATAAAACAAAGTGGAATTTACATAATGATGTAATTAAGTTCAAATAATAATTTTAAATCACATCTATTGAATGTACTATGCCCCCTTCCCAACCCAAAATGTAGTATGTTTAGCCGCCTACAAGGTGGACAGCACTTTCATGGTTGTCATAGCTGAGGCTTCATACAAGGTCACAGGCCCAAGCAGACATTAGAGCCCTATCACTGGAGTCCAAACTAATCTACTCCATACAAAAATACTGTGACGCTTGGAGTATTCCCTTATGACAAAGCCAACCTAGCACAAGTACCCTGCAGCCTGCTGCTAGGATAATGCACAGCACCGATCTGGGAATTAAATAGAAAGGGATGTCAGCTTCTACTTCTGTTACCACAGAGACCGCAAGCAAATGGTAAGCTGTATGGAGCGCTGTGGTACTGTCTGAACAATCTGAACCATACCTGCTACCTTACAGTGAGGGTGAGAGGTAGTGAACACACAGAGAAATACCTCAGCCACTGGGGGTGTGCGACCTGCAGGCCACAGCATTGCTGACACCGATGCTCAGTCATCACCCTCCCATGATGCTCTCTGTAATCCTTGTCATCTTTGCCTTGCTCGTGGTGAGTAGCCAGTGTGACTTTGTGATGACTACCTAGCACACTGAGGTAACTACAGGCACACAGCTCTGGGTCCTCATCTTCAAAAGTATTCAGGTCTCTGGTCTAATAAAGTAAATATTTACCAGAGAGTGGGAAGATAGGAACGTAGGAAAAGGAGACAGAATGTCTCAACTTCTAGGAGTGCTGTCACCTGCTAGCCCCCACACAGCCTTCCTAGATGGGAAAAATCTCCGACTTCCTGAGTACCGTCATCCACCAAGGAAGTAGGCAGTGGGGATCTGTTTGATATCAAACTAGTCTACTTCAGAGTGAAACCAGATGGGCACTTCAAGCAATTATACGTGTTCTCAACCGGCAGGTGCTCAAACACCCACTTCCATCCCTGAGAATGAATACAGACATGATATGACATGATTGGCAAGGTAGGGCTCAACTGAAGGGTTTGCCTCCTCCTCTTGGTTTAGAAGGTTTGAGTAGGTCCATGGGCTGATGAATGAAAACTTGAAAAATGTTTTCAGGCTGGGTGTAAACAGAACTCACCTGATGGGATGTTGGCGGCGTTGATGGTGAGGTGTGCAAATGGCTGAGCCTCACGCTTGCCCCGCTGGGCCACATCGAACCATGAGCCTTCCATCATAGCTGGGGATGACAGAACCAAGTAAGCTTAAAGACTACTACCTGTACAGGACTTCAAACACTTGTTCAAACTCATAATTACCTGGAACTCCTGAGAAGCGCTGTGGCCCCACAATATGCTGCAATTCCTGAAATAGAGGAGAATTTTATTCATAAACTCATTCTTTCTGTAAAGCAGCAAATAAATAAATAATAAATAAATAAATAAATAAATAAATAGGTAAATAAGTAGGACTACCAGATGCAAAATCAGTTAGGATGCTTTAAAATGAAGCCAGAAGCTCAAGGCTGCAAAGTTCCTGGATCTCACATTCCTAGCATTTGAGCTCCCAAAATGCTTAAAAAGTCCAACACACACGCACATAGACACACACACACATACACACACAACCACCAAACAAAACCTTTGAAGCAATAAAAGGAAACAAAGTTAAATTATAAAACAAGACAACGGAGCATAATTAACATGTAACAGGTACACAGATGGAAGTGACGTGTACACAAATGTGTTATTCTCCTCAGTTTTCAGTGAGCCTCTTTCTATGGAATTCAGTAGTGAATTCCTATTATAACGCAGAGACTCAGCCCACAACAAAGAGAATGATACCTGGATCCTTGTAGTTAATTTTTTTTTTAAAGTCAGTGTGTTTAAAGTACTATATGAAAGTCTAAAAGCTTTTAGAATGCCAACCATTAACTTAAAATATTGCTGGAAACGAGTCTAGATGCATGGGCCAGGCAAAGAATGAGTATAAGTAGATAGGAGTAGGTGACTGCATATTTATCCTGAGCTCCCAGAATGATGTCTCTACCAAGTGACCATGTGCCCACCCAGTTCAGACGTTAGCTAACATAAAATGTCCCATAAGGCAGAGCCTGTTGAAACTCTAGCTTTTGCCTTGGTTCAAATCATGGCTTCAAGAGCAGACCAGCCAGGATGGTTAGATGAGGAATATAGGTGGACACCCAACTGAGTGCCTAGTGAACCCAGATACCTGGAGCTATCAACACGAGACAGGGTCCCAGTTCCCACTTAATAGGATAAACACTCCTGCGACTATCACTACCCCATGATGTCTAAAGAAAGACCACATAACAAGAGCTTTCCCTATCTAGACAGAAAGGTTTTCAGCCTTATAGTGCACAGATGAAATGACAAGAATTCAATTCTCGTCAATGAGAGATAAGATTTTCTTCTTCTTTATTATTCTCTCTGCCTTCAGATACCCGCAAGGGAGATAAAAATTTATTCTGTTTTTCATAACTCTTAGAGACACCATAGAAGTCACATAAGGTCAGACTCTGCCCTGGCCTACACCTGGGTCCCTTACAGCCTAAAGCCCACTGTAGGAAATTGTAAGCAGATGGTGTCCCCTTGTGTTGGACAATGCAACAGTCCTTAGTCGGCTTCCTTTCCCCCCCCACCCCTGCTGACCGATGGCTCACAGGTCTCTTCTTGGGATTCTCAATGGTGTCCCAATTTCTGGAATTTCCTGGTTTTGAGTTTTGCTCGATTCACACACACACAACACACACACACACACACACACACACACACACAAATGATTCTCAAGACAGAGGGTGGTGCAAGCTGACCTCCAGGAGGGCAGGCAAGTGCCAACTGCAAGACCAGGTAGTCTGAGATCCAGGAGGCCCAGCCTGGAGTCTCTGACTTGAATTTCTAACACACTAGTAGCTGCTGCTGTAGTCTCAACTGAGATGGACAAATCCCCTTTGCAAGGATTTCTACATGGGCAAATGAGGAAATTATCTTAAAGCTTGAGACCCACACCAAAGCAGCAGGCTGAAGCCCCTGATTAATGGGCAGGGGCGTTTTTCTCCCTCTCCACCAGGAACGTTCCTTGCCCATTTAATCAGTGGCTTCTAGGTCAGAGCTGCCACAGACCCATTTAGTTACAAGAAAATTCAATAAATAGCACCTCTCAGAAGCACTTTCAATGCCTGCTGTCAGGGGAAGAAAGGGTTCATGTCCCGGGATGAATTAGAGCTCTCGTTAGAGACCCAGGAGGTAATGCTTTTGTGTTATTTCTCTAGAGTACCCAAGAACTGCAATTCTTCTCAGACATTCAGAAAGGAAGTTTCAATACCAAAAAGGGATCTTATGGTGAATCTGTGACCTCGGGTCCACACACACAAAATACTCTGACATGTGTATCTCCACGCCAATCTTTTGAACCCCAAAGTAATTGCTATTTATGAGCAATCATAAACATATCATTCTACTAAGTCAGTAATTTTAAATTGTCTTTGGACTTTGAGATGATTAAAACAATATTCTTAGCCGAAGTATAGCTCAGTTGGCATAGTGCAACCAAGAAGATCTGAGTTAGATCCTTAGAACCAGTGGGAGTTGGTTTGTTTAATTGATTTTTTAAAAAAGAACCAGGAATACTAGACATTGGTGCACCCTTGTAAACCTTACATTCAGTAAGTAGCCTAGCTCTCAGTGGGTAACCTCAGCACACAGTGGGTAACCTCAGCACTCACAAGTTCTCATTTGGAACTCTCTGGACAGCCAACCTAGGCTAATCATCATTCTTCAAGAGAGACCCTGACCTAATAAACCAATGTGGGTGGCTTCTGAAGAACTACAGACCCAAAATGACCTCTGGCTTCCACACACGTGCACATGCACGGTTTCACAAGTGCGGTCTTTCACATGCACTTGCACACACACTTATAAATTTCTTGTAAGTAGGACTTGATGCATCCCAGTGGGGAACACAGCTGCAATTTAGAGGAAACTTTGGGGTTGCCCTGGTCCAATTCACAGCCACGGGTCCCAACTTGCCTTATTATTTTCAGAAGATGCTGCAAGGTGGATTCTTCTATGCAGCAGGCATTGAGAAACTTGACTGTTAATTGAGTGTTTCCATGAGTCGTTGTTTGGAAGCACCTGTGTCCACTTAATGGTATAATCTCACAGTGACATTTCTATCCCACAGACTGAAACATAATAACTCCTTATGTTTGCAGCCAACCAAGTTTTCTGTTGTAGTATCATTCAGAATTATAGGAGAAGCATATAACAAACATCCCAGACGCCTGACAGTTTGTGGAGTGTGGAACTGAGCCCTCCTCCCTCCCTCTACTCTCCCTTGCCTAGTCCCAATTATCAAGTTCTGTTCAAGAGAAACTAATTTTCTACCTGACTCCCTACGCACGCACGCACACACACACACACACACACACACACACACACACACACCACACGTATCCCTTGATTTGTATAAATTACCCAGGATAACAAGAATCTTGAAACTTATGAGAGTTAATAAGAAACACCATGAATGAATGAACTTACTTGTGGTCAAACTATAACAAGTAGTCTTTTCAAAAAGATGTATTCATTTTTAAGTAAGCATAATTTAGACATAAACTATAATAGCTTTCTTTAACAGAACAAGGAAAAGGAACAAAACAGAAGAAAAAGAGAAAAGTGAATAAAGTAGGCACCCAAAATATTGCAGCCAAGTCAAGGATAAAAGAAATGTTCGGATACAGTGCCACCTAGTGGACATTGTTCCAAATTGACGCTCTCTGGACTGCCACAGGTTTTCCAATTGGAAACGGGGAAGTTCCAATACTGAGTGCTGTATCTGTCAAAGTAGATTACATTAATTTTTCATCTTTGCTGTCAGAGTACATCTGCAGAGACACGAAAACAACTGATTTGATTTTTTTTTCTTAATTTCAACTGGAGTTCAACTCATAGGAAAAAATGCTGGGATTTCACAATCTCTTCTCCTCCCTAGGGAACACAGCATACAAAAGATCAATTGTGTAACTGTGGTCTTGACTATGGCCTTTACTCGACTTTTCTTAAACAGGACATCCATAAAATGCGGTTCCCAGGAGTGTGATAGGGAAAGCATCCAGTCTACCAGGACCCAGCTCCCTTCAGACCCCTGCATGGCCTATTTGATTTAGGAGTTTTTTGTTTGTTTGGTTGGCGTTTTTTTGGTTTTTTTGGTTTTGTTTGTTTGTTTGTTTGTTTGTTTTGTTTGTACGTTTGTTTGTTTGTTTGCCAAACCCAGGAAATAGCTGCTGCTCATCTTGAGAAGTTGAGCCCACTTATGGAGGCCACACTGGTAAGAATAAATACAAATTCTGAGTCGTACTTTAAAGTCCTTGGCTGGCTATAGGGATTTTAACACTTCCATCGAATTTCCAAGCCACCTTTACAAACTGCTAAATAACTGCTGAGTATATATGATTAATGTTTGTTTGACTGCAATCTGGATACCGTCCTTCTAAATAGTAAAACCACATAGCTCAGCTGCCTAGGTTTCATGTAAAAGGTCAAGTTGCAGGAGTCTGGCGTTTTTCAGTCTGAAATCCTCCTTGGGCTGTGATATGAATCATGTGATCCACTGGTACCTGTCAATCAAATCACCGGAGAAGCAATTTGTACAGCCAGATGCTCCCAACACTATCGGCACCAGCCAGTAGCAAGGGTCTCAGGTGGCTGCCTCCCTCTGCAATACCACAGCAGCTGCAGGGACATCTGGCTGGTTGAACAAGGATTTAACACCCCGATTGCCAGATATAATACAGGGTTCATACACTTGTTAACATATGTAATGCATTCATTTTAACATCTTAATGATACCCTTCTTGTAATTCTTCTCCAACCTAGTTACAAGAATAGTGCATTCATCAGCTGGTTAGCACATGAATGCCGTACTCCGGCTGTTTCTGAAAATGAATGGCCCATTTCCCATTCCTGCGGGGAAGTCCTGCAGACTTCTACTTGGTAAATACCTCAGAGATCCCATCTCCTCCTCCGGACCCAGGCCACAGCGTCCAAGCTCCCATCACTCCTCAGGAAGACAGTTGCCTCTTCCAGCTCCTCTCAGTCTTAGTGCCACAAACTGATGTGCACATGGTGGCTGGAAAGAGCATCTTAAATGCAATGCAAGGGGAGCTTGTCTTCCTCTTCTTGAAATCACTTGGTGACTTCATGACTGGGCCTCTGTGATATTGCAATATATATATATATTAACATTATATATATATGATGGAAGCATCTTCACATATTCTGTTATTCATAAACATTTCATAAACGTTTTCCAACCAGGCCTATTTATGTCAATGAGATAACTCAAGGGATGGGAGCTGGTTGCCAGAGCAACCAAGTACATGATTAGAAGATTGGAGTTTTGCAAGGTATCCCATTGTTCTTCCACATCTTAAGACTTAGAAATTGTTTTGGTAGAGGAGAAAACTAGAACACTTGCTATCTGAAGTCTTTGTGTGTAGAGAAAACAGTAGGTGTTCACTGAGCTGACTGCCTGGCTTCATGGTTCTTCCTCCTCTGCGGGCCACCTCCTCCCTCAAGGATGCTGGCAGGTTATATTCCTATATATTATATTCCTGTTTTGGTCTTGCACTTAGCCAGAATCCCCTAGTGGCTCCTGCAGGAATCATCTTCAGGCGCAAAGCTTTTTTATCTCCAAGAACTGAAAGAGCAGTCACCACCTTGCTGTACAACCTGTGCCAGAGCAGGACTTAGAATCCTTATCTCAGCTTCCCCTGACCCAGAGACAGACATGATTATTTGTCCGTATGATGGCGCAGGTCCTTAGGGGGAGTCACTGAGTACCCAAAGCTAAGAACTTCAGAGTCATGTCTGAGCAGGTACATAATGGGAGATGCCCCTCACCCCAGCTTCCTCAGGCAGAGCCCTCAGCCCTGGGAAAGCTCTCAGAATGGACACCACTCTTCAGCATTCCCAGGAGGAATGGAAGTCCAAAGGGGATTCAGCACCTCAGCAAGAAGAGGAGAGGGAGAAGGCAGAAGGAGTTTCTAACCCCACTGATCCTGAGGGTCAGACCTCCTCCTGCTCACTGGGCAACTGTCATGGAAATCTTTGAGAGCTCCTGGTGAAGAACTTGGCCATCATGGCCACACGGGTACCATTTCTTCCAGGAGTGAGCGGAAGAGACGTTCTACAACTGCTAATGTACTTTCCATACCAAGAGCCCAAGGAACTATGTTCCTTGTTTTCATAAAGAAGAGCGATGCTTCTCCTGGAAGGGCAATGGGTATTCTGGGAATAGAAAATTAGTTTTTATTGTTTAACCTTCATGGTTTAAATGAGGAAGCTTCTGCTGTGGCTAAAGGTCTCCTTGGGCTTTGATTTAAAAAAATGCCTTATGACAGCGGTATTAGTCTTCGTAAAAGCCCAACTTTAAAGTGGCTTCTATTATGCTACTCATTTTTTAAAGGGGGGTATGCAGGGGCTCAATGGAGGAGTGCGGGGTGCCTCTGCTTTGCTCTGCCCACAGCAACAAGAGATGCCAGCCTTACACTATCAGTGCCTTCTACATCACTAAACCTCGCCTCCTCAAAAAACAAAAAAAAAAAAAAAGGCTTCTGCAGTCTCCCAGCCCTTTCTTGATACCCTAGGAATAGGAATCACAGGCAGCCAAGATGTCAGACCAGCCACTGCAGACATTGAGGATGACAAGGGAACGATACAAGCCCCCAGAGAAAAGCCCCTATCAGGCTCATGGTCACAGAGAGAAAGCTGCCCTCTGGAAACAGAATATACCCAAGACCTATAGCCCTAACAAATCTTGAGTGTACAACATGGCTTGCTTCTGACAAGTGACTAGCCACACGTGCTGACTAGTTTTATGTCAACTTGACACAGGCTAAAGTCATCTGAGAGATGGGAACCTCAATTGAGAAAAGGCCTCTATAAGATCAAGCTGCAGGCAAACCTGTAGGGCATTTTCTTAATCAGTGACCAATGGAGGAGGACCCAGCCCATTGTGGGTGGTGCCATCCCTGGGCTGGTGGTCCTGGGTTCTATAAGAAGGCAGGCTGAGCAAGCCAGGAGGAGCAAACCAGTAAGCAGTATTCTGCTGTGTATCAGCTCCCACCTCGAGGTTCTTGCCCTGTTTGGTTTCCTGCCCTGACTCCCTTCGATGATGAACACTGATCTGTAAGCCAAACAGTCCCTTGCTTTTGATCATGCTGTTTCATCATAGCAGTGATAACCCTGACAAGATACAACATGACACATAATTCAAGATGGATATGGGTCATTCACTCATTCACTTTGTGCTTTAAGTTGTAATACTACATGCCTGCCACTGGGGACATAAATGAAAGTCCTCTCAGGTGGATGCTTCTAACTCTGTATCTTTCAAGATGCCCATTCAGAATCTTTTCTTCCATCCTGCGATACTCACAGCACAGATCAAAGCTCACCTCTGACATCACTTACTGGTTAGTACTGGATTGCAACCCACCTGGCCCTGCCTTCTTCCCTGGGGATCCCCTGAGATTGATGTGATGTACACTGTCAACAGTCTTTCCTTGAATGAATGACAGTGATGGCATTGTGATTTAAATAAGAATGTCCCCCACAGACTCCTGTATTTGAACACTGTTTGTGGAGGTCTAGAACAAACAACCTTGCTGGAGAAAGTACTGCACTGGAGACGGGCTTTGAGGGTTCAAAGCCTCCTGCCATTCCCAATATGTGTGTTCATCCCTTCCCGTGTGTGTGTGTGTGTGTGTGTGTGTGTGTGTGTGTGTGTGTGTGAGAACGGGCATGTGTGTTTTACTTATGTACGTGTTACCATATTTGCTGCATGCTGCCAAGCTTCCCTGCTATAAGTCAGTCAACCTATCATGCCTGCCTCTCAGGATCTGTATGTCCAAACAAACCCTGTCTTCTGTTAGCTGCCTTGATCATGATGTTTTATCACAGCAACAGAAAAGTTACTGCAAAGCTTTGGCTCTGTAGGAAGTCTCTGCGGATCTGACTTCAGATTTCCCATAAAGATAGCTTTTGCACACACTAAATATGATTGAGGTTGATTGCAATTCCCAAAACTATGATGGCAAAGGGAGATGGAAACCTACTGGAAAACCACTACATGACTAACACATCTTGATTTGAGAACACCAGTGACCCAAACTTGAGTTTCCTTCTGGGTTTATGAGAAACTCTCTTAGGATACATATTCTTGAACACAAAGGCAAAGAGACAGTAAATGGAATTTAAACTTCTCCCTTGATCCTTCTTTTGTAACTAAGAAGCCTATGAGAAATTTCATTCACATAACGACTCCAAAGTCTCCAGGCAGATATAATGTTTAAATTTTCCAGTGATTTCTAATTTACTTCAGTTGAAATTTGGGAGAAGGTTTTTTAATTTTTTCTATCTATCTATCTATCTATCTATCTATCTATCTATCTATTTATTTACTTGAGATGTAGCTCTGACTGTCCTGGAACTCACTATATAGACCAGGCTGCCCTCAGACTCACAGAGATCCACTGCCTCTGCTTCCTGAGTGCCAAGATTAAAGGTGTATATACAAGCCTGACTAGGCTTTTTCCTAATAATCAACACTGGAATTCTAAAGAATCAGAGTTCCATGAGGGAAAAAAATAACCACTCAAAATGACGAACATTCTGGCTTTGAGTAAATGTTTCTCAATCTATGAAATCTAGCTGAAAGCAGCAAGCAGCCATCAACATTCATGATCCTTTTTCTTAAACCCACTTTTCAGTCTCCCTCCCACGCTGTTTCTGGTTCCCTACATGTGAACTTTAGAAAATAAAATCCCGACCACCCAAACCTTTCAGGCTTGTGTTAACCATTGATGCACTTTCCCACTTGTCCAGAGCTGATGTGTATTAGAGACTGCTGATGGCACTTGTCTCTCTGTCCTTGTTGGTTCTAGTTCTCCTCTCTTCCTCAAGCATCAAGGGGGCAAATGGCAGCTCAGCTGGAGGATAGATGTCTAGCCTTCCTTGAAGCAAACCATAGCCTTCTAAGTCCTGCCAGCTAGCAGGATTCTTAGTACAGAGGTGTCACTGCCACATATGGCCATCCCTTTTTCTATTACCCTTTCCCTATCTAGACATGACAACACAAGAGGCTACCCTGGACACAGGGAAGATAGGGATCTACTGAAGGAGAATCCGGTCCTGAATAGCTCATCTTAGGAGTACAATATGGGGTGAGGGAGAGAAACAAAAACAAAACAAACAAAACCACCACCAACAACAATAACAACAAAATAGCCCTTGATAAGAGTCTTCCAGTTAAGATGATGTCAAGTAACAGTGACGATTTCATTACAGATCAAAGCATCAGAAATGATGGGTTCTCTAGTCTTACTGTACAGTGTTCATATACACTATAAATTCTTACATATACTGACTGTCTCAGGATCAGAATGAGTATTGCTCTGGTAATGATGGCTCTCTCTTACCCGACTTCTCCAGTAACACACTAGAGGATCAGAGGTCTGCTAATAACATAACTTATTGTCATTGCCATCATTGGGTTGGTGGTGTTTGTTGTTTGCTTTTAAGTACATTTATTTGATGTATGTGAATCTTTTCCAGCATGAATGTGTGTACCACATATGTGTAGTGCCCACAGAGGTCAGAAGAGAACATCAGCTGTTACAGATGGTTGGGAGCCAAAATACAAGTGCTGTGAACTAAAGCTAGCATCTGAACAGTACAGATGCAGATACTCACAGCCAACCATCAGACTGAGTCCGAGAATCCCAATGGAAGAGCTAGGGAAAGGACTGAAGGAGCTAAGGGGGATTGCAACCCCATAAGAAGAACAAGATCAACTAACTGGACCACCCAGAGCTCCCAGGAACTAAACTACCAACCAAAGAGTATACATGGAGGGCTCCACGACTCCAGATGCATATGTAGCAGAGGATGGCCTTATCTCACATCAGTGGGAGGGGAGGGAGGCTTGATGGCCCAGCATAGGGAGATACTAGAAGAGTGAGGCAGAAATGGGTCAGGTGAAGGAACACCCTCATACAGGCAAAGGGTGAAGGGGACAGGATGAAGGGATGGTAGGGGTAACCTGGAAGGGGGGTATCATTTGACATTTAAATTAATAAAATGACTAATAAAAAAAGAGAGAGAGGAAGATACTTGAAATCATCCCCCAGCCTCTGTACATACAAGCAGGAGCAAGTGTACATAGACATGTCCATGCAGACACCCACCCACATACACACAATTCACAGCTTAAAGTCTAGTTTTTAAAAGCAAACATGAAAAACAAGTGCAGAGGCTGGAGAGATGGCTCAGCAATTCAGAACACTGACTGTTCTTCCAGAGGACCCTGGCTCAATTCCCAGCACCCATATGGCTGCTCATAACTCCAGTTCCAGGGGCTCTTGCTCCTTCTTCTGCCCTTTGAGGATACCAGACACATATGTAGTGCACAGATATACATGTGGTACACAGACATACATGAAGGCAAAATACCCATATAGATTAAGTAAGTAAATAAATAAATAAATGAACAAACAAAGCAACCATAAGCCCTTTGCTTCTTCCTATTCCCTTCAAGGTACAGGATGTCTTCTTGTAGACAGCAAGGAGACACTTAGAGATCTCTATCTTTGATATCACACCTGTAAATTCTTTTACAGGCAAATACCATACAGGTTTTCTACCAAAAGTTCCTAGAGTGAGATCAACAACCTGGCACACTGAAGGCAGGTGGAGTCACAGCCCCCAGGGCCCAGAATCTCTACTTGACAAATAACAGATGTCTCTCCACTGAGTCCAAACGGACGGTCTAGGGTGAGTGTCCTCCCTGCCACGCATGGCAGTTTTGATTACCGCCTGAACTCGTCGTTCTGCCCAAGCCTGGCTGGCCGGGTAGAACCCAGGAAGGCTGCCAAAATTGAAACTAGGCGTCGCTTTACAAATCAGACACCACATTCATACTAGTGTTTGTTTTATTGTCATAGACTGTTTTGATAGACTTTATAAATTGCGGTTGGTAGAGCTGGACCGGTAGGAGGGTTTTCAGAGTTCTGTGCTAAAGGGGAAAGAAAGCCAAGAAAACCCAGCCACAAACAAAAAATAAAAAGGAGGGAAAAACAAGATTACTTGTCTGACCACAATGAGCTGGGTAAACACCACTTTCTGCATGCCTCTAATGTGATATTACACTCATGTCTGGCATGTGTCACCGCTGCATAGGCTGATCTCTCAATAGCAACTGCAGCTACACCTGAATACTTCTCTGGGTTCACTCAGTCTCTCTTAGAACTAAAGTGAAGATGTAAACCTCCTTTCAGAATGCTTACCACACCCTTCCTATTTTTAGCATTGCCAAGACAAATTAGAAATCTGATTACTGTGGCAAATGACGCGGATGTCACATTAACCAATGGTTTTCATCAAAGGATAAGTACATTTGACAAACTGTTCATTTGACTAGGATAAAAGAGCACATTCTTGGGTATAAGGAAAAGGTCTGGCAAGGTGCCTCCATCCACAGTTGCACCCTATGGATGTTGGTTAACTGTAATGATAAGTTTTGAGTAACATTCATCTCCTTCCTAAAGATCAGGCCTAGGAAGAAATGGGATCTGCCACCTCTAACACACACTGGTGTATTACAATAATGTGTATATTATACCAATACATACTGGCTTATTTTAATTAGTCATTGTGCTTTTAAAAGGATTTTATAAATGGCTAACTTTTTAAATGTAAACTCCTACAGCATAAAAATAAAACAAGAACAAAATTAATTAAATACAGCCCAATTCCTCTTGAGAACCATAAGTATCTGTTAATATTAAAAGCTGCCCCCTCTCTCCTCTCTTCCCCCCCCCTCTCTCTCTCCTCCCTCTCTCTCCCTGTCCCTCCTCCCTCCTTCCCCACCTCTCTTCCTCTCAAAGGCAGTGTTTCATTATGTAGCTCATGCTAATCTCAAACTCACAATCCCTCTGCCTCAGTTTGGGATTACAGACATAAGCCACACCTGGTAACCTTGTGCTTTTAATACAAGCCATTGATTCTTGTCTGGTCTCCGTCCTAGTCTGCCAGTTTCTGAATCTGAACCCAGAGCCTCACCCACAATAAACACACATCCCACTACTAAGTTTCATCCCCAGACCAAGAAAGGCCATAACTTTTTAAAAACTGGTAAAATTATTTTTCCTCTAATCCAAACTGTGTTCACTTATTTAAAGTAATTGTATACTGTATTAAATTATATATACATATGATCACACAGGCAGATAAATAGCTGCCATAAGCAACATGCCTTCTTGAACTTGCTACGATAACATCTATTTTACTGATTCTACGACACTCAGTTTTAGCAAATCATCTCTGAAATTAAGGTGCAAATAGACTCTGTGATGATTACCTTGACTTTTTTAGTCAGTCTATTGTCTTGGTGATGAGACACAATGAAGTAGGCTGAAAAGCTGTGGTGTCTTAAATCTAATAAAATACAACAGTAATTCGAAATGTCATATTTACCTTAAAAGTATTACACCTTAGTCTTTCTACCTGTACTTTTAGCTAACATACTTTTAGAGCTATGCTATCCCTCTGAAAAGCTAAGCCAAAATGGATTGTACCAGTTAAATCTGAACAAATTCAAGGCTCAATGGCTTTGAGAAGACCAGGGTTTACTCTGAGAGGATGAGGCGATGCAAGGAGTAGCCATCTGGAAGCTGAGAGGGAGAGCGCATGGGGGTTCACAGACAGACACGCAGCACTGAGCACTGGACTCCTATGGAGTTTTTGGTGGAGTCAGTAAGTACATTAGTTCTGGGGCAGCAGAATTTCCAGGAGGCTCAGGGAACCCTGACAGGCAAGTATGTTTCTCTCGGCTGCAACTGTTGACACAGTAGTCACCAGTCTTCTCCATCCCCATCTCTCTTGTTGCCCAGCACTCCCAGAAAATAAGAAAGGAGACACCCAATTTCCACCTCGCCCATCACTACATCTCCTGTTCTGGACGCCTCCCTCTCACCACACTGTTGGGAATTGGTTCTAATGCTCTGTCTATTTCGGCTCCCAAAAGCTGCACTTCCAGACCTGTGGGTCCCTGCCCTGAGCTGGCTTCGATTGATAATAAAGAATTGCTGTACAGCCAATGGCTGGGCAGGGAGTCGGGGCAGGACTTTTAGATTGTCTGGGCAAGGGACCGAGAGGGGGGAGGGGAGAGACAGAGAATGACCATGATAGGGAAGCAGAAAGATGAAACTTAAAGGCCCACCAGCATGTAAGAATCTGTGACTCCCTAGGGGCCACTTCTCTGATTGGGTCTGGGGTAGCAGAGATGAAATATAGATTCTAAAAGATGTTACCTCAGGAATGACAGAGGGGAGTGTTTGCTAGTCGTGGAGAGGTTTAGAAGTCCTCAGCCGTTGAGCTAGTCAAGGCATTGCAAAATTAGTTGGCGTGTGTGTGTGTGTGTGTGGTGTGTGTGTGTGTGTGTGTGTGTCTTTCATCCATGAATCCAGTGAGCTTTTGGGCGGGTGCAGTGTAAGCATGACCGCCCCTCCTCCCTCGAGAGCCAAAGTGATTTAACAAATTCACACTATACATCTGACAGCAAAAGGCCAATTACACTACCCAGCTCCTTATGGGAGCCCAGGCCACTGGTGTACAACAGGGAATCCTACAGAAGCCAATGGGGAAAGAGCTATCATAAAGTCCTGGGAACCTAGAACATGGATTTTAGATCAAGGATTCAAACTAACAACGTGATCGCCTACTAACTATAGTCACTCGGCTTCTCCTTCCAGATAGGCTATCAAATCCCTCCTCTTAAAAGCAAGGAAAGAAATCGACCACTGCCACCTTTGAAAGACTTCTCCTTAAGACAGCCTCATCAGCTCTTTTACAGATTACTAAAGGACAGAGTTAACAGCACTTCAGGAGCCTTGCCCTTCAGTTCCCGTCAAGTCAGCAGACTATATGATGTCAGTGCAGACTTACCTTTTGCACGGCCCCTTGAAAGGCTTCTTTAAGTCTCCTGCATGAGTCTGGTAGTGCTTCTGTGTCTTCACTCTCCAGAGTCGAGTCCAGCAAACCTGTGTTTTCATGGAGTCTCAGAATTCTGTAAAAGCAGTGAGTGCTGTCTTCTGATATTCTGTTAGGATCCATCTAAGAGGGGAAAGGATAGCAAAGGGGTTATGGTTAATGAAGTGTGACTTGATAACAAAAGGGCTATGCTTAGAGTTTTTCTATCCCCCAGTGGTTGGTAATTAATAAAATTATCCTCAAGTCAGCCATGGTGGTACACACCTTTAATCCCACCATACGGAAGGCAGAAGCAGGCTAGTCTGTGAGTGAGAAGCCAACTTGGTCTAAAAAGTGAGTTCTAGGGCAGCTA
Organism: Mastomys natalensis; assembly: GCA_021653895.1. Taxonomy (NCBI): domain Eukaryota; kingdom Metazoa; phylum Chordata; class Mammalia; order Rodentia; family Muridae; genus Mastomys; species Mastomys natalensis. Next base: position 625,210 of record JAJTUV010001271.1, read on the forward strand.
GAGAGGTTACACAAAGAAACATTGTCTTGAAAAAAAATACATTATATATATACATATGTATATACATACATATATATATATATAATTTTATTTTAATATATATTAAAACATCTTTTTGGTGTGCATGAATATGTATGCATACATGTGTGAATGGGTCTGAGCACCTGTACATGCATATGTGATGCACAGGAGTGTATTCCACACTCAACTTTAATTTTTTGACATGAGGTAATTCATTGAACATGGAGCTCACCTATTGGCCAGACCGGCAGCCAGCAAGACCTCAGGATCCTCCTGTCTCCATTTCCCATCGAAAGGATTTGCGTAGCACGTACTTTATTGATGGACCAATCTCCCCTACACTGGCCACACTGACTTCTCATTCATTTTGATGAGTAGCTGACAATCACCCCTGATACATGATGCCATGGATTCTTAACAACAAAAATGTATGTGTGTAATTTACAGGGAATGAACTTCTTCATGGACAGAAGAAGATATCACAGATATCATATGTGATCCCAGCAGGCAGGGAAACACTCATTAAGCTGGATTGGTGGTTCATAGTTATAAATCTACTTGAGAAGCCAAAGCAGAAGGATCAGGGTTTGAAGACATCCTGGGCTACATAGTGATTTCCAGGCCATCCTTGGCTACCATATAAGACCCTATCCCATAAACAAGAATAAGACACATGCAACATGGTAGAGAAAACCACATGGAGATGAAGCCCACTGGAAGAACCAAAGCATGAAGCCTGCATAAATCAGGCAAAATTAGCAAAATCTTTAGCTACTGTTTCCGCTGACCTTCTTCCTTAGTCTATGAGTATTTTGATGAGTGAAAGAAGGGAGTGAGAAACCCATCTGCACCTCAAGCAAAACCAGAAGCCACGACTAAGTTCTCTTTCTGATGAGTACTATGTAACTTCTCTTTCTGATGAGTACTATGTAACTTCTCTTTCTGATGAATACTATGTAACTTCTCTTTCTGATGAGTACTAACCAGCACTCCTCACCTGGATCCTACAAATATGTAAGAGTGACATCTGTCATCACTTTAAGGTGGAAAGGATACTCGTTCAGGCTACATGGGCAGGTGCTAGGAAATGCTAAAATATAAGCATTGTCTTACCCAAACACATCCCCCATGAAGTTACCAGCTGAACGATGTCCCGTCCAGCATCTGTGTGTGCTGTTCCAGAAGCTTCTCTTCTATTTCCCAAGCTCCCTCGAGGTTTTTCAGTGGCCTCCATCACCATAGAAAAGGGAGTGTGATCGTTCTTCTTGGTTTTTGTTTTGTTTGTTTTTCAAGATAGGGTTTCTCTGAGTAGCCATTGCTGTCCTAGAATTGGCTTTATATAAACAAGGCTGGCCTCGAACTCAGAGATCTGCCTGCCTTTCCCTCCTGAATGCTTGAACTAAAGGTCTGTGCCACTATCACCCAGCTGAATTTGACTTGTCCTCTTCCTCCAAAAGTCAAAGTATTTCATGAGCACCTAGATATCAGTAGATAAAAACTAGACCAAACGCAAAGTTTATAATAACCAAAGCCCAGTCAGAAATAAACTATCTCTTTCCCCGATTTAATTAAAATACTCAGAAAGATGTATGCCATTATAACCAATCCTCAGGAACAAACTAAAAGGTACTCTCTCTATACACACATAGACACGTTTTATTATTCTAGTCATGCAAATATAAGGATCATCTAAGCCTGGAGAGATGGCTCAGCAGTTAAGAGCACTGACTGCTCTTTCAGTTCCTGGCACCCACATAGCAGTGCAAACTGTTTAACTTCAGTTCCAGGGAATCTGACACCCTCACACAGACATATGTGTGGGCAAAACAACAATGCACATAAATAAAATAATTTTTAAATTTTTTTATATTTCCAGACACACACACACGTACTTGTTGCCTATAACTCCAGCTCCAAGAGATCTGATCCCTAGTATAGTCACATACACACACAGACATATACACACATATAAATAAAAAATAAACATTAAAACTCTAAAATATATAAGGATAATCTGCAAGCATAGGTGAGGTCATACCATGAAACAAAATGACTTGCAACGCATATTTATTTCCTGTATTTTCTTTACAATAATGAGTACAAATCAGAGAGTGTGAACTTTCACTGAAGGGCAGCTGTCAATCATAGCTGGGTTCAGACCTCAGAAAAGTTGAATTCTGCAATGGCTTACTACCAGACAAGAGCTGAGCTGAAGAGACGATGTGGCATTAAGAAATGCCTAGAGAGCTGGGCGGTGGTGGCTCATGCCTTTAATCCCAGCACTTGGGAGACAGAGGCAGGCAGATTTCTGAGTTCGAGGCCAGCCTGGTCTACAGAGTGAGTTCCAGGACAGCCAGGGCTACACAGAGAAACCCTGTTTCAAAAAAACAAACGAACAAACAAACAAAAAGAAAGAAAGAAATGCCTAGAGACCCTAAACAAAGTCTATTAAACTTGCATTCTACAAACAAATTAAAGCTATCTAACAGAAGCAGCAGGCTCCAACACTGTCGGTATTCAGGGTGCAGCTAATCACCAACATGGGCTCATGGGGAGCCACATATTAACTGGATCCAAGGTCATGTTCTCGGTTTTGAACTCTGAGAAATAATTCTTTAAAGAGTTAAATAAAGAAATACAAATAGCTATTCTGTTATTAACATGAATGCAAATCCCCTCCACCCCACACCAAGATTCACTAATAATTAGCACAATGCTGCATCATCTAATAATAGTACATGATTTGGAACAAATAAAAAGGTGGAATAAAACATAAAATAAAAATGGCAGTGACCAGCTCTCATTTGGATCCTTCAGTCAATTTTATCACGTGCCTAAGTTAGATTCAATTGTTGAATCTTTCTTCAAATACTTAAAAAAAAAAATATCCGTGAGAGTCACTATTCAGGTCTCCGTAATGTTTAAGACCCCATTGATTATTACCAAAAAAGAAATAATGATTACTCGGCAAAAATTAACTTTGTCCACTTATTTGTTTTCTTAAGCATCATAAGTTAGAAATCTGCTTTGTATCTCTAACTGTGTTTTCTCCTTCAGGTGCCCAGGAAGGAAGGAGGTTTGAGAGGTACAGGGCAAATGCGCAGGTAACCAAGGACAGTCTGTGGAAGGAAAGCAGGACAAGGAATACAGCTGATGGGCGAGACTTACAGAGTGTTGAGTGACCAAATACATGTAGCTCCCACCCAGCAGCATACTCTGGGGTACAAGGCAGTCTAGATAGAGCATTTCCACGGTTGAAAACCTGTACCATGTTAGCTACTAGACACTTACTTTGCATAATAGTAAATTAGAAATGGGAAAGATGGCAAATCATTTGAAAGACCCTTTCAGTCCATTAACTATGACAGGTCCTGTGATAGATGCTGGGGTTGGTGGGGAGGGACTGAACAAACAAGCTGTCTCTGACTTCCTGGAAGACATATCAACCCGAATTCCACAAAAGAGCATAGCAAACTGAGTTACCATGAGTCACACCTACACATGAACCTGAAAACACTAAATCTTGAGTTATCTGATTGTTAAAGGAAGATTGGAGCTGGGGAGGCATCTGTCTGCCATACTGGAGGCCCTGAGTTCCATCTCCAGTACCACACACACACATAACACAGGGACTTTGAAAATGCATCTATCCCTATTGAATGATGTTGTGGCTATGAAATAAACGTGTGTGTGTGTGTGTGTGTGTGTGTGTGTGTGTGCGCGTGTGTGTGAACTTCCTTGAAACCAATCATTCATAGGGTTAAATGAGGCAGGATGCTTGACATTTGGGCTGCTTCCTTATCAGTTTTTCAAACAAGCTGCCTGCCCACCTCAACATCAGATCTGCAGTAGTAACTGACTGAGGTCCTGGGTGAAACGCATGTGCACAGGGAGAGTGAGGGGCAGCTCAACAGCAAAACAAAGCTCCAGCTTTCTGAGAACCTCACCTTACCCCTTACCCTAAACTTGAAAGTTGAGTATAGTCCTCCCTTTCCACCCCCCTCTCTCTTCTCTCTCTCTCTCTCTCTCTCTCTCACACAACACACACACACACACACTACACATATTCATCACATACATCATCATATACATGCACATCACACACACACATATACAACAAGCATACACACAGCACACCACATCAAACACACACACACACACACACAACTTTATAAGCAAGATTTTAGGAAGACTTTTTTTTTTTTTTTTTTTTTTTTTTTTTTTTTTTTTGTCTTTGAAAACCATAGTATGAATGCTATGTAGTAAATACATAGCATAAACCACAGGGCAACCTTTTGGCAGGCCTGGTGGGAAAAAAAGCAATCTACACCAGATCTTGCCTTTTTTTTTTGAAATGTAGACATAGGCAATCTGAAACACCCAGGATTCTTTTTCATTGGTTTTGGTTTTAATTTTGGTTTTGTTTGTTGGGTTTGGTTGGTTGGTTGGTTGAGTGTTTTGATCCAGACTGGCCTGAAACTTCCAATCCTTCTGCTTCAGAGAATTCATATTATTTTTGTTCTGTATCTTTAAACTATAGTAAATCTAGTTTGCTTTATCTTAAAGTGTAAATGTATTCTCTGACAGTGGATGACTTCATTGTCATTCAAATACATTCAGAAATTCCAAATATTTCATCCAGAACTTAAAAACTTAATACAACTTTAAAAGAAAAAATATTCAACACCAATACCTAAGTACAGAAGAAGATTTTCGTGACATATAAAAATGAAAAGGATTGTAGATCGAATCTTTGTGTACCCAAAAACCTATCCTCAACAACTATCCACCAATGGCAAAATCCTTGCTTCACGCATAAGCTATGGTCTCCCAATGCCTGCACAGTCATTTTGGAACATTTTCCAAACATCTACATGTCATGGGCAAGGGATTCTGGATGTATCTCTAAACTGATTAGGATTCCCTTAGATGTCAAATGCAGTTTATCAAACTCAGTGAGATGCAGTCAGAATGCTCAAACATTTTTCCTAATACTACTCTGGTGATGGCGGCAACCTTTTAAAAATGCAGTGACAGACCTGGGTTCAGAATAATGACTAAAATTATTTTAAGTAAATGTCAGAGAGACTCAATCCTTGTAATGTGACCACGACCTAGAGGTACAGTCAGTGTACTTGGGAGAGTGTTTGCCTGACTCGTTCAGTCCCAAGCACCACATCATATAAATGGGGCATAGTGATGCATGTCTGAAACCCTAGTCTTGGAGGTGTAATATTCTTGGCTATATGACAAATTTGAGTCAGCCTGCACTACGTGAGACCCTAGCTAGGAAGAAAGAGATGGGGAAAGGGAGGAAGGGATGAGGGAAGGAAGAGGGAAAGAGAGGACAAACATTTGTATCCAGGATTCTGATGGCATTAAATTCTCCAAACGAAAATCATCTGGCTATCTCATGTGTTTACACTGGGAAAAGGTTATTTTATATAATTCTTATGCCATCAACTATAGTGTGATAGAAAGTGACCAGGCCATTAGGGTGACAGACATCTCATGCCACCCTACCACCATAGAATTCCCTCAGAAAAATTAAACAAGAAACCAGCTAGTGACTCCTTCCTCCACAGCCACCCCAAGGGGTCCTGGTAAGCTAAGAGCCCCTAGAACATGCTCACCTCATACTTCTTTCAAGTTCAATGTTCATGTCACCATCACTGCTGGGAAAAGATGTTATGACCCTAACTAACAGGTTAAAAAACAAGACACTGGGAACTACTGCATATCTTCTGGACTAAAGTCTCTTTGCTAAGAATTGTAATAGGCTTTCATTGGATGCATACACTATCCCCTGACACCACACACATAAAGACACGGGGACTGCATATAGAGTAATTCTTAAGTCAGTCACGAAGCATTTAATAGTGGCATGAACTATGCAGGCTCTCCAGACACATCCATTAAAATGCCAGCTGGCAGAAGACAAGAGACAAGCCACTCTTCATTGATCCCTATGTACCCCAAAGAAGGATGGGGGTGTTTACTCACATTCATACAAATTTGTGTGATTCATATCGAAAGCAAACCGCTCAAACCTTGTCTGAGGAAGAAAATCTCTACAGGTACCAAATGTGATTATGAACACAGAGACACTGGTTTTCAGAAGTGCCGGTTTACGGTCGGTCTATTTTTGCATTAGTGGGTAACCACAGCAGTGGTATCAAATGCAAACCAGTAGATCTGAAGGCTTAACAAAGCCTGTGATCTAACGTACAGTTCGAGACTTAGGCACATGTCAAAAACCTATGCAGCCCAAGCAATGACACATTTTAATGCATCCAGTTTGGTTTAGTAATCACCTTTGATTCTGGAAACAAACGAAGTCCAAACCCAACTTTCTTTTCCCATAAAAATATGCACAGTCAGCCCCCCACTTCCTCTGAGAAAGAATTCATAGCACCAGACAAGAGTATTTGAATGAATCCAACCAACTGGACTGCAATTTCCAAGAAAACACAAGAGCACAAACCACCAGAAAGCATAATATTACAAATTTACCCCTTCCTCTCTCTGCCATCTCCCCAGGCTTCTGAATCTTTAGCACGGAGCTTCCTCCTCTTTTCACAGGTTGGTTACTGGCTAGATTGTAGTCAGGCTATACTATCTCACACACACACACACACACACACACAGAGGCACCTTCCTTCCTCCACCCACAGTGGGCAGGCACAGTGGGGCTGTCCCTTCACCCTTCAGAACCTGAGTTCCAGAGGAGCAACAGAGCCCCAGCACGGAGACCTAATAGCGGGCCACTCTGCGAATCATCCCTAGTTGTTCCTAAGACTACTGACACCCTCTCTTTGTGGTCCCAGAGTGCAAGGAAAGCAAGGCAGCCACTTGTTAGTGACGTTGGGAAGCTTAGATGCCCCAAGTAAAAGTTCTCACTTTCCCTACTTTCTCTAAATGAGTTAAAGTTGGTTCTTAACTCCAGGTGAGAAATTCAAGGTAGGGAGAGAGCGCGCGATCACTTGAGGCACAAGAGGGGAGTGGCCAATGCTGCATCTTGTGTGTGTGTGGGGGGGGGGGGGGGGGAATTCAAACCCATCCTCAGCTAGAACCAGAGGAGCTCAGCTTCTGCACTCTGCGCTGAGGGGAGACGGCGCAGATGAGCCTGGCTGGAGGCCCCAAGTTCCCCTCCTTGGAGAATCTCTTTCCCTTCCAGAATGAGCGAGATCCTAGGAGCCCAGCCCTAGGGCCAGACTCAGTTTCCCGGGCAGAGAATCGGGCAGGGAAGTCAGCTACTCACCTGCGCTCGAAAGTACAAGAACAGAGCGATGCTGCAGACCACCTGGCCCAGTCCCAGCCCCAGGAGGGCCAGGAACATGGAGCGGGAGGCCGTGGGGGGCGGCGGTGGAGCCGGTGCAGAAGGCACGGGGTGCAGCGAACCCTCATGCGGGGTGCCGGGGCAGCCGCCCATCTCCTCCGAGCCGCGCAGGTACTTGCCGTAGTCTCTGCTGGCCCGGCGCATGGCGCGGCGCCCGAAGTTCGGGCGCCCTGCTCCGCGATCGCTCTCTCCCTTCCTCAGCCTCCCACTGCCAAGCAGACTCCCGGCCAGGCGGCCCCTGCCCCGACCGGTTCCAAGGTCCTGGCAGTGGCTCCCCGGGACGCGGGAGAGATGGCAGGGTACCCCAGGCAGCCCTAACTCTTATAAACCTCGTGGAGAGGGCTGGCCTCCGGAGCCAATCAGCCTCTAGCAGGGTGTCTCTCTCACTCCCACTTCAGCCCTCCTTCCTTTCCTTCGCCCTCCCCCTCTTCCTCAGTCTCACCAACCCGCCTCCTCCCTCCCCATCAGGGCCCTCTGAGGTGGAGGCTGTGGGTTGGGTCCAGTGGTTGGTTCCTGGCTCTCTCAGCTGGCCCTCATCCTTTGCATCTCTGGGCCTCAGTTTCCTCTGTAAGATTTAAAAAGTTAGCACTAGTGAACTCCGAAGGCCCTTCCTGTAAACCACTCTCAAAATTTTAGATGAGGCCATCTTCAAGGATGCTGAGGTTTGGCCTCAGTTTTGCCTCCAAATATAGCCTCTGGGGCTTGGGAAGACTTTGGGAAATTCTAGAACTCCCTCCCAAGTCGTTCTATCTTCATCTTAAAAGTGACTTTAAATGGAGCAGATTTTTAATGATGCTCCAATGAGCCTATAGACTCCTGTAAGATAGGAAAAAAGTAGGAAAAGGGAGCGGTCGGGGGAGCCAGGAAGAACCAGACAAAGTGATGGATAAAGGGGTGCAGTACTGCAAGCAGGCTTCCCAGGGTGGGGACAACCAAACAGTCAGGAGAGCGCTGAGGACCAGAAAGATGGTTCACCGGGTGAAGGCGTTTGCAGCAAATCTTGAGGACCTGAATTTGTGGAAGAATCCTTATCGTCACCCCTCGCCCTCGCCCTCGCCCTCGCCCTCATCCTCATCCTCTAGCACACACACACACACACACAGAGAGAGAGAGAGAGAGGAGAGAGAGAGAGAGAGAGAGAGAGAGAGAGAGAGAGAGAGAGAGAGAGAGAGAGAAGAGAGAGAGAGAGAGACAGGCGGGCAAATAAATACTTTTGTTGTTATTGTTTTGCTGTCATTTTTGGTTTTGTTTGTTTATTTTTTGAAACAACTTCTCTGTATGTAAACTAGGCTGGCCTGGAGCTTGTTATACGGACCAGGCTGACCTCAGACTCAGAGATCCTCTGGCCTCTGTCTCGGCCTCGGCCTCGGCCTCTGCACCTGCCTCTGTCCCCTCTCTCTGCCTCTCTCTGCTTCTCTGCCTCTCTTCCTCTCTCCTCCTGAGTGCTAGGATTAAAGACATGTACCACACAGCAAGAATAAATGTATGGGTTTTTTTTAATTACTTTTAAAGAATTTTGTTTTTAACATCTTGAATCAGAATTATGCCTTTTGGGAAGAAACATTAGCTCTTACAAATTCTGGTACGTGTTCACGGTATACATGCTCAAAGTATCTGACACATCTTCAAAGGTGAGGTGCTGTCCCTTATAACACCTATAAACCTTGGGCTGTCTCTAACCTTTTTAAGTAGCACTTGTATTGGGCATTTGTCTCAGCCTAGTTCTTTAACGTCAATGATACTTCCACAGGGGTCATGTGTCACTAGTGACCTATCTCTGAGATAATGGTGCTATCTCACTGTGCTACAATGAGATCCACTGTTCCTCTTAGTCCTTTAATGAATCTCTTATCTAGGGACAATTTTGAACATACGGCATCAGTCATTCGGAAAGTATTGATTCACTAGACTCCACAGAGCTTCCAGTACTGACCCATGGCATGTCTCAATAGCAAGAGTCTAAATCATTTATGCCACTTGTTATTTAATCTTGAAAATCTTTAGTATTTGGGTAAGTACATCATTGTGACAGAAGTTTCTCAAAGCTATGATTTTTTTTTCCTTGAGAACTTGAGTTGTATCATTAGCCACAAATACCACCGGTTGTTCTTCAATTGACAAGCGCGTCTTGTTCATTCTCCAGAGGAGCCAGTTTACCTGTCATATGATCAGCTTGCAACCTAGACATCAGCGCTTCTGCAAGACTACCACCTCATTCTGTAGCAGAAAGGTTCGAATGCATACATCCCACTCTGCCCACAGGATATAGTTTTAAAAACTCTGTAGCCAAGTGTCACACTACAACAACACAGACTTTTACTGGCCTATCAGGGACATTCTTTTGTTTTTAGGATTACTTGTTTTATTTATGTGCATCGGTTTTCGTCTGCATGTGGACATGCATCACATGCCTGCCTGCTGCCTTCTAGGTCACAAGAGGGCATCAGATACCCTGGAAAGGAGGTTACAGATGCTAGTGAACCACCTTGTGGGACCTGGAAACCAAACCCAGGTCTTCTCCAAGAGCAACAAGTTGTCATAACTCAAGGGACATCTCTGCAGCTTCAATCAAGGACACTCTTAAGTGGAAAATGGCTTTTGTTTTTCTGTACATGTTTCAGGCTGGCTCTCCTTGCTTTGTGATATGGCTAGATCATTCTGTCAGTGTTAATGTCTGCATAGTGAAACCTGAACAAGTATATAAATAAATAAAACCAAGTCACAGCGATGCTATACTATAAACATAGGTGTGACCCTGTTAAGGTGTGAAGAGGACCCTTAGAGAAATATTGCTCTCTTAGACAAGCTGTTCTTAATTTGTGGGTCGTAGCCCCCTTGGGAGTCACATATCAGATATCCTGCATATCAGATATTTATATTATGATTCATAACAATAGCAAAGTTACAGCTATGAAGTAACAACAAAATAATTTTATGGTTGGGATCCCCATAACACGAGGAACTGTATTAAAGGGTTGCAGCATTAGGAAAGTTGAGAACCATTATCAAAACTTCTTTTGGGAAAGCCACGCACAATACAGCTAGTTTTAGTGTATTTCATAAGTACTTGGTCAAAAGAAGTTTTGAAGGTTGTAGCACTTGGGGATTCTAAAGCAAGCGAGAAAGAAGAAAGACATGTTATCCAGGAGAAGGAAACGAATTAGGTGCAAGTGAGGAGCTTAGAACTGAGAAACACTAAGCAACGGGGCCACTGTTGGGAACTGTGTGTCCACCTCCACGTTTCTCAGCAACAAAGAATATCAGTCATTACCCTCAGGCCCTGGTGATTGCTTCTCCTAGTTAACTAGTATAGGTACCCCGATTTCATAAACATTTCCTACATCCAAGTCTACACAACAGAACTCACCAGGGCCTCTTCTTGAACCATCAGACCACCACAAGGATAGAGGCTAATCTTCACATTCCCGCTGCAGTCTGAGACAACCTGGGTCCATCTTTGATACAGTGCACTCTAGGTTAAGCTTTCTCCTGAAGGTAAGTTGTTGTGACCAAGGTACTCAACTATGTATACTATCTTCAACAAGACCCAAAGTGACAAGTTTAAAGTAAGAAAGCACTTGGTTTTAAATATGTAATTTCTGTCGGATGAGGAATCGATGCATGGGACTCACGGACTGATCTGAGGTTGGGATTGAGAGATGACAGACCATAGGCAGACAGATACTCTGGAAGGATGTGCAGGCACCTGCCCAAGGTATAGTTCTTAAAGAGGCAGTCCACTGGGCGGGGAAGGCAGCTGGGTATACTGTACACATAGTCAAGGCACAGCGAGAGAGGAACACTGATGCTCAGCTGGCTTTCTCCTCTTCACATGGTACCTGGCCCCCACCATAAACAGAAGAACAGGGAACAAAGAACTCTGACAAGGTCCATGTAACCTAGAAAAAGCATTCAAACACAGTGTTAAACATACTGACTGGTTCAAAAGATAGCCACCTTTCTCCCTATCTGTCCAACAAGAGCAATTTAGTTTTCTGAACACTACTTTTCGAGGTAGGCACGGAGCTAGGATTATCAGCATCATCGAATTATGGGAAGACCTAATTTAATTGATGCAGACAACTTGTAGTGTGCTGGTTATTATTATTTGGTGATGGGTGCATAAGAACAGCAGCAGGGGAGACACTGGCAGGTTTCTGGCTCCAGAGAATAGGTGAGACCATAAATCAAAGAGAACATGACAGAAGGCTTTGGTGACGCCATAGGACAGAGTCATGGGAAATTCACATTTAACTCACCCTCTCTAGTGTTCTCTTATCTGTATTCTGCATGTAGAGTTCATACACCTCTTCATACTCATAAGCTTTTGATATATCTTTTCATTGCATCATTTGGAAATGTCTGGTATCTATGAGTTATCGCTGTGCAGTAAAGAATAAGTATTTTGAGAGAGGATTGGCTAATCTGCTATTTTGAGGCATTGATTGAAATGATCATGGAGGCTGATGGGTTTGGTAGCTTCTGTCTCTATGGCCCTCCTGACTATAGCCACCAGAGAAGTCTGTGTAACACCCCTGTCTCTCCTTATCCCTTGGAGCCAAGGAGCATGTATTCATCTCTCATTGCAGATATAACAGATTTAGTAAGTGAAAATAATGGAGACATATATTATCTTGCAGCTGTCCCAAATATTTCTTTATGGATTTTGTGAGGCTTGTTTTGCTTTTTCTGGAGTCTCTGGAGGAGAATCACCTTCCCTTGCTTTTTCCAACTTCTAGCCTCCACCTACATTCTTTGAGACATAGGCCCCCTCTTCGTCTTCAAAACTCATCAATAAAACCTCTGACCTCTGCTTCTGTCCTTACATATTCTTTCTGACTTCCACCCATCAGTCTCCCTCTTATAAAGAACCCTTTGCTAACACTGCACCTGCTCAGATAAGCTGGCTTTATACCCTGATCTTAAGACTCTTATGTAGCCGCCTGAAGCCACAGACCAACTGAATTCACCTGAAAGGGGGGCTGGAAATGAAAAAAGGGACGGAAGGGTGGAGAAACATGAAGCCAAGATAAAATTTTCTGATCAAGGCTCAAAGTTTAATATTCAGCTATTCTAATTTAAAGGGAAAGCCCCAACAAACCCCTTCTTGTTTCAGCCAGGGATGGGTGGGGGAACCTATCCTTAGTCACTGCTGGAGATGGGTGGGGGAACCCATCCTTAGTCACTGCTGGAGATGTCTCAAGGCAAGCTCAGTGGGCAGTTTATTCTTCTAAGTTCCTGTAGCAGGTTGTATGTACAGCCAAGGTGGGTAACTCCACCTAGGTCCTATTATTTGGTCTATTGTGGTAAACAAGGTCTTTTGGGCCTGCTCAAGGCTAGAAGTAGGGCACAATTCCCCCTTATTAGTTTTTTAAAGATGAGCACTTCCAGCAGCTGGACAGGGCACAAGATTTCATCCCATCTAGGGTAAAGAGTGGCTGGGCGACCCTACCTGGCTTAGGTTGGTGTCTATATTACTCCTTATTACACGTCATGGAGAACATATATAGGATTATTGATGTATGCCTCTGTCTTAGGTCATAGGAGCTCAAGAACACTCTTACCTGTCTTTGACTTCCAGCCATCTATAGCAAACTCTTTTCCATACAGACCAAAGCCACATTCAGACCAAAGGACCCGTGAGCATGCACTCAATGCATTTTTTCATAGCCATGGATAACTGTCATAATGAATAGCTGAGCTTGCTGAGAGCGATCCTGTGTGAAGGCAACCAATCTGTATAAGATACAAGGTTCAAACGTTAAAAGCAACAAGATTATCTAAGCAGTGTAGAAAATAAAGTTGTAAGTGGGAATGTCCCAGATATGTAATCCAGCTGTTAATTGGCAGGGATCAGACACAAAGTCTGGCCACCAGGTATGTAGTGAGTGGCTTTAAGTACTGATAAAAAAACACTTACTCTCCAGGAAGAGTGGAGACTATATGCCAGGTTAATTCAGCTGGCTGATAGGGATTTTGAGCCATCTTCATCATTAGAACCATAAGCATTAAGCTCAAGATCTGTGTCCACTTGACGGACCAATCTTTCAGGCAGCCATCGGGCTCCATTTTCTTTTTGTGAAAAAACATAGACTGAGCCACGACTCCAAATTAAAACAGGGTCGGGACCATTCCATGTATTAGTTAGGGGTCTTTCCATTTGACCCTGGCAAATGAGCTGGAAGTGACTGGATGCCAGTGGCGATCTACTGCAGACTGACATTTAGCATCAGTTTGCAAAAAATTTAAAACAAATAAGACAAAAGCAAGGTATGTTATTGGTGACCTTGGAGGGTATAATTCCCCCTCTTATTAGTTTTTAAAAGTCAATTTTTTAGAGTATTTTTTGTAGAACCAGGGCAGAAGCACCAGTAGCTGTTCTTCTCACACTCAGAGAGTTATGGAGATATTATTTTAAAGTTCTATAATATCTGTTTTACAATTTTTTGTCCTTGAGGATAATAAGGAACCTCAGTAATATGAGTAATATTAAATTATCATCAAAACATCTCAAATATCTGACTGTAATAGCCACTATCTTAGTCTGATATGATTTTTCAAGCATAGAAAAATAATGTAGGCAATAACTAATTACATTTTTAGTTTGTTTTTTTTTTGTTTTTTGTTTTTTGTTAAAGCAGTTGTAACTAGAAAGTCTGAAAGGTGTCAAGTCACATGTACATATTTTAATTTCCCAAAATCAGAAATGAGTAACATCCATTTGTCATGATTGATTACATATAAGTCTTCAAAGCTTAACACCATTATGAGAAAATTGAAGACACTGAGAAAAAGGTTTTGTAATTTGACTTGCACACTTTCTATAAACATCAAATTATTGTCTCAAGCTATTACTATTTTGATGATGTAAAGAATAAGATTGTATGGCCAGTTGTTTCTGTAATGTCTATAATCTGCCTGGTATACAAATCTGTTGAGGCATTGTCCTGGGGTCCAGGCAATCCAATATGAGCTCTTAAATGTCTTATAAAGTTAAGGAACAGTACATATTTCTTAAATTAAGCTGTATTTGTATAAATAACTGTAAAACTTGGGAATTACCAATACCTAAAAAAGGAACAATTTCAAGCAATTATAAACCATGAGCTATATACTGGCTATGAGTATACAAATTGAAAGCTTGATTTTTTTTTTTTTTTTTTTTTTTTTTTTAGCATTTTAAACAGTGGATACAGCACATAATTCAATTATTTGTGTGGAAGCAGGGTGAAACTCAAGAAAATGAACATGTGATCTAATTACATATACTGCCTTCTCAATAGATGAGCTGTCTGTAAATATAGTAAACACTTTTTCTATGGGCTGTATGTGTAGTAAATTTACAGGAAATACAAAAGCATGTATAGAGGAAAATTGTAACAACTTGTCTTTTGGATAATGATTATCAAATTTGCCTAAAAAGTTTGCCATGTAATAGGCCAAATATCAGTATTTTTCAATAACCAATTTAATTGTTATTTGGAATAAGAAATAAACATCTCATCCAAAATACTTTAAGAATTCTATCTTACAATTCTGTATTAACACAGTAACAATTTCATAATAAGATATTCAAACTTTACTTGCAGATGAAGAAAGATAAATCCACATTAATGGTTTCTTTTGCCAAAGGGCTGCTGTGAGCACATGAGTAGCAATAATGTAAACAGCCAACAATTGATCATAGTCTATATAATGTATAATGTATCTGTTGATAACTAACAGCTTCCTCTACTTTCTGCAAAGCTATTCCTCCTTTATCAGTCAACTGTCAAGGGAATTAGGATTTGCATTCCCCTTGAGAATATCAAACAGAGGCTTAAGTCCTCTTGTGGTGAGCTTATTAACATCTCTTAACAACTTTTGAAAATCATTAAAAGAAAACCAATTTTTTTTTTTTTTTGCATGTACACCTGCAAACCAGAAGAGGGAACTAGATCTCATTACAGATGGTTGTGAGCCACCATATGGTTGCTGGGACTTGAACTCATATTTCTGGTTGTGAGTCTAGCCTTTAACGGCTGAGCCATCTCTCCAGCCCCAACTATCCATTCTTATTGGAATTTTCTGTGCCATAATCTGCTTAGGATATAACTGAGGTCCCAAACATTGAAAAGATATTGTCTCCAATGTTTTCCCCAAGCAAGAAGCACTCCCCAAATTTTAAAGTATGAGAGCAAAGGCTTGCAGTAAAACTCCTTCAGAGGGATCAGCTAATAAAATATCATACAATGAATAATATACACTGAAAGATTCAAACTCCTAACTTCTTGTATTAAAGCAACAACAATTTTTTTTTTATATAATGTAAGGCTATTAGCCATTCCTTGATGCAAAACTTTCTAATGATATTGTTTCATGGGCTCTCAAAAATTACAAGCAAACTCACTGAACCTCTCACCTTCACCAGAATGTAAAGGAATGGTATAAAAACAATCTTCTAGATCTATAATAATTCTATATACATTTACTGGAATTGCAGCTGGACTAGGCAAGTCAGGCTGTAATTCCATACAAGTTTCATAAATCTTAAGTTTGAACTTTGTTTTGGATTAATTGAATAACCAACCCCTTGTAGCTGAGTGAGAGTATCAGATAAAGGCCAAGTTGAAGGCCAATCTTATCCTCTCTTACTCTTAGAGCAATTCTTTTGTTAGTAGGCACAGTTATAATGCCATGGGGGGAAGCAGACATAATTTAAATTTCTCCAGCATAATCATTATCTATAACTCCTGGCCCATAAGCTGTCTGTTGTGAATGTCTTTAGGTCTGAGGGTGACGCCTCCCCCCTCCCCACAAGGAACAAGCAAGACAATAAACAAAATCTGGAAAACACCTTTCTAGGGGCTAGTCATGATGACCAAGAAAAAAGGAATGTCACACAGCTTCTGCTGAGCCCACTCTGCATTGTCTTAACTCAAATGTTCTTAATCTTGGCCTATTTCCTAAGGCCTGACCCAAAGATTATCCTTCCTGCAGGTCTGTACTGTGCCACAGCTGGTTTTTACACATTTATTCAACTATACCTGCTCTATCTTCTTCTTTATAAACATGGGTGAGTCAAAAAATCCCAAGCTTACGATTGAACTGCCAGCTGCAGCCAATGGAATACTGGCAGTTTAACTATATTTTTAAGTTTCTTTTGCAATATTAGAGTATAACCATAATTTAGGGAAACAAAACCAATTTTTAACAATGTAAACAATTCATTTTCTCTAAAATCAACACCAAGTACATTACTTTATGTTACAAAGTTTGGCTTCCAGTTCTCATATATGAGTGCATGATAGTGCAGCTTTTACTATCTCATTAAAGAGACATTGTTTTAAACCCTATCTTTTTACATCTGGTTTCTGAATGACTCCAACCCTGAGTTCCCAGTTTTAAGCCAACTTTTTACCAGAGTTGTAAAATTTTCAATCATACCCAATAACTTATAGGCCAATAATCTATAACCAAGACATGTAGAACATATTTATACTTTTCAAACCAGTCAGAAACAAAACTGAAGTGGCTGCACATCTTATATATTTAGATTAAACAAAATTTTCTTGCTTTTTCTAGCTGTAATTTCAAGAGAAAAGCATCTTCTCACAGAGATTTTTCTAGGAAAAACAACTCTCAGTTTCCTTATCATAGAAGCCAAAAAGCTGCTTCTCCAGCTCAGCTTGACTCCTAGCTATAGGTGTAGGGTAACTTATCAGCTTCTGCTGTTCATATTAAGACTGCCTTTAAAACAAAGTTAAGCTAGATCAAGGGGTGGATACCTAGCAGTTTTAACAAATTTTTCTTTTGAACATGAAACATAGAACTACAATCACTCAAACAATGAAACAAAAAACAGACAATTAACACATGTGGACAGATTGGCACGCCAAGGACAGACAATAGACAGAGAAAGCAGAACTAAGGATTTCTCCAGTAGAAGCCAAAGAGAATGCAGGATGTCTCCTAATTTTCTCCTGTTCCTAGGAGAGCTCTGAAATAGCCTCTTCCTTCTTTTTGCTGACACAGTCCAGAAAGAGGGCTTTTCTGAAACCCTTTCTCTCTCTCATATTCAAGGTCTAATTCTTCATCTCTTTCTTTAGGAGGTGTAGCAGTGGCTATTGATAATTACTCCTCAGGGCCCTGCTTTCTTAATTTCCCAATTTCTTCTAACCCTGCTCCTCTCCCCTGAGTCAGCTCTTAGGCTGCAAAAAAATGCCTGTTTAGAATTCTCCTGTCCCATGTTTTGCTGTCACCCCCTAGGTGAAGTTGGTGTTGGGTCAACACCTATTCAACCTAGACCGTATCCACTAAAAACACACTTGGAACATGGCCTCCAAAAGATTGCTAGCACTAGTATCAGAGTTTGTTCATTACTTACCAAGTGTGGGATACTCTTCTTCTGTTGTCCATGGAGCTCCACCTAAGACATCGTTTCTCAGCAGGTCCTCTGTTTTCAGGTCCCTCATTTGAGGAGCCACCTGTAGCCTCCTGTGGCCACGGACCAACTGGGTTTACCTGAAAGGGGGGCTGGAAATGAAAAAAGGGATGGAAGGGCAAGAGAAACATGAAGCCAAGATAAAATTTTCTGATCAAGGCTCAAAGTATAATATTCAGCTATTCTAATTTAAAGGGAAAGCCCCACCAAACCCCTTCTTGTTTCAGCCAGAGATGGGTGGGGGAACCTATCCTTAGTCACTGCTGGAGATGGGTGGGGAAACCCATCCTTAGTCACTGCTGGAGATGTCTCAAGGCAAGCTCAGTGGGCAGTTTATTCTTCTAAGTTCCGGTAGCATGTTATATGTACAGCCAAGGTGGTAACTCCACCTAGGTCCTATTATTTGGTCTACTGTGGTAAAAGGTCTTTCAGGCCTGCTCAAGGCTGGGGGTAGGCCACACTCTTAGCTTTAAAACAGATTTGATTAGATTAGTTTGGATTAATAGATAGCTGTCAGATTAGATAGATAGATAGATAGATAGATAGTTGATTACTTATACTATTGTTCTCCTGTGCCCTATAAGATAAGTTCTTTGCTAGTTAATCTAGAATTTAGGGGTATGGCCATTTCATGGAAAGCATGAATCTGTCTCTTGCAATATAAGAAAGATCCATATTTGCTTATTTCTGGGTTCATCACTATTTATTATTAATCTCTTTAACTAAGCATAGCTCTTCAATGTCTGTTCAATTATGCATCTCAGGTTTACCAGCCTTTTCTTGATAGGACTTGGTGTGATGTGTTAGCCTTTGGTATTCATGAATTTCACACTCATACCTTCAACTAATCATGATGAGTAGAAAATAAATTCTAGAAATTTCCAAAAAGAAAAATTTGGAACTTAACACATCAAGCACTATGATAAACTTATGAAACCTCATGTAAGTTCTGTATGAGCATTATATTATAAGAAATATTAAAAGTAATGTAGAGATTATTTAAAGACTATAAGAAGGTATACACGGAATGTAGTCAATACTATACCATCTTATGTAAGGGTCTGGAGCATGTCCAGATACTAAACAATGGTTGTACTTACTAAATTGAAACAAATTACATCTGATATATGAGCTTGGATATACATACACATATACACACATATAATTAAATATACCTTACATGTTATTAATAACTTTAAAATACATATGTTATGATAAATAATAAGTATATGAAGATATTTTAACCTGGAGGCTGGGTCAGCCCAAGCAAACTTGGTAGCATGCTTTCATTTGCCATTCATATTTTGCTCACTTTGTTCCTTCTCTGAGCATTGCCTCCTCGTTTAAGTCCAGGCTTGTTTGACCATGGAAGGGTTGCCATTGGCCTGGAAGCCTGAGATTGCAGGTGTGTGGCCATACCCCCAGAACCCAGGGTCCTCTCCATTTCACCTGTAAACTTAAGTCATGTAAGACACGGGTAAGAGGCGTGTCTAAGAGCCCTCTGACTTGAGACTTGCATATTAATGAGGCCGGGGGACATAGCTAATTCTCTCCTCCCTAGTCCCGCCCCTTTTCAATATAAGGAAGCTCCTCCAGGCTTTTGGAGGGGAGCGCACCAGATTCATCTTTCCCGTCAATAAAACTACTTCATGGAGACTCAGTCCATGTGTCTTCTCCAGCCTACTTTTAACATCTGTGACTCCAAATCGTTTCATCTTCATCGACAACCATGTGGGAACCAACGCCCCGGGAAAAGCCCCTGACCATGAGACTCTACCACCGCCTCAGCCCGTGGGACTCTGCCTTCGCCTCCGCTGCCTCTATGGCCTTCAGGCCCGAACCCCGGGCATGAGACCGGGCCACAGCCTCGGGCCTCTTCCGATGCCACGTGGGAGGCCTGGGGTTGCAGGCCCCTGCCCGCGTTTTTTTTTCCCACATAGGCTGGCTGGTTTTGCTCACTGAAGATCGCATGATATCTCCCATTTACATTTAGCCTCCCAAATCATCTATCCAACATTCCCATTGCTCTTTACAAACAACCTGTTCTTATCTCACTTCCTTCAACTGACAAAGCAATTAATAAGATGAGGCAAGTGAATGCTGATGTATGGCAATGGGAAATCAAATGCATTTTTTAGGTTAATGGCCAGGAAATGCACTGCTGTCACCATAAAGGAAGTTTAAGGAAGTTATCAGATATAAAGCAGATGAGTTAGTTACTAGACCAGCACAACTTAAGATTAACTTAAGATAAACAAGGATTTATTGGCACACAGTTTGAGGTTCAGTCTATCATGACAAGGAGCAGTGTTGACAGGAACAATTTTAGCTGTGGAAGCAGGAATAGGAGGTGACTGGTCACACTACAACCTGCAGCCAAGAAGAAAAGAGAAATGAAAGCTGGTGTCTAGCTCACTTCCTCCTTTTTATTCAGTCTTGGACTTGAGCCTGTGGAATTATGCCACCACATTCAAGGTGTGTCTTCCCACCTCAGATAGACCTTTCTAGAAATGCCCTCACAAACAAGCTCAGAGGTTTACCTTATTATATAATACACACACACACACACACACACACACACAACACACTCTAAGTTTCACTAGGTAGATAAAACCCTGATAGTAATGTCACTGCTAGGTCTCTATCAAGCAACCCTGTCTCTATCAAGCAACCCTGTAAGATGTTTTTTAAATTACTATTGTTTCCATTTTATCAAAAGAAAAATATTGTCTTAAGTAATGGACCTTTGAAACAAACTTTTGAGAATATCGAAATAAATGGTGAAGATTATTGATTATTGTTGTTTCTGAAAACGGTCAAGTGATATATAATTATCTCATCATATTTATCCCCAAATTGTTTCTGAATCTATGTGCAGTTCCATTTTGCTTATGAAACACTACCTTGTTAATGTTTCCTCTGTCCTGTTCACTGGAACTTCTATTGTGGATCATAGAAAGTCTTCCATTCTTATTGTTAGAACTTTCCTGCATCATTTCTCATACGTTCATGAATATGCCCTTCATTTGCTCTTCTATGATAGATCTTGGTTATTTTTTTTAGCTGGTTCTATTCCGTTACTTGAGTGATCTGCTGGATTTGAAAATCCAGACCTAAGTTTCAAATCAGTCTTTTGCGATGCATTCATGTATCTCAAGAACTTCCCTAATTTATTTTAGATTTATTCTCTCCTATAGATATTGCTCTGTTTGTTTTCTTGGGTTTTTCTTTGGAACCCTTAATATTTTTTTCAAATTTAAAAAAATTCTTCTCTCATAAATTACATCATGACTACAGTTTCCCTCCCTCTCTTCCTCCAGCTTCCTCCTTCCTCAATCTCTCCTTTCCCCAAGATCCACCCCCTTGCCTCCCCTCAAAAAAGAGCAAACTTCCCATCATCTAAACACAGCATAACAATCTGCAATAAGAGCAGGCATATACCATCCATCACATCAAGGCTGAAGGAGGCAACCCAGTAGGAGGGACCCTTAATACTTTTAGAGGACATTTTGTATGAGGGAGTTTCACTTTGATTCATAGTATCAGAATCTTTAATCCACAGTCCTTTGTCTCCAACACTGAAGTAGGCTGGACAACATGGTGGCAGGAACATGTGGTGGAGGATGCTACTCACCTCTGTTAGCCAGGAAGCAAACAAAGACAAATGAGGTCTGGAGACAAAATAAGCCTTTCAAAAAGCACCTCGCAAGCAGCCTAGCTCCTCCCACTAGGCACAAGCCCATAAGTCTCAACCATCACAACAGTGTTGTCCAATTACGACCCTATGAGTGGATAGAGCCAACCAGTAAGTAAGAACTTTTCTGATCCAATGGCTTCCTCTAAGCCCTGTCTGTTGTAGCTGACTTCCACACATGAGCTTTGGGAAGGCATGGTAGACTCCAACCACACATTCTGGCTTTGATTCCTGTGTCAGTTGATCTTAACTTGACTGGAAGAAACTGAGAAGTAAGCTGCTGGGCACACTTCAAAGGGATTGTCTTGCTTAGATTATGTGAAGTAAAAAGAGCTATCTTAAATGTGGGTGGGCAGTCCAGATAAAAGGAGGTCTGGGGAGAAAGCTTCACTTTCCCCATCTCCTCCCACTTTACACTCCTGGGTCCGTTTACTATGTTGATGCTTCATTTTTTCACTGATATCAGAACCCAGCTTATTTGGGCTGCCAAGGAGATGAAGACAGGTGGCTCCTCGGGAATCCTTCAGACCCTCAGCACTACATTTGGACTTTTGAGGCATCCAACTATATAGACTGAACATCTACTGCTTCAGCTTCTCTAGTGTGGACACAGCCATTGTTAGATTACCCAAAGTGTACCATGTACATTAACTCAATTATATATATATCCATTCCATCAGTTCTGCTCCTATGATAGATCTTGGTTATTTTTTTTTTTTTTTTAGCTGTTTCTATTCTGTTACTTGAGTGATCTGCTGGATTTGAAAATCCAGACCTAAGTTTCAAATCAGTCTTTAGGATGCATAAACACCAAGACTGGGAGAACCTGTAGAGAACCCCCCAATACGTATTTCTAGGTTTACATTTATTACACAATGCAAAATTTATTTAGTCCGTGTCTAACAATCCCCAAAGTGTCAAGAGTTTTAGCCTTTTTCAAGATTCCAAATTCAAATTCTCTCTTGAGACTCAGGCAAAACTCTTGGCTATGAGCCTCCATAAACACAAAGATGAAAGACATAGTTCTAACACACAGCCTTGAGACATGGTATATATTTCCATTCCAAGAAGGAAGATAAGGACATTGAAGGAAGGCACTGACACAGCAACACCAAACCCCAGAGGGCAGTCGGGAAATCCTACAGGTCATGCCTAGCATCTGGCACATATCTTGGTGTGATATAAGCTTCTAAGGAAGGGCTGGACAGCTCTGAATCCACAGCCTTCCTGGCTTTAGCCCATATGGCCTCTTTCTCCTCTCTCCCGAGTCTTGGTGTACTCATTACCTATGACTTTACTTGGCCCATTTTCCATTTGTAGCATCTCTGACTTCCATATCTACACTACATCTTTGGCTTTATTCTCATGGCTTAAAACATTGCCTTCTTGATTGCCTTACAAGAAATTAGGCCACGCTACATATAGCCTAACACCCCAATCTTTCCTATGAATTCCTTATGTCTTTATGACTCTGTAACTTCTTACAAACATGCCTGCTTAACTAACACCATGTAGATGATGACACAAAGGTCTGCTGCCATCTGATACAAACACAGGGCCCCTACTTCTAAGCAGGGCCCCTGCTAGTAGTTGAGCCAGGAGGGAAAAATAAACCACTGAAAAAAAAAACTTGTTGGTTGAACCTACAAAACACATCTCTCCCAGCCTCTGAGAGTACTCTCTTCTCAAGGGAAAAAAAAACTTTCAAATAAGTTTACTATTTTATACTCTGAATGGGTAGGGTCTTGGGAATTCCTGAGGTTTCTTTCCTTTTAGTGAATCATTTTCATTTCCTTTTGAGTTATCTCCTTAATAATTACACCACCATCCTTGTCTACAGCTTTCATGTGCTTCATTTCCTACCAATGCACACAATGGTTTCAAACGTCTGTGCTCTGCTTTTATTCCCAGTTTTCACTGTAAAGATGGCTAAAAGAAGCCATCAATAGCAGTGCTCCATCCTGGCTGCCTTGGAATTTTATCTTCCAGAGATCTTGAAACTTATATCTTCAAATCTAGTCTACCACAGAGTCTCAGAGCAGAGAGAAAAATATAGACAAAAACTTTGTCACAAAATAACATGAGTAAGAGTCTAATCCGTAATAGCATCCTCATTCTTACCTGAAACCTCACGATCACAATCTCTGTTGTCTATAGTCCTGACTAACATTCTAGTCTTTTCAACTCCTACCATAACTTCCTATTAGGTTTCACTAATGGCTCTTTCAACTTTCTTGGGACAGCTTCTTCAAAATTTGCCAAACTCTCTCAAAACTATTTCTAAAGACTTTGAGCTACATGATCCAGTTTACTCACAGACACGACTCCACCTCTCCTAACCAACTTTCTGAAAACAAAACAAAACAAACTACTTAAAAAGGGATGCTTGTGTGTTGACTCGAGCTTTCAGAACCATGGTGGTAGAGTGTGAAAGATATTAACCTCCAGTTTTTATAGCAAGCCACCCCTGGTCTGCTTCTCCCCTCAGGGTATCCAGGCACGTTAGACACCAGGATGGACTGAAAGAAGTGAAGCTTTTCTAGGTGGGTGATCTAGGCAAGAATACAGAAGAAACAGCCTTCTCTGGGGAAAGTTTTCTGTGAAGTATCTCTCCTTACTGGGGGTCACAGAGTTACATGCATCTGGATATGCCAATCCAGAGCCGAGAAGAAACGGTCTTACTCCTGCCAGTCTCAGGATGAGAATTTTGGGATTTGGACACATTTCCATCTCACTGTTACTCTAGATGACTCACTCAGTTGCTCGGCTTTCCAGCACCACTCTACCAGTGTTCACTAGTGTGAATGTCTATTGTATCTGATTATGTCCAGTGACTAGACGCATCTTGGGCAATGGTAGGCACTTATAAGCAAGGTAAAGAAAGTGTTTCCTCCACAAGAGAGCAACTTAAGGCAAGCCAGTGAGTTTCTGCTAGTGCTGGGAACTTCCAATAGATTCCACACATCTCTTAAGATATATGGTGTCAACTCTCAGTAAAATACAGGATTGCTTCTCTTTTCAGACTTTATAGAGTCTATTCTTTACATAATATGTGTGTTTATATGCCATAGAGCATGTGTGTGGCTCAGAGGACTGCTTCTCAGGAATTGGTTCTCTATTTCTGCCACATGAGTTCTGGATGTCAAGCAGGATTGTCAGGCTTGGTGGCAAGTACCCTTTCAAGCTGAGCCATCGTCCTTGTTCTGCCTGGTCTGTTAACACTTAGACCCATCCAGGATTGCAGTTTTGTCCAGGAGTCAGTATGTGCTCTTCTGTTTCTATGCTGTCTCATCAGACATGGAAGCTGCAGGCAAGTATCCATAATCATATGTTTTCTGTGCAACTTAAGACAGAAGCAAGCAGATACGAAAAGAAATCACCAGTGTTGCCACTTTCCCAGAACTCTAATTTCCCTCTCTCTTCCTCTAAATCTTCTTGCCCTTTGGTATCTGTAGTGTAACAGTAATTTTCTTGATCCTCTGCTTTCCCCCATGAAACCCATCTTCCCAGTTCATCTATTGATCGTGTGCAGCTGGCTATGTTACCTTCGTAATATTTGAGGCCTGAGCTCCTGGCTCCTTCATTATTCAATGTGTGTGTTTAGTCTCTTCTTTTACCACTCTATACCCTGCATTTAAAATTCTACTTTGGGAGCATAAAGAATTTATAATGCCTCACAATCTATGCTAATTTTGTCAGCCCTTCCTGTCTTTGTTCTTCTGACCTTTGCTTATTCAGCAAGTATTTACTGAGCACCAGTTACAAGTCTGATACAGTTAACCTAACGCCAACTCGATTAAAAAATAAAAATTAAAAAAAAACCTTCAAAAGTGAGAAACATAGAGGAAAATACCATTTGAAAATAGAACCAGAACATGAGAAAATAAAAATAGAACACAAGGAATGTATGGAACACAACCAAATGGTCTGAAGTGTAATTGAAGCTCCAGAAGGACAGAAGCTGCATAAGAATCATCTCAATCACTATGAGATATTTCCAAGCCAATTGAAGACCTTGACTCAGATTCAAATATCAGAAAATTTCATACAAAGACTCCACACATATACACACCACAATTAAGTTGCAAAATCCAAAAAATAAAGACCTTAAAACCATAGGGCGACTGGTTTTTGTTTTGTTTTGTTTTGTTTTTTTCATTGCAAGAGATGTCAGGCTAGTCTCTCTCCTAATTTCTTTGTTTACACTAACATGACTTTAAATGTTTTTTATTTAAATTATTTCCCTTCCTTGTCCAGTGCTATTAGAAATGTTATATGATGGGAGAATGATGAGAGGAAGTGGTGGAGGGATGGGTTAAGTAAAGAATGATAAAGAACAGGGGTGTTGTGACTTTATGATTGAAGTTAAGATCTGAGTGGATGCTCTCTGTGTTAGGTAAAGGTGTTCAGGGCTAATTACTGCATGGGGTATTTTAATGACTCCTTGATGGCTTCTCTCCAGAAACTTATGACTGAAGATGCCTTTCCCCAGCTCAGTGCTTAGAGCACTTCCCCCACCAATCAGCTTCTGCAGCTTGGGCACATCCATTCTCTTTCTTCTGGCCAGCCTGCCTCACAAGGCGCCTTCTTGGATCAGGTCCCTTTGACGTTTGTCCTCAGACTGTCTCCTCTCTGGTCACCCACGACTTGTCCCTGGGATACACTCGGTCCTGTTGTCAGTGAAAACAAACTCTGTTTTCACAGTGTGCCACTTTGTCTCAGCTCTGCCACTGGACAGACAGCCACTACCATGGCTTCTAACTTTTCGACTTCTTAGGAAAGGATTAAAATTTCAGTCTCTGCACTTCAACAAATATCACCCTCCCAGCTGCTTCTCTGAAAACACTTCTCAGCAATTTCCCCATTAGGTCAGGTTTGCTTTGCTTACCCAGCTCTTTTTTGCTAATATAATTCTTTGAAATTCTCTCTCTCTCTCTCTCTCTCTCTCTCTCTCTCTCTCTCTCTCTCTCTCTCTCTCTTCATTCCTACTTTAACCTACTGTCGCACAAGCAGACAGCCACTTACCATATAGTATAATTAGCAAAATGTCTTGGGAGCACATAAGAGAAGTTTTTAACTTTGGTCATAAAAGACTTGTTGAAGGAAGCCATATTTAAACAAGACTTGTGGGATGAGTAATAGTTATTTAAGCAAAGTGGGAAAATATAGGGGCCAAGAAACAAAACAGGATGTATTCAAGGAACTGAAAGTTTAGTGTCACAGAATGTGAGGATAGAGTGAGAGAACAGGAAAACAAGCCTTTTTCTTTTCAGATAAAAAAGTTGGATTTTCTTCTGAGGCAATGCAAAGTCTTTAAAATGTTCTCTCTACATGTTTTGTTGCATGGTTTAGAGGGGATTCAAGCTGCACTGTGGAGGACAGGCTTGTGGAGGAAGATCATAAGCAGATGGAAGATGGGCAGAGCAAGCCTGGAGGAGAAGTCAGTTGTATAGCTGCTGCCGAATCCAGGCAAGGTCTGGCAATAGATGGCAGAAATGGTGTGGCAATAGGATCCTCAGAGTCATTTAGGCAAAGAGTCCATTGGGTTTGGCTGTGGGAAGATGAAGAAGACCAAAGAACCAAGATGTCATCCAAGTCACTGCCTTCACTGAGATGAACACCCAGGAGGAGACCCGGCTAGCCAGGTCTCACCTGCAGATCAGAGGAACTTGTGACATCTTTCCTGCTTCATTACTGAGGTGACTCCTATTCAGCCTTTAGGTCCCTGCCGAGCTCAGAACTCCTTTCTGCTTCCTGCAAACACTTAGATGTAACTAAATGACCCTCTCACCTTGCCCCCTCTCATGTCACCTCTGTTACTTTCTTCATTACAGTGACTCTAATCATTTATGTGCAGTCTTCTCAGTAGCCAAGAGATTGAAGACATGGAGTCTGCTTATTTGCTATGTGTACCCTACTCTACCATCCAGTAGCCAACTTCCTGACACATGGAAGACTGAGGCTTGTTGGACACAGTGAGGCCTTCTGAATTTCAAACCTTTGAAGCAGTAACACAGATAGGAATGCTTGTGGGGAGGTATTTCTGAGCAGGTGTGTCTCAGAAGTAACAGGTGTGGCATCTGTCACCATCACAGCAAACACACAGGTCACTGCTCCATAGCAACAAGGTTCTTCCAGCCTGGGAAGAGAGAGGAACTGAGTTTTTCAGATGGGACTTTGTTCAACACAGAACGTACCAAATGTCTGAACAAATGTCTCATCGATGCTATCTAGTTATCGACCTTTTGTTCCTTCAGTAGTCACAGCTCTCAACCATCACACAAGATGCGGGTTTTAGAAAAGGTCCCCATGGAAACTTCAGAGTAGAAGGGACTGACTGGTCTAACCATGAATCTATTCCTGCTCTGTGACAGAGTGAGTTAGGAGTCTGCCCTAAAACCAAACAGTTAAAAATGGGGACTCTGTGGCCTCACATCCTGTGATTAAATCCTAGCTGTGCCACTTACAGGAGAGGTGACCTCTATTTCTGGGTCTGAGTTTCACTCTTTGAAAAGCTAAGGTAAAATACACTACAGGATGGCTGCAGGGCCATGCTGCCAGCAGACCTGAGTGGTAAGAGGTCTGGTTTAGCACTGAGGAGTTGTTTTGAGTTCAGTGTGAGTGGACATATATGAAACTCCAGTTAACATTGCTTATCATGTGTGTGCTGCTGTTCCATCTACTCTTCATGTTGCTACTATACTTACTACAACCACGTCACAGCATCCTTACTCAACCTGTCAGAAAGTATTTTGGAAATTGAATCCCTTTAGGCTTCTTAGTATGTCCTGGAATTCTTGAGCTCAAGGGATCATCCTGCTTCTGGCCACTATGTGCAGCTTCAAGATGGATTTCTGCTACTATCATCAGCACCGGAAGTAAGGAAGAACACCAGGAAAGAGGCTCACAGGATCTATATACTTTGCCAACCTTCCTCAGTGGAAGCTGCAAACCCTGCACTAGGAAGAACAAGGCAAGGGGAGTCCAAGTTCAAATGTTTCAGGCCAGACTGGTCTACCTGGTGAAACAGACCCTCATCTTAAAAAAACTTACAAGTGAAAGTTTGTGTGTTTTATCTAGTGACAGTATCTCAAATCTTGGTAAAGTGATCATTTATTCAAGTTTCTATCTTCAAAAGCAAACTCGAATGCACAAGAAGAGAGAAGACATAAAGCTATAAAAGAACTCTCCTTATAGGAAATGTCTGCCCACAACAGAAATGGCAGGGGCTGGCCGAGGAGGAGATCAGTAAGGAGATGTGCAGTGCATGGAGGGTTTCTGAGGTCACAATCCAGGACAGCTTGGCACCATCAAGTTCTGATCAAGTCGATGAGACAGACAATGACAGACATTGCTTGAGCAGACACTCCATGAGAATACTTCTAGCATCAGTTTCATAAATTATAAAAGGCAGGCTTAAGTTTTTATTTGGAAAGTTCATTCAGTTTTCAATTGTAAAACTTAGAAAGAATTGACTTTGTGTGTGTGTGTGTGTGTGTGTGTGTGTGTGTGTGTGTGTGTGTGTGGGAGGGGAGGAAGAGGTAGGGAGAGATGGGAACAGAAATGCAATGGCTTGAGTGTGGAGGTCAAGAGGTCAGAAGACAATTTGAGTTTTGGTTTTCTTCTTCTACGTGTGGGTTTCAGAGATCAAATCAGGTCATCAGGTTGGTGTCAAGTGCCCTTATCCTGGAAACCATCTTGTTGTCCCTTCAATTTTAAAGTATTTTTGAGGGAAAAAAAGTCATTGACAAATCTGTAAGACTGTTATTAGTAAGAAGTCATCTGTTTGGCTGTGTCATTAGATCCAAACATTTTTATTATCAGTAGCACACACCAAGAAACTGTGGGACAAGTGGGCAGATGGTGGGGGAGCCTCATCTTCTGACATTTGGGTTCACATTTGGCATTTATTCTTTCTCTTCAGCATTTTGATGGAAATGATGTGACTCACCTATAAAGGCATTTGTGTGTATAGAATTCTTTCATATTGGCAAAGTAAAATTAGCTTTTCTGCAGTCCACATACTGAACTATTCCAGCCATTTTGGACCACAGGAAGTTAGCTGATAAAAGCCCCTGACAGAGAAGGTAATTTCCATTGTCAGAATTGTGAAACTCACCACAGACAGACTAGGGAGATTGAATTATAGAGTAAATTAATGCTTGCATGGGTAGTTTGTATACTCTAAGATGTTGTGTCCAGACTGCTTTATAAACTAGCAATCATCATTGACACTTAGGTGTGAGACATCAGACTATAAAAAAATGTGTATGTGTGTGTGTTGCATGTTTGTGTTCACATGTGTGTTCATGTAGGAAGACATGCATGTGCACATGTGTGCCTGTGTGTGGAAGACTGAAGTTAACATTGCTTGTCTTCCTAAATATCTCTCAGTCTTATTTCTTTGTGACAAATTCTCTTAGTGAACCTGGAGCTCATCTCAACTAGATTCATTGGCCAAGAAGCTCCAGAAATCTGTCTGTGGTCCCACCCTCTAGCATTGGAGTTATAGAAATGCAACTATTGTACCCAGGATTTTAAGTTCTGGAGACCTGGACTCAGAGGCAGATTCTCATATAGCACACCAAGCACTTTATCAAATGAGCCATCTCTTCAGCCCCTGTAAAATGTCTTGATGTGAAAATGTTCTGAAAATATTCATACTCAGTTGTTTAACATATTTCCAATGGAACATTTCAAAATGACAAGAGGCTCTGAATAAGGGACATTCAACATGAGAGTCATTAGACACAGCTGGTTAGGAACATTGTGATTAAGGAATATTGGACTTTTGCCTATTAAAACTGAAGAACTGAATTTCCTCAGTCTTTCACTAGCCCAAACTTCTGGCTACCACATGGAGCGCATCCACCTAACCCATTAGGTCTACCTAACCCATTTTCTTAAAATTCTCACGTATGGGGCAGGAGAGATGCTCAGCTGTTAACAGTTTCACTGCTTAACAGGACCTAAGTTTGATCCTCAGCAGGCACATCAGGCAGTACACAACTTCCTTTAACTCCAGGTCCAAGGGATCTGACGCCCTCTTGTGGATCCCACAGTTACCTACACTTACACATGCACATACCCACACAGAGATGTACACATACACAAAAAATTTTAAATAAAAATACGTCTTTAAAAAATGTCAGATCTCTTCCTGCTCACTAGAATTCTCCATGTAAAACACTATACTGGAATTCACAGAAGCTCAGTAGGACCCAGTGACTGTGGAGGGAAACAGAAGAGAGTAGAATTCTTGACAAAATTGGGAGGGAACCATCCCACTCACTTCTTTTTTAAAACACTGCAGGCTTCTTAGTTCGTTTTCACTAGGCCAGAAATACTTGGATAATCCAAGTTTAAGAACTTTGTGAACTGTTGGTCAATGGGGCCGCAGCGGGGAGGAGTCCCCCAGAGGCTTCCACGCGGAGGGTCCCACATGCAGGAGAAAGACTAAGGTTCCAAAGGCTAGAAGCTTCGACAACAATGGCCCGGCAGGCCCCAATGACATGAGGAAGTCCTTGGTTCCAAAAGGGTTTATTGTCATGGTGGATGGTGGATGGATCTGGATGTACCCTCCAAACTCAGGGCAGACCTGAGTTAAGTAGGGAGGGAGAAAGGGGGAGGTTCTGGGGAGGAATGGTTAATTGGCTCCACCTTCTGACCTTCATTAGTATGTAAATCTCTAGGACCTGAGGCCTGTAGTCACACCCTCTACCTGTGCACTTTGGGAGGGGCTGTAATGGCCTATGTGACTGAAAAATGTAGGTCCATGGAGATTAGACTGCTTGTCAGGACCCTGGGTTCTGGGGATGTGGCCGAACTCCTGCCGTTTCTCCCTTGGAGTCTCGGGTTCTAGGCCCATGCCCAGCCAAGAACCAGGATACCCTTACGCAGTCCTACATCTCCTCCCCTTTACTTTTTTAAAAAAGGGGGGTCACTGTGTCATCTGTGGTAGAAATTTTGCATGAGGAAGTTAAAGGAAAGCACTATTTAGGCCAGAGGGTTAGCACAATTAAGTCACAGGGTAAGGGGAGTTAAGGGTGGGGGTTGGGAAGGAAGGGGAGTTGAGGGTGGGGATTGGGAAGGCAAAGGATCACTGAATCAATTGAATACAGGTGATACAGTTTGAGAGTAATAACATCTGACTAATCTAGATAGACATTAAGTTCTCTTCACTAACATGTAACTTTAGCTATTTGACTTTGGCAAAAGAGTTCATCTGTGGCTGGAAGGTCTGGATCTGTCTTCTGTAGGATTTAGCTTTGGAGTCTTCAGTTAGGCAGTGTGGTTGGAAGAAGACAGCTTGGCCTCCTAGGCAGGTTCCAGGAGGTGGCGTTGTGTCTGGATCTCAGTGTGTCTCTTGAGTCTGCAGTCTGACGAGATGGCTGGGGAGAAGGCAGCTTAGCATCTCAGGCAGGTTCCAGAAGATGGCGACTCCACTGAACTTGTGGGAACACCTATAGGATAATCAAAACAGGAAAGCAGCACCCTGGCATGGGGATTTCTGCAAAGGCTGAGTATTAAGCATTAAGTCACTTGGGAGCAAGCACATCATGGTCTGTCATTAAGATCCTGGAAAGGCAAAGGTGTTTGGGGAAATTTAGTCTTAGAAGGCACCTGTGAGTAACAAAAAGTGAAAAAATTTGGGTTGAAAAGCACAGACACTGTTGTTTTAGGTCTTCCTGTTGGGGAGAAAAGGCATTAATGGTGGGTTTAGAAGCAGTAGGGGAGGGGCCTGCTCTGCCATGTGGTGGCTGGGTGCTCTAGCAGAGAGGCCAGAGTATTCCCCATTTGTTTTTCTCAGCAGTTTTAAATGTAGAGAAGAAAAAGGCCAACCTTGAAGAAAAGCTCAGAGGAAGAAACATAGAGGCTTGATAGGAGAGTCAGAAAGAGTGAGGTTTTGTGTAACAACTGAGCCATGAGGGGAGACACATGGAAGCTGGTGTGTAGCTAGCAGCTCCTGGGAGAAGATGGGAGTCGGTGCACAGTTTCTCCAGGCTCAGCCTGGAGTTTTAGCCACTAGAAAGAAACTGAGAGGAACACAGGGGCGAAGGGGCTTCAGGAAAGCCAGCTGGGCTGTAGCTAGCCGCAAATGACCTAGGAGATGAAGGGGGAAAGAGGGCAAGCAGGGTGCCAGTCCTGTTGCTTCAGGCAAACCAGAACTGGCCGCAAATGATGGAGGCGTCAGGGAAGTCTATGCTAGGCTAGCAGGCAGCCTGTGAAAGACTGACCCCCTGAGGGAAAATCACTGGGGACTAGAGTTTAGAGCCAGTGTTCCTGAGAAGCTAGAAGGCAGAGCTCAAAAGGCTGATCCCGAGGGAGGGCCAGAGAGCAGAGATTAGGGGATCACCGCCATCTTGTTGAGTTGGAGAACATGTGGGAAGAAAGAAACCTACGCTAGCAGGCAGTGTGCTAAAGACCGAAGTTGGCGCTCTTGAGAGTTACAGGACAGTCTCAGCCTCGAGGAGTCTCTCACTCAAGGAAAAGAGTCTTAGAATGAGGATCACAGCAGGCACTGTGGCCTTAAAGACAGTTGTTAGCTATGAAGGAGCCCTCTCTGTGGAGCTGGGGGATGGGCAGAGTGGAGGCAAGGGAGTCGCCGCCATCTTGCCCTTGAGCTAGAGAACACGTGGAGGGGGAGAGAGAGAGAGAGAGAGAGAGAGAGAGAGAGGAGAGAGAGAGGAGAGAGAGAGAGACAGAGAGACAGAGAAACAGAGAGAGAGAGGAGGAGGACAGAGAGAGACCTGTCTAGTCTTGTGAACTAGGCTGGAGTTACTCACAGTTCTGTGGAGAGGTTCTTGGCGGGCACCAGCGGGGGTACTCTTGGAGCTGGCTTTGCCCACATCCTCTACCACCTGTAGGGAACAATGTAGGCCTGTGCATGGGCAGTCACGGGCATGAGTCTCTGTTGCGTTGTGGGTCCATGTGTCTGCCACGACACAGTAGACTGGAATGGTAGTTCAGCATGGCAGAAGTGCACAGGATCTTGGCTGAGTTTATTCCATGCAACACCAGGCAAGTGTGGCAGGGCCCTGCCCGGCATGGGGAATTCTCACTCAGTCTGGTTCCGCAGGGGTGCAGAGGTCTTGGATTGGGGATCCCGGAGGCAGCTAGGGACTGACTGGTCTCAAGCCTTTGGGCTCTCAGACTGCTGAGAGGCCTCAGAAGGACTGAGACGAGGGAGCATGTGGGCGCACGACCGGCCAACCCACAGCCACAAGAAAAGAGGGACGAGAGGGATTGGGGATCCCCATGCCCAGAGGCTGCTAGGGACCTACTGGTCTCAAGCCCTTGGGCTCTCAGACAACTGAGAGGCCTCAGAAGGACTAAAACTGGGGGCATGTGGGTGCATGACTGGCCAACCCACAGCCGAGAGAAAAGAGAAGTGGAGGGAAGAAAGAGGTCCCGGCAGAATCCCACAAGAGAGATTTGGTTACTGTACTTCCTTGGTAGACTCGGTGGCCTGGCTAGCTTGATTGAAGATGTGGGTCCCCTGTGGCTGGAATGCAGAGAAGTCCTCCAGGTGAGAGATTAAGCAGCTGCAGCTACGGCGGCTATGGCATTGAGGGTCTTTTCCGCAGCTCCCCATGGCAGGCCCCTTAGCTGGCTGGAACCACAGTTCAGCATGGGAAAAGCATGGAATCTTCACTGAGTCGATTCCTCACAGCACCGAACAAACGCGGCGGGGCCCCACCCAGCGTGGGGAATTATCACCTCAGTCTTCGGTTCTGCAAGGCTGGGCAGAGCTCTCAGCTAGACCTGGGAGGTCGATGTCTCTATTTGGAGGCCCCCAGACGCCACTGGGTGGGAGGTACAGCAAAATAGAGACTGGAACATGCTAGCTTGGCACCAAGAGAAAGACAGAGAGAGCCCTGGTGCCACACCTTGTGGAAAGTGTTTGCCTGTTATACTTGCTTGGCTGAGAGATAGCTGTTCCAGGCTCCATGTTGGTCGTGCCAAAATGTGGGTCAACGGGGCCGCAGCAGGGGAGGAGTCCCCCGGAGGCTTCCACGCGGAGGGTCCCACATGCAGGAGAAAGTCTAAGGTTCCAAAGGCTAGAAGCTTCGACAACAATGGCCCGGCAGGCCCCAATGACATGAGGAAGTCCTCGGTTCCAAAAGGGTTTATTGTCATGGTGGATGGTGGATGGATCTGGATGTACCCTCCAAACTCAGGGCAGGCCTGGGTTAAGTAGGGAGGGAGGAAGGGGGAGGTTCTGGGGAGGAATGGTTAATTGGCTCCACCTTCTGACCTTCATTAGTATGTAAATCTCTAGGACCTGAGGCCTGTAGTCACACCCTCTACCTGTGCACTTTGGAAGGGGCTGTAATGTCCTACGTGACTGAACAATGTAAGTCTATGGAGACTGGACTGCTTGTCAGGACCCTGGGTTTTGGGGACGTGGCCGAACTCCTGCCGTTTCTCCCTTGGAGTCTCGGGGTTCTAGGCCCATGCCCAGCCAAGAACCAGGATACCCTTACGCAGTCCCACAGTGAACCAACTCACATGTGAGCTCAGAGGGTAGTCAACATTGTAAATAAACAAGCTGCTCTCTGCCCCACATCAGCACAGTCTAGGGCCGGGACAAAAGACACTTAGGAATGAGCTGAAAGTTTATCTACCTCTTTAACATTCATCTCTTTCTCTGCCAGTTCTTCGATTTAACCTGTAAAATGTCTGTCTGGTCATACAAGAGATGCCAGTTTGTCCTGGGGACCACTCAACTTATCCCACAACTGTGTCAGGAAGATCACTTTCTATGGGACCTAGCTGAGTCGACATCTTTCAGGGTCCCTTCCCAATGAGACATGGCATGCCTTCCTCCCCCCCATCTTCCTGTTTATCTGGCTGAGTGTCCTCACCATAGACCTGTAGCCACAGTAATGGTAAGATGAATATAGCTGCAGGAACATTCACATTTGGGTGTTTAATGTCCAACAAGAGTGTTTTTGTAACACCAAGAAGAGTTTAAACAAATAAACATGATCAGGACACCCTATAATTAATGGCTCCACCACAGCCAAACTGCCTAGCTTCATAGTGTCAGCCTGTCTAGACTCACCCAGGACTTCGCTTTCTCTTCCATTTAGGAGAGCAGGTCTGATCTGGCTGCAACTGAGTAGGCTCACTTGGGACCTAGTGTGATGATCTCATTGCATGGTGATGTTTACTGGATGACTTTGTCCATTTCTCTAAATGGGTGGAAATTGTTGAGAGCCCTAGGCCTATAGATACTAAGTGCTAGGATATAACTCTGGTACCAATTTATCAGGGCTAATAGGCCCAAGCATGGCAAACACAACACTATCAGGTCATGCCCACCCTGTTTCTTTCTTCTTTGATAAACCCTTAAATTGTATTCACGTATTCCCACTGGTTGCAGAAAATATTTAAAAAGATTGGCAAGTTCCCATGCTATGCCCAGCACCAGTGGGCCACATGGCACCAAAACTCCAAAATGTTCCACCCAGCTCGCTAAGTTCCCACGGGCAGGTTGCTACCATGCCAGCCCCATACTTCAAATTCCCTACAGCCTCTGTGGTGCACATCAGGTAAACCCATGTTTTGCCATCTGGAACCCAATCGAACAGCCGTGTGAAGAAAAGCATCACACAAACTTAGTTCAGAAACAATGGTAACTCGCAACAACTAGCATGCTAATCTTGTAAGTTATATTAAATCTAAATCCTCCAGTGGAGAACCTGGTCCCTAAGGTCCATTCTCCCTTTTAGCCATTTACTCATTCCTGAGACTGGTCACCAACGTCCAGCAATCAAAACACCAGGCCCCAGAAATCAAAATTCATTATTTGGATACAGTGGCTAACCTGTCCAATAAGGACTTGCCAGCTCACCCTAGCACAGACACCCCCTTTCTTCTTAGAGATCCCATTTCTGCAAACAACACTTGCTGCTGCTGCTCTCTGCCTTTGCTCAATCCAGAGGCAGTTCCCCACCCCACCTCCACCCATCCCTCCATGCACCTTCTTGTCCCTCTGGGGCAATAAACTTCCTTTGTGCTGGGAATTTGGTGTTTGGTGTGTCCTGTGCCAACCCTGAAGACAGAACCAGAAGAAATACCAGGCCATCTCTCTGGCCCTAGCTGGGGTCATTTTTTTCTCCATGGATACCTTTATCTAAAATAAAACAAAGAAGCTGAAACTTCTCAGGCATTACATTCTCTTCTGTTGTCATCCAGGATGAATTTATCTTTGTAGTCCAGGATTTGATGTTCCTCTGGAGAGGACCCCACGCCAGTTCTTCCATGCATAGTCCCAGGAACATCAGGCTACTTTGGTAAGCAGTTCTTGCCAGATTCTTGTGGACCAAGAGTTTTACTAGAATCTATGGTAACGCGGTAGCTGGGGAGGGGTGGATCGGTGGATAAAACGCTTGCCACACAGCCATGAGGACCAGAATGTGGGTCCTCAGAATGAGCATCTGCTTGCTAGGCATGGTGCCTGTCTGTAAGGCAAGCCCTCGGGAGGCAGAGATAAAAGTCCTCAAGACTGGCCAGAATCAATGATCTCTGGATTTAGTAAGGGCTTGCCTCAGTGGATAAAGTGAGAAGCTATCAAGGAAGATACTCAATGTCAACTTTGAACCTCCACACTCACACACACACACATGTACCTCCAAACACATGGTGATATATATATATACACACAGACATACCACACACACTTAAAAACAAGAATCTATGAGAATAAAATATCAGTTCCCTAAAACACTTCTTCTGTGTATCACCCAGGCAGTGAAAATTATCGATAAGTTATGGCATGTTATCTTTAATGTTGTCCAAACAGGAGAGTCTTTTCTTCTATTGATCATCCACAGTGCAGGATTCCTTTTGACATTTAGGAATGTTATACGGTGGGGTGACCCTTGAGAACCACAAAGGTTACTGCCAGTCACAGAGGACTCCTTTACCTTATTTTGATGCCTGCCCTAGGCCTGGATCTAACCCTCTAAGAAAACTGAACTGTCAAGCAAAGATTTGTTAAGATCATTCTGGCTTTGGTATTTAAAACTGTCGTTAAATTCATCAGCATGAGTGAGGCACCTGGACGGTTGTGGGGAAGTAGACTACCATAAACAGAAAGAGTTCTACAATGGGGGTTGACATCCTCGGGGATATTGTCAAAATAGTGCATTATTACAAAAACCCTAGGATGGGGAGCTGAGTCACCTCACTGGAAAAGAAATACAAAGCCCAACTCTTGCTGCCACATCAAATGTTCCTCACTCACAAGAGGTATTCAGTAGCCAGTTTCCTATCCTTAAGGTTCAACAATCCTTCAAATATACCATTTCCAAGGATTCCTTATCTATCTATCTGTCTGTCTGTCTGTCTATCTATCTATCTATCTATCTATCATCTACTTTATCTCTTCTTTTTCTTCTTTCCTTCTCACTCCTTGAGTCTCCTCTTTCTCTCTATCTTTGTACAGGGTCTTTATGTAGCCCAGGCTAGCATCAAATTTACTATATAGCTGAGAATGATCCTGAATTTCTGATCTTCCTGCCTCTACCTCCCTCATGCAAGGATTACAGACATTCACTCTTTCACCTGCTTTATGCAGTACTGAAGATCAAACCCAGATTTCTTATATGCTACGCAATCACTCTACCAACTGGGCGACATCCCCATCCCTTTCCTGTGTCTTTTTGGAGGGAATACTCATTTACTTTACAGAAGAACCTGACTTCACACATTTAAAACCATTTACCATTAATATGTTTTTATAGTTATATAGTTTATATAGCTCGATCACACTGTGATTTAATCCTTTTGTAATTTTAATATAATTATACTTACTATAAATATAATGTGATAGAAATTCCATATGTATCTGAATAAATGTGTAAACCTTAAAAATAAGGTAATTACACAACTGTAAATGGTTAAAATTGGTGTGGGTAATTTAGGATACACATCAATAACTCCTTTTTAAAAATAAATAAACATTTACAAATAAAATTGTATTCTATTTTCATTATTATGCTTCTTTTGATATCTACAGCTTTGGGGGTCACTAAAATAACTTAAGTTTTTTAGTCTAAATCATGAATTATTTGTATACGATGCAGCTTCATCGTATTTGTAAAAAACACCTAATTACTCAAATTCCTAGAACTGGGGTAAAAGGAAGGAAAAAGAAACAGTTCCAGAGATGAGGTAAGTATTAAACACTTCACCTTTATTGTTCAACTTGGAAATCCAGTGGTTTGCTCTGCAGGGACAAAATTCTGTCTGTGGCATCAAAACAGTCACAGCTAAATGAACTGCTTTCCACTTCAACAGCTGTACCAGGAATTGGCTTAGCCATCACCCACTGTTGGATGTTAACATTGTCTCCAACCTCTGTCCTCATACGTAGGGCTCAAGTGCCCTTTGCTGGCTGTGGCTCTTTTGCTTTCCATATGTGACTCTTAGGCCATGCCTCTGGGAGAATTATTAGATGAAAAGGTAACATCCTATAGTTCTTGATTCGTGTAAAGCTGTAATTTATACTCTTGTGACCAACACTATCCTCAGAAGAACATAACTTCCCACAATGCTACAGTGCACTCTTTGACTTCCTTCTTAGTAATTCTCATATCTTCAGTGTCTATGAACCTTAAGCTTCCCTCTAAAGGGAAACGAAATTCAGGAAATTTTGCAACCAATCTTGAATGGAGAAGCCTGCTTGCTAAAAGATTCTTTGCATAGGATGGAAGTACTTTTAGACTCCTTTTCTCTACCCCCAAATCATGTGCACTTTGTGTATACAGCTCCTCTGGGCCTCTGACTGAGGTAGCTGTCCCTGATGCAACATATACACACATACACATATGGGGGACACACACACACGGTTAAAATAAGGATCTGTGTTAATAAAATGGTGGTTCCATAAAATACTCTGTATAGTACAACCAGGTAGAAAAAAACGATGAGTGAGCTGAATGTCATGCTGTCAAAGAAAAGAAGACAGCAGATGCAATAGACACATTGGCCAAAATTAAAAACTAACATTATTCTGGCAGCCACACACCTATGTATGAAGACAATGGAACTTATTGTATCTTAAATAAGACCACTACAAATGATATGCACTGTATCTATCTATATACATTGGCTCATTCAATAAGCTGGCACCTACAGTGCGATGTTTACCTGCTGCTGAGATGAAGGTGACTACACAGTTACACAGTGGCAACAGAGGCACAGCCTCCTCCACTTCCACCCCCCTTGGAGTTTATGTGGGTGAGCGCAACCCGTACCATGATGAAGTCAGATGGGGAAAGCCTTCCTGCCCAGCTGGGAAAGCCTGTGGACCGCACAGTGCAATCTGACCTTTCCATCATGAACCCAGCCAGTCCCACTCCCAAGCCTCCCACAGTTTCCCAAGATGAGTCTATGTGAGCTTATCTTGCCACTTCGAACTTTAAGTTGAGAAGAGCTGACGCAGCAAGCAACCAGAGGCACAGTGCTGGATTTAAGTGAAACAGTAGAACTGGAAACAGAAGAAGAGATGGCTCTACCCAACCGCTCAGCCCCCACATTAGACACGTCCTTGAAAGGAGTGAGTGAATAGAAATATCCTGTACCACGCTGGCTGTGACCTATCATCTTCCAGGCCAGACTGGCAGACTTCCTATGCAAATAAAGCCTCCTTACTCTGTGTCTAGAATAAGTTATATTTGCAGATCAGCAAACCAAATTCTGGGACTCTAGTAAGCAAGAGCCCAGAAATGCACAGAGCTCATGGCCACCCAGTTCATATTGAGCACATCTGCTCATGTGCAAATCTGACCAGAGATTTGTGTCTGTCTGTCTGTTTCCTCTCCAAATCTTTAGCAATTCAACAATAAACACCAGAAACCAAACTCTACTCAAAACATTCACAAACACACTGCAAACATGTCTAATGGCATTTGAAGCCAAGGAAGTGGGGCTGGGGGAGACGGGTGTTGGTGGGTGTTCCCAGTTCCTATGGTCAGAGCCTTAGCCACAGCCTGAAAACACAAGGTATCAGGTTCTCAGCTAGCCCCCTTGGTGGGGAGAGCTGGGAGCTTCTGACCTCCTTTGGGGTTACGGCTGCTGTTCTCAGTCTGTGCGTAAGCGAGTGGTCACAGTCCTTAATTGCAAAGGGGAAGTGGTCAGAAAGCACACTGTCGTGGCGAGATTGATAACTTGTAAGATCTCTTGGAAGGACGCCAGGAAATAACAATGGGGTTGAATCTGAACTAAATATACATATACAACACTTGCGTGCTTGCTTATACTTTCCAACGTGCTCTGAAAGGAAAAGCAAGAAGAAAAGCTTATGGAAAGGAATTGAAGAGGGAATGTATAAGAAAGCCTGCAGCATTCGCTGCCATTCCCCACTTTAGTGAAGAGAATACCGAGAGAGTAGCAATGGGCTCATGCTGAATCCAACCCAGCATTCCAAGCTAGTAAGCACACTCTTATGGATTTAGTCATGAATCTGCCTTAAAAACATTACAAAACAGCCCTCTGCTCCCATTTTGCAGATAATGAAGCTAAAGCCCAAAGACTTAATATCTAGGAAATATTATAACCAGGATTTGTTCTCCAGGTTTTGGAGATTAGACATCACAATTCCACCCTCCTGCCATCGAACTCTGAGGCCTTTTCATCAAGTTCAAAGTGAATGCTTCCTGTAGGGAAAGGACTGTAGTTTGAATCATGCTGCTGGCTAGGGAAGTTGTCTCCTTTAAGATCAACTCTCGAGGATAAAGAGTGGCTTATATTAGATGGTCAGAGCTGGTGGTCAAGTCAGGAGTTCCAGGGTTGGGACACATTTCTTTTAGTCTGTCTCCCCATTCCTGAAAAAAATTCTAGGAAAATCACAGAAAATGCTGTCCATGTGCAGCTTCCAATTTGCTGCTACTGAGTTTTGTTTCTGTGTCAAACGACAGCTCTGGCAATTCATTATCTGCCTTGAAATGAAAGAATTATTGCCAAAGTGGGCTCTAGTATCCTGGAGTCCCAAGAACTTAAGTGTAGAAAGAAGCCTTAGAAGAATGAAGACTATATTGTTCACTTGGACATCGTATACCCATGACGAGTCTTTTAGGGAAAAGTGTAAGGATGACAGCTGCCACCTGGATGAACTGATCTCCAGTAAAGGCAGAGTTAAGGGGGAGGTTTCTAGTCCTTGCAGTTTAGCCTTAAGGAGTCATGAATATAAAAATCAAACTAAATTAAGAGCGGTAAATTTTCTGGAATCTCCTCAAAAGGTTTTGCTTGGTGATGTGAAGACTCTGGTACATTCAATAAACCTGCCTAAATACCTACCATGTGATAAAGACCATGCCAAATATTCTGGAGGACACAAAAATCAAGACAAAGGCTAATAGAGTCAGAATTGTCTCCACTAGGAGGCAAGCTGGGACTCAGAACTCGAAATGTGAATAAGAAGGGAAATAACTATAAAGATAAAAGAAGTATCCATGGAGAATGTAGAGTTTAAATCGAATTTTGTGACTGACTAGGGATACTGGTGGGTGAGTTAGGGAAGAAGGAAAAACTCATCCAGAACAAGAGTTCAGGGATGAGAAAACAAACAGTAGAACCCAAACTGACTGTGGTAGACTACCTGATGATGAGTTTAGGGTGGATCTCTATATATACACGCTTTCTCAGGTGTGTGTGAGGGGATTAAAAGATAAGGGTATACA
The DNA here is from genome assembly GCA_021653895.1 of Mastomys natalensis. Lineage (NCBI taxonomy): Eukaryota > Metazoa > Chordata > Mammalia > Rodentia > Muridae > Mastomys > Mastomys natalensis. Next base: position 667,380 of record JAJTUV010001271.1, read on the forward strand.
GACAGAGTTACAGAGAGAGATACAGATACAGACACAGATAGGATATATATATATATATCATATTCTATACATTTCATATACATTATACATAATCTTGAATATTGTGCAAAGACTTGTGGGATCTGTTCTACATATTCAGGAAGTATATGGTCAACAGATTTCTGGGGCCTACAACCAGTGTCACTTTCCAAGATTCTTAAATAATACCCCTGATCACGCCGTTCCACGCTGAGACACTTGGTTGATCATCTACCTTCTGAATGACTGCCACAAAGCACACTTCAACTGTAATAGCCAGTGCTGTGTAAATTGATAGTTACTTGGAATGTTCTCCATCCATGCCCTCCATCCTGACAGCTCAAAGTTAAGCTGATTTATAAGTAAGCAACCCATCGAGGTTCTGTCTATGGAAGTGATTGCACTGGCTATTAAATCGCCTTCCACAGTTTTACATGAATAACCTCTACAGAGCAAAATTTACTACTATACAGCAAGAAAAAAAAAAGAAGCTAGCAACATTTGAATTTTTCTCCTGTACGATATAAGACTTAAGACACCTTTAAAAGCAGACTAATGTCACCTGATTGAGCTGCTTGTACAAATACAAGTTGAGCCGGGAATGCTCTGGCTGGTCCTGACTGCCTTGAACCCCTCATGCTGGTGGGGAGGAGCCAGGACAATCCTGGAAAAGAATCCTGGGTTTCTGCCAGTACTGACTCAGCAGCAAGAGTAAGAATGTTTTTTGTTATTTTTTCTGTTTTGTTTTTTTATTTTCGGGTTTTTTTTTGGGGGGGGGGCACCAAAACCTGGCTATTATTTTAAAAGAGATTCTCATGGAAGGAAACGTGGTTGTATTAAATAAGTGGGCTCATTAAAGCTGAGTAAAACCAGAATACAGGTGAAACTCTGAGCATTAAATTGTATCTTCCCCCCACTCACAAAGACAGCTGTCACAAGCTCAGCACTCTTAGATCCTGCAGGGTCCTCTTGATAATAAGGATCATAAAACAGAATGCTTCCAAAACAACAGTTCATAACATTGACAAGTCCTCCTTAGAAATTCTAAATGCAGTACTCGTTAGCCTTGCCAGCTCTAACAACAGACAAGAGGGGCATAAATGTTTGGTTTATTTTTTTTTCACATTCTAACATCTCCAGAGTTGAAAACTGATATAGTAAGAAGCATTTCTTTCCCTGTTCTCACAGCATACAAGAATGCCATTGCAGAGGCTGGAGAGATGGCTCAGGGGTTAAGAGCCCAGGTTGCTCTTCCAAGAGAACCCTGGTTTGTTTCTCAGCACCCATGCAGTGATTCATAACCAGCTATAACTCCAGTTCCAGGGGATCTTCTGGCTTCTATGGGTACCAGTCACATTTGTGGTGTACAGATATACACATAGGCAAAAACACCCATGCATACACAAATAATACTGCTGCAGCCAAGGATGAATAAGGGTGTAGATTCCAGTATAGCAGTTAGCAACTCAGAACACACTTGAATTTTCTCTGGATTAGATGCCTGAACTTGTCTCACTTACATTTCCCTACAGCTTCCCTTCCAGTTCTATTTTGGGCCACAAGTAAGAACATCCTCGTGCTTCAAAGTTGAGGGGCCGAGGGAGTGGAGACAATAAGGTTAGTATTCTAACCAGCATCAAAGTAGCCATGAATGATTCATGCTCCCTCAAAGAGTGGAATGGTTCTGTTAGATCATGAAGATAAGATGATAGGATTGTAAGAGCGGCCCCAGAAGTGTGCGAGCGAGTACTCCTGTACATGTGCTCACACGGATTGGCTGAGTGTGAATTTGGTTCTGCCAGAATGACCCAGTCTGAGACTTAGGCAAGAGACATAAGCTGGAGCAACTGATACAGAAAGAAGATGTAACTGAGTGACAAAGGCTGTGGCTGAGGCTCTGAGCACCAGAGGAGAGTCGGGACCCAGCCATCAGTTTCTCTTGTAAGATGCTCCCTTTTCCCACATTACTAGTCTTAGTTATTTCAGCTCCACAGAGAGGACGTTCTCATTCTTTGTCATCTGAAAATCTGAGCATGCAGTCATCTCTGAATGGATGGCTCTGTTTCTTAAGAGAGAAACGATACTCTAAACCAGATACAATATGTACCCTGCCATCTGCTAATGAATAAAGAAAACTTAAGATGGATAAAGATGAGTCTTTTCCATCCCAAACTCTGGGAAAATTCTTCTAGGACTAAAAACCTCCAGTTTTTCAAGGCCACGTGAGGAAAAAAAAAAATACTAGTTAACTAATTAATTAATTAACTAAGACAGGATCACACTACATGGCTGGGGCCAACATGGAACTTACTCTACAGCCCTGGCTGTCTTCAAATTTGTGTTCCTCCTGCCTCTGATTTCCAAATGCTAGGATGATAGTTGTGTGCATCGCATTCAATTCAAACACAACTGTAACTTGTTCCCACAGATAAAAAGTTAACAAGCCTTGTAAGTCCAGCCACTTCCCTTAAGTATGTAGCCTTTGCTTACATCTCGCCTGTGATGTTCCCCATACTACAGCTCTTCCCCCGCCCCCCCCCGCCCAGCCCACATGGGCAGGATTCCACGGAAGCAGGAATATTTTCAAACAGACCAAGAATTAAATAGCTTCACTCTATGAATGCCAGAAAAGCCCAAGTTTTATGCTTTTGATTCTGTAGCTCTTTTTCTGGAAAAACAAAAATTGTTTAGGGAGGCATTCTGAAGACAGCCAGCCTGCGGAAGACGACATAATTGAAGAGGAAATATTTGTAAAGAAAGTGTATGCTTTGCGATCGCTCATCCTCATCTTGCACATCGTCTCCGGCCTCCCTACGTGAGAGATTTCCCATCCATCTCCATGTTGTGTTTACTTGCTATGCACACAGAAGATCAAAAGATATTCGCTGGGAACATTAAGTACCAAACACTCTGCTGGGCTCTAGGAAGATGGTGTTGAACAGAACAAATGCAACAGGTGCAGTCCCCAGAACCAATCACCAAGTTTAAACAAGTTACCCTGACAATGGCAAAATCTCCCAATGAGCTCTTATGACTCCTTTCTCAGTGAGCGTTCTTTCCTTGAATCTACAGAGCAAACCGGGACAGGAACATGGCCTCAGGTGCCTAGACTAAAGATCCTAGTGACATGGACTCTCCAGCGAAGAACTCTCTGGCATCTCTCCCTAAGGGTTCAGATTTTTCTCTTTGAATCCCCAGGTGTCAAGGGGATGCAGTGATGGAGGTGGAAAGGTGCCTTTAACCCACAGAGAGCTGTACCAAATCCCCCACCCCCCGCCACCCCCCTACTCTGACATGATGAGGATAAAATCTGTTTCCCCAGTACTGCCTTTGTCAACACAGGAAAAGGTTGCCTTCAGTGTCTCTTGGTGTACAGCATTTCCTAAAGTTTTGTCCAGAAACAGTGAGTTTCAAAAGGCTCTAAGGACTGAGATGGAAAGAAGAGAAAATGGGAACAGGAAGAATTTGTCTAAAGGAAACAAAATGGTGTAATGTTTCACGTGAGGTGGGACATCTTAGATCTGTAGCAATGTGTTGCATGAAGCACAGTCATATGGACACACGTAGATCCTATAACACCCATATATTGCCTTTAGAAATTAAATTTGTAACAAGGGAGAAGGTCCAGAAAAAGTGGTCTATCGTCTTATGTCATTACAGACTTGGGATGGAACCACAAACCAGAAACCATGGAGCCAGACAGGGTCATGACTCTCCAGCAGTACCACTATCAGCAATTCTCACTAAATCGTCTTTCTCCTGCCTACCACTAAAAACCCTGCTAAAGACGAGTTTGTCTGGAAAAATCATGTACTCTACTGAGTTAGATTTTCCTCTTTTTCCCCCTCATGGTGTGAGTCTCTCACATCACCGTGTATGCTGATAAGAGCCCTGAGCAGCACAGCTACAGCTGTAATGAGACAGGAAGGGCTCAAAAATCCCAGTGCTTTAAACAGAAGACAGGGGCTTTCCCTTCACCTTTGAGGAGGCCCACCAAGAGAGCGCTGGGTGCCATCTGGACAGCAGTTAGCATTCCTTAGGAAGACTTCTTGGCCCAGAGAAAGGATAGTGTTCCCAGCTGAGAGGAGGTCACTGGAAAGAGAGTGTGCTTAGGAGATAAATAACTGAAAATGTCTTAGGAATCCCACGGCCACACAAGGAGCACAGAAGTCTCCTGGCAAATGGCGTTGACAGGAATTAAAGGAAGTTGGAAGGTATGAAGGACGAAGAGGAATGGGAAGAAGGTCCATCAGGATTCATCTCCTGTTCTTTATAACCTGGGAGAGAAGAGGGACAATGACGCTCTCTCATTTGCATAACATCATTGTCAAGATACATGGTACGAAAGAGCTCTTGACAGCGATGATCACACACTTGGGGCAGCCTGGCTCCTTTTTTGAATGATAGTGGACAGATGGGTGTCTAATAAGGATAATCTGTTGAGGACAGAGTAACACAGACACAAGAAAACATGTGCCAAGGCCATGTGGCTACAGGAATCACAGCCTACTTGGATGAACATGGAAGGTGAATTGTTTTCTCTAAGAGGTCTGGGAGTAGAGACTGCAGACAGCTTGACCATATAGGACTTTTTTAACCAGGCAGAGAAACATGTTATTCCTGTCCTAAGAAATTAGGAAAGTCCCCAGGATTAGGCACAAGATTGACTGTTTTTAAAAGGTCACTGTGACTATGGTTTGGAAGGCAGATGTTGGAATGCATAAGAAGGAAGATCACAGGACCCCATGTTGATCCCGTGAGTGTGAGCACAGGTGTTATTTGCCAGTTCACAGGATCTAGAATCACAACAGAACTCAGAGAGTGCGTGTGAGTGATCATCTTGATTAGATTAAGTGGTATAAGAAGAGTCGCCCATTGTGGTTGGTGCCCATTCCCAGAGATGGATGCTGGATGGTAGAAAGAAGAGAAAGCAAATTGAGTAGTCTATTCTTCTCCACTGTCTCCTGACTGTGGATGTGACCAAATGGCTCGAGCCCCTGCCACCCTGACCTCCCTCCAATGATGGACGTTACCACCTGTGAACTGTGAGCCAATATTAACCTTAAGTGGCTTTTACAGGAGTATTTTATCACAGTTACTGGAAAAGAAACTAAGACAGACAATTGCAGCTGAGACCAAGGTAGTGGAGATAGAGTGGGGACAGGTTCCAGAGGTTTCGAGGAGATGGTATCTGTGTGTTTGTTTCATCCAATCCACACAATAATTACTGCAGAGTATCATTCTCTCTCATAACAATCCTGGCCTCCTGGGGGATTTCAAACTAGTCAGATGTAGACAGGAGCAATTTTTCATCTCAGAGAATTTTACTTATCTAAAAACTAAGTGATAGTACACTCAATTCTGTTAGCAGAGTTCTGAAATACAGCTAAGCATCCTATGATTGCACAGGCCAGTTCCAAACAGTTATCCAGCCAAAACACAAAAATACCACTATCTAGTAACCCTAGTGTAGATATCCTTTCTCCCTGAACAGCCTCTCCAAAAGCTAATAGGGGAGTCCCTTCTATCACTCCTAAGAGCAACAGAGATGCAGAATGTACCTGTCATATGCAGCAGTCAGGAGCTGTCCACTGAACATCTGTCAAGCTCCCACCCTGGTCAAGCTCTGCTCTAGGTGAGACATTCTTTGCCATCTTATTTCCCATCCTCCCCACCTTATTCCAAGCATCTTGTTACATCATCTATGAGAGCCCTCTGCAATCCAGAAATTTGTCTCTTATTAGGTCTTGTCTAGTGTTTGCAGACTCTGTTTTTACTATTACAGTAGGTGGCTAATGAATGACGCTTTGCCTTAAAGAAAACAAAGCCTTTAGGTTAAAATTAAGGGAGACTGGGAAGAACTGAAGTCAAAGGAGACTTAATAATGAATACTTTGCATAATTATCCCAAGATATTAATTCTGGCAAACAGTGATTCACCTTTCTTGCTGACTCTCAGTATATTCATAGTATGATTATTGAATGTCCCACAATAGTTCCTATGTTGGAACATTTTAGTTTTCTACTGGCCATGACATCTGAAAGGTTGTAGAACCTTTAGGGAGGGGGCACCTATCTAGAGGAAGTAGGTCTGGAGGCAGAGGGTGTGAGTGGGCTTCATAAGCTATAGCCCAACCTCTCTAACCTTGTTTTCTGGATGGCCACCAAGATGTGAGCAAGCAGCCTCATATTTATTCCTCCACCATGTCTTCCTTACCACGCTGGATCCTGAAATCATGAGCTAAAACAAGTTCTTCCTCCTTGAGTTCCTTCTCAGCAGATGAGCAACTGTCTTATACTACCTCTTAAAATCAGGTTGAAGGCTAGACCCCAAATTCTTTGCCCTTCCACTTTCGTCCCCTTCTTCACCCCTCCATCAGCCAACACTCACCTCTAGGCTGATATCAAAAGGTTGAGTTCTCACCAAGGCTTAGTTCTTCCTTTTCTGGAAGGAGGGTGATGGGTTTTGCAGTCAGCCTTCCTTAACCCCTGAGGTTGAGTGTTCTCCTGCAGATCTCCTTTTGTAGTCAGAGCAAGGATTGCTGGGCTCTCCCAGTCCCATTTCAACAAGTGTTATCACAGTCTTCCTTCTTACAGTGCATTATCTCACAGTGTGAACCAAAACCACAGGCAGAGGTAGGAATGAGTGGCTGAGGATAAGTGATTTAAATGAACTATGACGACTGTGTTCTGTCAATGAATACAAGTGTCCCACATTTTCATGCAGGAAAGACACTGCCCCCACAGAAACCAAGACCGTTTGCTGTTTTATCATATCTCAGATGGAGTTCATTTATTTTCCAAACTCCACCTTGCCTCTGTGTTCTCATTGCTGTACTATATCCGCACAAATGCAAATTTTTAATCTGTGTAGGAACAATGATAGCTCTGGAGTTACTAATGAAAATCTTTCACACAAAGACTTTGAATTTTTGCTGAATGATTTCCTTGCTCTGATGCAATCTTCTGGTTAGTTTTCCTTCTGGATGATATAGAGAAAATTTGATTTTTGTTTCCTTTCATACTCTTAGGGAACCAAGATTGTGTTTCTTTTGTTGTTAGGGTAAATATGATAAGCCTGTGAATTGTGAAATTCAAGGCAGATGCACAGAACCACACAGAGGCTATTTTTACTTACATATTATTTCCAAGCACTAAACCAAATGGAAAAAAAAAAGTATGTGGTAATTTCCAATAACGAAAGTGATTTCTACATGTCCCATGCATAGTTTCAAGGAAGGAGAAAACAAGTCCAACGGCCCATCTGATAAATAGAACACTGCCTGCATAAAGTAATGTCAAGGTCACAAGTACCTCTATGCCCTTAACTGGTTCCCCGACAGTATTTGGAAATGTTTGCATCACTTCTGCTTTATAGTTGAACACCAAGCTGCAATGCACCTTATGATAGAGCTCTGCCTAGCATACACGAGACCTTGGGTTTAATCCCCATTATCGCAAATAATTTCAGATCGTTGAGCCTTTGTCACAGTGGTAGTGTTAAGGAAGAAAACTAAGGTAGTTAATCATTTAAAGTCTTGACATTGTCTCCAAAGAAACAAAACAAAGACAATATGTACACGTGAACACTAACACACATATGTATGTGCAAAGAAAAATTATTTTAAGGAATAGCCTTAATTTGAGGGGGCTGACAGGTTTGAAATCCACAAAACAGACAGGTGGATCAAGAAGTCCAGTGAGAGTTTACTGTGTATGCTTGGGTCCAAAGCCAGTCTGGAAGCAGAATTGTCTTTTCCCCGTGAGGACCTCAGTCTTTTTTCACTCAAGGCTTTCAACTGATTAAATGAGGTCCACTTATATCTGCTTTACCAAACTCTACTGACTTGAATGTTAGTCTCACCTAAACATCATGCTCAGAACAGCATCCTGACTTGTGCATGTCCACAGCAGGCATCATAATGTAGCCAGGTCAACCGGTAAAACCATCCACCAAATTCTTTGCTATACATGCCTTTACCATACAGACCTGTCAGTTACCCAAGGGTTCAGAACTTGGCACAGCTAGTTTTAACAAAGCATAAAAGAGGAAAAGAGGAAAAAAGGATCTGAGATCTTGGCACCAGGAAGAAACATCTAACTTACACTTAGATTCTTATAGAATATCCAAGGCCAAGAAGATGACAGTAGACCTGTGGACCACTCTGGAACTAGTATTTTGCTGGGCTTTCATCTCTTTAGGGTTCATACAGAAGTAGCAAGAAATGGATGCTGATATTTGTTGATTGATACTCAATATGTAACAGACACTATTCTAATCTCTTCATATATTAACTCATTTAGTCTTGTTTAACTCATTAACTCATTTAATGAAAAAAATGGATTGTATTGCTGTCTCTGTCTTACATATAAGGAATCTGAAGTCCAGTGAGCTTTAGTATCATGCCCAGGGACATGCAGCTAGAAGTGTGCAAAGGTGGAATTTGAATCTCTGAAGTCTGCCATGAGAGTTCATACCCGTAAACACGATCTCATCTCTGAAACCACCATGGAAGATGTTATCTGTGATGTCCTCCGTGTTCCCTGTGTTAGTACATACACATACAATATGTTCCTCTTGGTACCAGGAAAATGATTGCATCTCCAGGACCTAGTTTATTAAGATGGATCAGATACACAACCCACATTGTTTTCTCTTGCCTGGCTTATACCTTTCCCTTTTAAGAGCCTTGAGCCTGTCAGGTTACATCAGTGCTAGGAGGAGCTGAAGGAAAATCACCCTGCAGTTGACCATGCAAAGCAGTACTGCTGCTCCTTGGGGATGCTTCCTATTTCTGGTTCCCATCATGCTGTTGTGTCTATTGTCTTGCTTTATTCTTGATTGTCTGCCTCCATGTCTTAGCAGCTTTTCTTTACATAACACTTGACACCAAGCCTTTTACTTTACGTCTGCTAGGGAATCTGCTCACAATAACTCCTGCTTATACCTAGATCTTGTTGCCAATTACTGTGCTAATGCCCAGTCCCTGAGTTCCACTCCAAAAACATTGTCTTAACCATAGCTTTTCACAAGGCAATGGCAATTCTCATTGTCTGTGACCAAGGATAGAAAATCATAGGAACAGTCAGTTCCACTACCTGAAGCCACCAACAAGAGCTTCCAGATGCATCACACTGATGCTATAGGGCCCTAGCCCTGTTCTTTTTTCCAATTACCTTAGTTAAGTGTGAGAGGTCTTAGTAATACTTGATTAGTGTTCTAGGCTGAGCTGCAGTGTACATGGAGATGTGGACAAAGGCCTCTTTCCTTAATATGGATGAACTCTTTTGAGAGTTCACCAAACTGACAAGAGCCAGAGAACTGGACAGGGAAGCCAGTGGTCTACATTCCTTACATACTTGGAACAAGCAACACTAGGAAAAATCAGGTCAGAAAACACTAAGGCCATGGTTATGAGACAATCTGGAAAATCCAGAGAGTTCCACTGGAGTATACCTCACAAACCACATACAGCTCATAGGCAATGAAACTCCAGCCATGTGGTGGTGCTTCCAACGGACTGAAGAAGATTGGACACAGGAGTCTCAGAGTCTTCCATGATTCCACCAGAAGCCAATGTTGATGATATAAGCAAACCAATAGGTGCACATCATGTTGATTGCAAAGCTAAAATAAGTACAACCAATGGAATGGAAAGAGGAGAGAAACATTTATTACCCGTAGCAGGGAAGGACAGCACAGTAGCTGTTTTGAGAGAAACACTCCCCTTAAACAAATGAAGTAAGATGATTTGATTCTGGAAACCTATGCATATTTATATAGGCAAGCACTTTAGGGACAGGCACATTGCTGAACATGCTCAGTACAGCAGTGCATTCCTGTTCCATTTAAGGTCATAGTGTAAGAAGCAAAGACTGTAGATACTTTTGCGTTTGGTTAACTCAAAGGTTAAAACTGGGCTGGGGGGAAGATGTGGCTTATTTGATAGAGTGCTTGCTTAGTGTTCATGAAGTCATGGGTTTAATTCTCAGCAGGACATAAAGTGGGGATGGTTACACATCTGTAACCCTTCAAGAAGTAGCTCGAATACTAGGTAACCATAAATTCAACTAAGTTCAGAGAAAGAATACATTCTCAGACTTGTCTGAGGCAAAGCCTGCAAGGCTGGCTTGTTTCATTTTGTTTTTTGTTTTTATTTGCACGAGGGGAAAGAAATGTAAAACGAAGCCAACAAAGGTGACTTCACCAAGGTGACTTCATTTCCAACACTACTGAAATTGCTTCCTCTCAGTGCAGAGGGAACTTTATGTTTTCCTGTGTATCTTGTTCAAAAGACAGCCCTGTGGTGTTCTTCTAAATGTAAGTAGTTTTATAGACTTCTACTCTTGGTCATTTAATCATCCAAGATACTCTTACATGGGCATGAGTCAATGAAGAAACTGCCATGTTTGTTTGATTTCTGTTTTATGGACTGTTTTTGTTTCTTTGTTTCCTTTTCTTTTTCATTTCTTAAAGAATTTGCAGCAAGAAGTATTGGTATGTACCTGCACATGAGATAGAGATCCTGCGCTACACAGAAAAGCTGTATCGCCACCAAATGAATACCATACTTCATTATCATTCCACACAAATGAATCTCTGCAGACCCACTTTAGGTAAACTTTAGGTGGCTACAAATATTCCCACTTTCAGACCTAATGTTCTTTACATATTTAGATTCCTTCTCCAGAAACCTGATTTTAGTCATCTTCTCCTTCCTCATTCACAGTTGTTTAGTCTTAGCTTTCAGTAAGAGCTTTCTTTGTTTCTTTGCTTGACTTTGGGTTTTGCCCAGTAGGATGTAATGAAGTACTTTAATCAGCTTGACTGCACTGCGGGGTTAAAGACATTAAATGAGACACAGAGCTGGGAAGGCATCAGCCTGACCTCTCCTATTTGTAAGTTGGGGGACAATGTGTGTTCTCTAGAGAAGAGTGAGCACCCATGGGGATATGAAAGTACACGTCTCCTGCTGACAAGTCACTTGCCAAGGGCACAAAGTTGGCTAAAAAGCAAAGCTATACACCACAGTATTAATAGAAACCTTGAATCGAGAGACTTTTACCTTCCATCCTAATAGAAATTATATGGAGAAAATAAACTATGACTTATGAAGAACCTATTTGAAAAAGTTGAGTCTTAAAAACAACTCACCACTCCATGCCAAAATTCCTGACGCCATCTTTAGACACATGAATGTCATCTTATGTTATTAAGAGTTGATATCCACCCTTGCAATTCAGTGAGACCAGATATTCAAAAGGACAGTCTTTGCCTGGTTGGATTATGATACTTAAGTCAATGATATCATAACCTCTTGGCTCTTTAAATCTTTGGAATAAACGATAATAGCATGTATATTCTAGAGCCAAGGAACAAGCATCTTCTGATGGGCGGCTGTGCTGGAGGTCTAGATGCCTGCCGGTTTTGGTCTATCAAGATTCCACACTGTCCAATTATATTAGAGTGAAGACGATTACTCTGCTATGGTGCTACACCTATAATTCTAGCACCCAGGAAGTAGAGATGGGAGGATTCTGAGTAAGTCGAGGCCATCCTTGACTACATAATGAATTTGAGTCAAGCAGGAGCCTCAAGCTCTGCCTCAAAAACACTGAATGAGCAAAATAATCAAACCCACACAGCATTACCAGATGGTGTTGGCTTTCATCCGAGAGACTTTTGAGGGCCTAAGTGGCATAAGAGCAGATTTTACCTCTTAGTTTTTACCAACTTTGTTGTAGTTTGATCTCTTTAATTATTATTTTTTATATAAAATAAAGCTCTCGGGTTTATTCTTGTAGTGACTTAACAAATTAAGGCATTTGCCTCCCTCCAGATAATGTGTCAGGAAGCAAGGAAATGGAAGTGGCTAGGTGGCTCATCACCCATGAGCTTTGTCGCATGGACAAGTTATAAACACCCATCTCCTATACTAGCTGTGTCTCTTCTGCACATTGACAGAGCATATTATGATGTGTACTGTTGCAGGTTGAGAAGACATAAGCCGTCTGAAGTATCTGGTAATCCTTGCTACAGAGTGGGTTCTGAAAAATGGTGCTTTCTTGTCTCAGTTATTTGTTTGGCCCAGTAAGTTCTAGACTCACAGACAAGACAGATTCACACAGATTCTATTGATTAGTATCTACTTTCTTTCAAGTGTCCTGTTCCCAAGGTCTGAGCACTCCACTTGTCAACACACCTGCAGTGTTGCTTCTCCTACATAACAAAAGCTACCCATATTCTCACTGAGTGCCGGCTAAGCTTTTTTTTCCCCTGAGGACAATGTAGTTGTGATGCCACAGGGTACAAGCACCAGAGCCAGCACTCAGAATCTCACTTGTGATGGAGATGAACAAGAAAATCATCATCACAGCAGCATTCTAGATTCTATCCAGAGATCGTAGTTTTCTATATCTGTGCACAATGGTAGAAAGACAACACCTTCCTCATGACAGTAGACAAGAAAAAGAAGTCAGAAAGGCTTCAGCTGAGATGAGAGCTCTGAGAAATGCAGTCTAAGCAAAAAGGGAGCAAGGATATAGGGCTGTTTCCTAATAAAAGGATAGAATGAATTATCTCTTTCTTTTGGTAACATAGAATCCATGATACACAATGCCCACAGTCTGCAGAAGTCTGAGATGTAACTCTATTGGCAAAGTGCTTGCCTTGCATGTACAAATTCTTGGATTCTATCACAAATACCACATAAGCCATGTATTGTGCATGCCTGTAATCCCAGTACTTAGAAGGTATGTATAAATGCACTAGGAATTCAACATTATACTTGACTATATAGCAATTTTGAGGCCAGCCTTAAACTCTATCTATATCTAACTAATTTCATTCATTAATTATTTTGTAAAGTACTTTAAGTAGGGGTGAAAGGCATCACTCAGTGGTTGATCACTGCCTAGCATGTATGATATGAGGTCCTGAATTCAATCCCTAGTACTGAAAAAAATTACCTCAGATAAAATAGTGAATATTGTCTATAGTCTTGAAGTCAGATTCACCATATGTTATATATGTTGGAACTGTTTGACCATCTGCTGGGCTACAGTAGTCTGCTTGAAGCATATGAAGACTTGATTGAGCCTTGTGTTTGTTCAGGAAGTTTGTGATCTAGCTAGAAAAACAGGTAAACGGTACAGCATCAGTAGGCATGCAAAGCTGGAACCACCAGGCTGATGCACACTGTGCACACATGTACACACGCATGTACACATGTATAGGGTGAATGCTTTCCCACATGTAAGCAGCTGCATGTGGAAATATCAGGGTTCCAGGTTTCCAACTACTGTCTCTGAGACAATATTCGAGTTAATAAAAAAAAAAATGCTTTTTTCTGTTCAAGAGTTATATCTAGTGCTGCAGAGATAGTTCCATCAATACGTGTTTACTGAGCAAACATGGGTTTAGATCCCCAGAGCCCACATCAAAATGCCAGGCAGGGCAGCTCACAACTATAATCCTAGCACTGAAGAGTCAGATCAGAGAACTATGGGCACTTGTGGACCACCTAATCTACTCAAACCAGTGAGCTCAAGTTCAGTAAAAGGCCTTGCCTCAAAAGTAAAGTGTAAAGGTGATTGATAAAGAACCTGATATCAACTTCTGGCCTCCCTGCATACACACATATGTAAAAGAAGATGTATGTGTGGATAGATAGAGCCATCAATCATACATACATACATACATACATACACACACACTATATTTATATATATATGTATACACACACACACACACACACACACACACACAATATATATATATGAATGATGTTTCCAGTTAATTTCTTAAAAGTGAATGCATTGTGATTCATCCTATAATTTGATATAGAAAAATTTCAAAACTGATGCTAAATACTAAGTGGTTAGAAATTAAGGAAGTGACTAAAGTGTATTTGTGATCCAGACCTGATTCTGCCCTGATGCCGTAGTCAATTACCTCCCCCTAAGTGCATGTCTCCACTCTGTGTCAGTGGATAGAGACATGAGGCCCCCGAGGGCCTGGAACTATCTTTTTCATTTCAAATTAAATGCCAACAAAGATCGTCACTTAAGATGGATCATGAGCATCTGCCTTGACAAAGAACGTCCAGCTTGTGGGCCAGGGTAGAAGATGCCTTGTACATCACTGAGGCAGAGATGATGATGGATTCCAGAGGTAGTCCAGTTAAGTCAAGACTGGCTTGTAAATGTCTGTACAGCCAATGGTTTCTCTGGGGGTTATGAGATTGCACCATCTGTGGGCTCAGAAATGAAGGAGGGGTAGTGCCTTAACACATGACAGACTTAGCTGAGAGAGGGGGACAAGGTAGGAAGACAAGCACATCCTGGAGGTGACCCAGCCCTGAATGTGGCAGCAAGATCCCACAGAGAAGAGGAAAGCTTGATGCTTGTGGAGATGATGATAATGGTGAAGATGAAGACGATGGTGAGGATGATGGCGATTTTGATGAAGTTGAAGAAAAATCACCAGTGAGGAACTCTGGATGAAGCCTCCCTGTGGAAAGGACATAAAATCAAGTCAGAACAGAAACAGCTGAAAAACATCAACATCAAAGATCAAGAACCCTTCAAAAACAAGCAGGAGGGGTCTTCCTAAAATACCCAAAGGACCTGGTTCTATAGAATACACTAAAGCCAGAATGTAAACCGGTAAACTAAGCCCCAAAAAGGAGAACTCAGAAGAGTCCAAATAAAAATAGACCATATTGATATCCAAAAGAAAGCTTCTATTTTATTCTCTTTAAAAATCTTTCTCTTTTGCTTAATTTTATTTTTACGTTAGTAACTTTCATTATACTATTCAATCATTGTTACTGAGAAGACATTTGTGGAATGTAACACCATTTTTGACAATTCTATAAATGTGTATACAATAATATATTATCACTTTCATCCCGGTTACCCTTCGCCCCACTTTTTCCCATCCAGCATTCCTCCGACTTCCTCGTCTTCTTTTTGATCCAATGAGTTTCTTCAATGTCGCAGGTATAATGAGTATCTGTAGGAGTTATTTTCTAGAACATGAACTGTTTACCAGTGGCTACACCACCAAAGAAAGTGAGACCTACTCCCTAGCAACCATTTGCCACCCACACGCCTTTCTATGCTGGAGGCTCTCAGTCAGCTCTAAGTCAGTAAGGTGTGTTCTCTCGTCTGTCGTGAGTCAGAGGACGTCCTCGATGCTTTCTACTGCCTTCCCCATGACTTATCTCTTCCCTCAGGTTTTAATCATTTTGTATCTCTTTAGCTGCCAAACTGAGAAGAGGAAAGAGGCATGAGAGAGAGAGAGAGAGAGAGACAGAGAGACAGAGAGACAGAGAGACAGAGAGACAGAGAGACACACAGAGACACACAGAGAGACATAGAGAGAGACACAGAGAGAGACATAGAGACACAGAGAGAGACACACAGAGAGACACACAGAGAGACAGAGAACAGAGACAGACAGAGACACAGAGACAGACAGAGACAGGCAGAGACACAGACAGAGACACAGAGATGATGCTGATGATATGACAAAATGACTAGAATCCTGCCAAGACAAAATACAACCAAACACGAACTGTGCCATCATTTTTAAAGTTGTTCCTCATAAGAATCTGAGCTCACAATGATGAATCAATTTAATTAGTGAAAGCCTGGGCCCTCAGAATTGAACAAAACAAGGTTTGAGTGTAAGAAAAAGAGGAAGGATAGGATGAATGAACCTTGCGGTGTTGGACTGGAAACTGGAGAAACCTAACATGGACATTAGTAAAGCAGGCTTGCCCAGAAACCTCTGATAGAATACATTGAGAAAGACAGACACAGCTTTCCTGGGAGATCCCCCAACATTACATGAGATGAGTCATTCCAGGAAAATTACAGGATTCTTCAGAAATGTCAGGGCCACGAAAGACAAGGTGACTGAAGAGAGATGACAACTGAATACTAAGTGGATCCTGGAATAGACAGAAAAGAGTCTTTGGCATTTAAACTAATAAAAGCCAAATCAAGTCATCAGCTTCATACTGTATTATAACTAATTTCTTTTTTTAATTAATTTATGTATTTATCTATTTATTTATCCTCCCAGTACCCCCCTCACACAGTCCATCCCCACCCCTCTCTTGCTCCTCTGAAAGGACGTAGGCCCCCCTGGATATCCCCTGACCCTAGCACATCAAATCTCTGCAGAGTTAGGCTCATCCTCTCCCACTGAGGCCACACAAGGCAGCACAGTTAGGGGAACAGGATCCACAGACAGGCAACAGCTTTAGGGATAGCCCTGGCTCCAGTTGTCGGGGACCCACATGGAGATAAAACTATATCTGTGCAGGAGCTAGGTCCAGCCTGTATATGCTCTTTGGTTGGTGGTTCAGTCTCTGAGAACCCCAAGGGTCCAGGTTAGTTGACTTGTTGGTTTCCTATGGATTCCTATTCCCTTAGGGGCTCAGATCCTTCCTCCTATTCTTCCATAAGAGTTCCAAGCTCCATCCACTGTTTGGCCGTGGGCATCTGTATCTGTGTGAGTCAGCTGCTGGGTGGAAATCTCAGAGGACAGTCATGTTAGGTTCCTGTCATTAAGCATAACAGTATCATTAATAGTGTCAGGGATTGGTACTTGCCCTACTAATTTCTTAATACTGAATATTCTACTACTGTTACATATTTCCGTTTGACATTAGGAGTTGAAGGATATTCTCATCTATTGGTCAGCAACTCTCAAATTAGCACAAAATAAAAAGTTGTAAAGTGTGAAACAAATGAAAACTAAGCTCCGTGTCTCTTCTCTCTGCATGTGGAATGCATTTATCAGGGTGGCAGGTAGGGGATGCTGGCCTCCTGCAACTGTGCTGCTGTAACACATTACCAGACTCTTTGTAGCTTACAAACAGCCTAAGTGTTTATCTTACAGTTCTGTAAGTCAGAATAGTGGCACAATCAAGATGCCGGTAAATCTACATTTCTTTCTGGAAACTCCATGAGAAAAATTCCCCTGTGTTTTTTAGCATCTAAGGACTGCTGACATTTGATGACTGATAACTTCTTCATCTATCTTCAAAGTCAATGGCCATGACCCGCCCATCCTACTGTCCCTGCTGCTGGGCTCCATCTCTCGCTGACCTCAGCCTGGAATAGTTGCCTGTTTTATGAACACAAGTGATTAGATTGCAAAGTCTACTTTGCTACTTAGTCTGGGACATCTGAGGGACGTGGGTGGTTATTCTATCTGCTGTAAGAGCTCTTCAGAGACAAGGAGATGGCATCCTCAGGCTCCAAAACTCCCCAAGAGCAGATGAAACTGGGTTGATGCAGCCTGAAATGAGGAAGCCACTACCCTATCCAATATTGCTGCCTATCTTATTATAGCATTATGTCTCTCAGCAAACGGCATCCTTCTCTCTAGAACAGCCTCTCTCTCTCTCTCTCTCTCTCCCTCTCTCTCTCTCTCTCTCTCTCCTCTCTCTCTCTCTCTTCTCTCTCTCTCTCTACTCTCTCTCCAGCCTCCGTCTCTCCATTCTCAGGAAGATGGGTTGGAGCTGCAATGTCTCAGGAATACCATTAGCTCCTCCCCAGCTCTAGGACAGATCTATCCAATGTCGCCGCCCCACCCCCCACATAGCACAAAGCACAGGGTGTATAATGAGAGCTCTTCGGAGCACACCTTTACCTAAGAAGGTTCCATCAGCCCTCTATATCTGTGGCTTCCCCATATGTAGATTCAACACACTACAGAGAACCATTTTTTCTTAAAGCTTTGACAAGTTTCTGATTTCAGCTACTTAGGAGACTGAGGTAGGAGGGTGAAAAGTTCAAGGACTGCCTGGGCAATTGAGTAAGACACTGTCCCTAAATAAACAAATAAAAGGAAGGCCGTGGAGGTATATCATTAGAACATTTGCTTAGCATGACTCAGGCCTTGAGTCCAACCCTTGTTACAGAAAAAAGATGAATCTATATCGAGTATGCATATTCTTGTTATTTCCCAAATGAAACCACAGAGAAACTCTTTATATTGCACTATATTATTTCGACAATATAATCAATCTAGAATTGCTTATTGTACACTGGGGTATATATATAGAGATTATATTAAAACCTCTACCATTTTATATACTATATTGAGCATCGGTGGATTTTGGTAGTTAAGAAGGTCCTGGAACAACCCAGTGTGGATACTGAAGGTGACTGTATTTGGTGCTAATTTCTGTATTTCTGCTCCATGTATCCATGAGTCTGTTAAAAACTAGAAGTCTGTTTTCAACCCTGCCTATAGAGAAGGCTATGAAAGGGATTAGTAAGTAGTTCTTCCCATAATTTTGGTGTGACAAAAATGCTATTTTTATTATGCTCTTTGATGCATACAAGTGAGACTGAAGATACAATTTTCATACTATTTCAAGATTAGAATTTTAGCACCGTGAAGCACCCTGCACAGTGCCCATGCCTCTGAATTATTCTAGTGTTTATGTAGGTAAATGTACATTCATTCAAAAGTCCTTTGCATTTTCTGTTAATGTTTGATGCCATCAAGCAGTGAAACCCAGGTTGCATATCAGCGTGAACTGAGGAGCTTTGAAAAATGCTTCCTCCTACACCCCCTCAAACTTTTCTCCTTTAAATCTCTTGTTAGGGTCCCATACCTCAGTATATTGAAAATCTACTAGTGCGAAGATGGACCCAGAAAGGCATTCACTCTGCCGTGTTCCTGTCAATATGAAATTCCTTTGTATCTTGCTGGGGTTGTAGGGATGAGGTAATGTCCTTGATTGTCATATATCTCTATTTCTCATGAGCCAATGATACCCCTACCCCAGCCTGATTCTCTATCAAGGTCTAAACAGCACAGTCCCTTTCACCCTGAGTCTGGATTTTTTGCTCACACTCCACCCAGACTCCATCTTGCACCATTCTCTCACCATCTGTTGGTGAATACTCCCTTGATCGTCCTTCTGTTTCCCAAAGCCACCTTCACATAGCTATCCCCCTTTGTCACTCTCTTGACCCTGTGGCTCTCTTTTCATGCCATGACCTCATTTCTCACAATTCTTTGCCACCACTCAATACAGATAAGAAGTACAGAGAGGTAGGAGAATCCAGGTGGCCCTAGTAGAGTGTTTCCTTCTTCCAGCGGGAGCATCCTGGTCAGACAGCACTTGGTGCTACCCACCTGCAGCTGTGCTTCTCTCTGAGCCTCTTCTGCACTCACTCCTTCCACGGGTCCCTCCCAAAGATCAAACAAGGCTCCAGCCCCAAGAGCTCCCCCAGCCACTGCCACCCTCAACTCTTACCCATCCCCTCCCCTCCCAACCATATATTTTGTATATCTAACCTCATCTGTCACTTTGAAGACCTAGACTAGCACTTATACCACAAGAGAAAATATGATAACTAAATATTACTTTTAAAGGAAAGTATTCCTAACCATTTATTTATTATAAAGTTCTATACACACACACACACACACACACACACACACACACACAACACACATACATGGCTAATTTTAATTGTCAATTTGACACAGTCTAAAGTCAACTGAGAAGAAAGCAACTTTTGAGGATTGCCTAGGTCAGGTTGTCATATGATCATGTCTGCAGAGGACTTTCATAATTAGTAATTGTTGCAGGGGGGCATACATAGCTCACTGTGGGTGGCACTATTCCTAGGAAGATGCTCCTGTGCTTTATAAGAAAGCCAGAGAAGTGTAGGCCCGAGACACAGCCAGAGAAGAAGCTGGTAAGAAGTGCTCTTTCCTGGTTCCTGCCTTACACTCCTGCCCTCACTTCCTGGAATGATGACTTCTGACCTGGAAGGGTAAATGAAATAAAATGTTTCCTCCCCGCGTCACTTTTGAGTAAGGCATTTGTCACAGCAACAGAAAGCAAACTACAACACCGTGCAAGAACAGTTAGTTGTTTCAGCTTTTTGCAGGGCTGAAATAGACATGAAGAATGAACACTCGGGCTCCTGGATAAGGGAAGGAGATGCCCACAGCAGATCATTAGGGTACTCCTGCAGTGCCCATACCCTGACTGCCCTCATAGCCCTGGCTGTCCCTGCACACAGTGTAGATAACTTGAAAACATGCTGATCCTCTTTCTGAGATCCTGATGTAATTGTTCTTGGGATTCCTGGAAGTTTGCATTTCCAGGACTCCCCAGATGATCTGAATAATGCCATAAGGTTTGGGAAGGGCTGCCACTGTGACATATAGTGAAAGAAAGACCACAACGTATAGAACTTAAAAGACGTAACTTTGCAGCTGCTCAGGAGAACTGTGGTTATTCAGAGTCCTGAGGGAAGAGAAAAAAACGTCTTCAGCAGATCTTTGTAAAGGAAACTCTGTGGGATGTTGGCAACCACATCCTTAACAACATCCCTGCAGTAAACACAAAAATAAGTTCACAGCCTCGCATCCTGTGACATCCCTCAGCACTGCCAGGTTCTTTCCATGTGCTACCACTTACTGCGAGCAGGTTCTGCTCACGTACAAATGAGGAGAGGAATTTTCCACTTTGGTTAGTGTGTCTCCCCCTAAGGAGGCTTCATGCCAAGACTTGGGATTTAAAAACCTTTGGTTAGACACCGAGGACACCAGGAAACATTTATGGTTGTCTGTTTCCTATATTGGGGGAGTTGCCCAGAAATGTATGCCTGGCTCACATTTTCACTGCTATGGAGTGTTTAAAAAAAAAAAAAAAACAAAACTCTAGTCTATAGTGAAAAAGTAACACTCCTGAGTGATCTCATACCAAACCCTGCCTTCAGGGTCTCAGGAATAATCAACTTCAAAATGAAAAGATCAATGCAAATGAACGTCAAGATGCAACTTGTTATTCAAGCAAACATTGCACATCCGGTAGAGGGTGGGATCTATACTAAGGTAGACCACCTGCAGCTAACACCAGACCAGAAAAACAAATTGTTTTCACATAGACAGAAAGTTTGATAGCAGATAGTATACAGCTGACAGTCACCTTCATGTAGCTAATTCCTTCCATTGCCCCTAGTGATGGAGAGATACTCTCTACAGCTTTGAATTTGAGGAAATAATCGTGAATATCACACTGCCTTGGACTTGATACTAAAGCTCATCAGAAAAGGCAAGCCTTTGGGATTCTTGCATTTAGGTTCCAGTCTGTCCATCATCCACCTCTAAGAGGTGCAAGGCAGTGTGCCTCCCAACCTGGGTGAAGGACATCTGCAGGTCTTTCCCACACCTGCCTCTCATGTCTCTGCAGCAAGTTGGGCTTTTGACTGTCTTTTCCAGAGTTTATCTTCCTAGAACACTTGTACCCAGCCTGGATTTCACCGTGTGTGTATAAGTGACTTCTCTCCATAGTTTACAATTTGCATAGTTTGAAATCCGTGATTTCTTATTGAGCTCAGTGTTACTCCAGTAAAACGGATGGGGAAATTTTTTCAGTGTCCAGTTTATCTACCATCCACAAATTAATACATATTTCCAGGATATTGTTTATAAGCTGACGGGAAGTACATGCTGTCAGCATTATAGAAGAACTCAAATTGTTATTCAGTGGACCTGGTGAGATGGCTCAGTGGTTAAGAGCACCAACTGCTCTTCAGGAGGTCATGAGTTCAAATCCCAGCAACCACATGGTGGTTCACAACCATCTGTAATGAGATCTGATGTCCTCATATGTGTGTCTGGGCTGGAGTGAGCGGCCCAGGAAGGAATGAGTGGGGGTCCAGACCCAGTTCATTCTCTCCAGTCAACTGCCCTTCTCCAAATATGAAAGTAGCCACCAGTTCCCAAGAAAAACCGCCCTTTAGACCTGGTGACATTTCAGAGCTAGCCAGGTATGTTTTCCTCACCTGACTCATGAGTTTATTAGGTCCTTGCTTACTATGAGAGTAATTACGGAGCCTGCTGGATTCTTTTTTTTTTTTTTTTTTTGGGGGGGGGGACACTAGTAAACTATGAAAATGCTTCAGAAACTTCTGTGAGCATGTCAGAAAAACAAGAATAGATGGAAGAGCCAGTATGCAACATTTATCAACATCTCTGCTGTCTTGGACTTTGTCCTAATGGGCCTTAGGTACCAATCTGGTATCAACAGAACATGGATAGGGCAAAGGTCAGGCCATTTCTCTACCCATCTTGGATCCTTTATGTCAACGCTTCACAGTTTCTGCTCCTTGATTTCTCCTTGATGCCAATATTCTGGGTCAGCAGGTTGTTGTTCCAGTCCAGCCACACCTGGCAAGTAGGCTTAAGATGTGATCCATGAGACAGGTTCTCCCCACAAATTTGATCAAGGATTACTGATTACTGAAATATAGTACTTTCCTCTAGTCTTACAGGTTGTTCAGTGGTAGTACTTAACACCTGGAAATTTGCTCCACTTGTCACTTCTTTGCAAAGCTATGCTGCCTTTGTGGAGATGGATTCAAGGACAAATGTGAGATTTTTGTCTCCATCCTGTGTGAAGGACAGGAACAGGAAGTTGAAAATAAAGGGCTCCCGATGCCAGAATGAACACCAGCAAATGAGCATAATAGCAGCCTGGAGGAAATCTCAGTCAATCAGGTCTGGAAATTGGCTTCCTTTTTTCTTCCCCTACAGCCAGGGAAAGAGGTATAAGAAATGAGAGCTTTTATCAAATTGGACTTCACTTCATTACTCTCACTACTGGAGAATTCACAGCTCTCCAGCGTAAACCCACCTGTCTCCCAGCGACATCGCCTAGGGTGGTGCTTTTTTAAAGAAAATGTCTTTCTCTAGCTTGTCTGCTCACAGTTCACTGGTGACTACAGGGAAGGCTAAAAGTAAAGGAGATTCTGTCACCAAAGCTTTTGAGATAAGCCAGATGTGTTCTTTATTGAGCTTTCCCATGGTTCCTGTGTATTGGCACATGATCATGTGATTTTAAATGACAGTCCTCAAGGATTTTTAAGGAGTAATTTTTGTTTAATCATACATCTTAAAATATGATTGCAAAGGAAAATGAACCATCATAAAGTACTTAGGAAAATGCATAAAGATTTATTAACAAGATTTGTCATTGAATTAACTTAAATTCCAAAGCTATGAACATTATTCATAGTCATATAACACATCTGTTGACACGCTTGATGAATATATCTATTCTGTGAATCATTTAAAAGTGCCTTGAGGCTATGTTACTGGGGTCATAATACATTAAGAGGAAAACCGTAAGGTTAAGAAATACATACATGACTATCTCACTTTTATTTATTTATTTGGTACTTTATTTAGAGAGAAATAATTCTAAACTGCTGATGTTACAATTACTTCATTCCAAGTAATTCTAATCTTCTTTTTCTATATTATTCAAATATTTTAATCATTATATATGATATTGAGAATGGGGGACATGAATGTTTTTCACTCTTAAGTCAAACAAGCTACTACTCCATTGCCCAAAGAACTGGAATATTCTGTAATGCTAAGAAGAAAGAACAATGTTGTAATATCCAGTTTTTGGGAGATAGGACATCCATGCTTGATAGAAGAAACTGAAATGTCTCTAGTTTCCTTATGGCTGAAGTAAGTGAGCATCTACTCTGTCTCCTGATGTTTTAAGCTCTTTGTCTCTTAAATCCCCTGAATAGAAGCCCATTGACCCTCCCGAAGCCTTTTTCCTTCATGCAGGAAGAAAGAAGACACACATAACTGGATCCACCCACTTTGTCTAAGCCCTGACTGTCTACCCCTGAGGTTTTATTAAAGGCCATCATCACACCTACCTGCCATCAGTGAAGGGTAGCTTAGACCAGTCCCAATGCATTCCAGACATGAACCACAATTTGGAAATGAGTATAGAATCTCTCGCTCTTCTCATGCTTCGAATTTCTACCTTCATTCCCTAAGGAAACTGGAGCATATTTGAGTGAGAAAATGGCCTAGTGATCATTCCCTATGACACTGAAGCCAGGTCTTTTTACCTGGCACTAACCTGAACTTTGGCTCATGCAGATGTAGTCATGCTTCTTAGATCTCTCTTGGCTACCTATTCTGCGACCAGTAATGTCCAAATATATAGTGATATGACTGCAGTGTTCCTAGCCTGGGGAATTAGAACCAAGAGAAATATATAACAATGCAAGAGTGTGAACTTATTGCTGGTAATAACATAATAATAATTCTTAGGAACTTCTGGCTCCTATTTTTAAGGCACAATGGACCACAGATAAGTCGGATGGCCAAAATAATCTTAATCAATGCCAGTGCAAAATTAACATTTGAAACATTAATGCATTATCTCTAAATCTCAATGTTGTAAGATATCAGGCCTTAACTATTGTAGTTCTTTAGTGATATAATTATCAGACATTCCCTTTCTACAAGGATATGAGGTCTAATGAATCACTAACCTTACTGCCCTTTAACACTAGGGAACTTAAGATTAGTCCAATTTACCCAAATATCTAGTGTAGTAAGTTTTATGAAAGTGGAAAACATAAGGCTAACAGAAACAAATTTAACCACACTTTTAAAATTACAGGATAATTGCTAATTCTGTGGTCATTCATTCCCAAGCCATAAACTCCAACACAGGAAACTATGAGAAGTTTAACCACGGGTAAAATTAAACCGGCAGTTACAGCAACATTTTCTAGGATATGTTGATTTTTCTCTATTTTGCAACATGCACACAAATATATAAAAATTTCTCATTTATATCTCGAATGTTGGCCTTGTGAGTTCACGTTGACATATCATAATAGCTTTAATGCATTTAAGACAGTTTTTGATCCCATTTACAGCCTTTCTTGTTAGCTGATTTTTTTAAAAAATTGCCATCTAATCAAAAGATATTAATATACCCAATAATCCAACCCTTGAAGTCACTAGGCAGAAATAAAGAAGCAAGCATGTAGCAAATCTGTACTTTATGCTCAATCTACCACCTGTTTAAGCAATGACTGTGTTTGCCATGCAGCCTGACATCCTGCACACCTGCACTAGAATATGACATCTGCTTTAGAACTCTCTCAGGTGCTATTCATTTCTCAGCCACTGCCGTCGAGTTTTCTCACTTGTGAAGATCTGCATCCAAGGCTTCATGATACCATAATCTAAAACTATTCAAGCAGCTCCGTAACTTTCCTCACTACTTGAAGCTTCCTCCTCCCAAGATCTTCCTTCCGTCACTATGACCTAGAGTCCTTTATCTTCTTTCTTCACAACCTTAGCAAACCATATATTTTATCTGTTTCACATGTGAGCATTGTGCTCCTTCTTTGGGTAGAGACAGCTTTGCTTGTCTTGAAGCATCACTTCCATTGACAGGAGCCCTGTCTAATTCTAATGGGATCATACCATATTTAGTATGCCACAGCTGCAACCATGGATTGGAAGTGGGGATGAAGTCAACACTGTAATAATCAGGGTTTTCCATATAACTATCTGGATACAAACCCGTAATCTACATGTGGTGCCAGTGTTTCAAACATTACACTGTGATTTTGTAATGAAGAGGGAAAGCAGAAGGTAGCAGAGGAGGAGGTTAAAGAAGAATGAATAGGGAAAAGCAGAGGTTAAAACTCTAGTAGCAAAAATGTTCTGAGATGAAATCTGACCGTGGCACTTGCTATGTGGCCCAACTGTATTGAACAAATCCAAATGTACTAAGTAGTATAATGTATGCTACACACTCCCTAGGGAGCAAAATGTCACATAAGCTCATCTTTCCCCAGATTGCAGTTTAGTTATGGAGAAAGGTGAAGGGACAGAGAAGGATATAATCAGTGGGGTCTTTATGGGAGAGGTGATATCTGAGATGTGCTCTGAAGGACAAGTTAATGTTAACATAAAGGTGCATCCCAAGCAAAGGGATTAGTGTGTGCAAGAGCTCTATCTCACAGGAAAGACCAAGTCCATTAAAATAAAGGCGGTAGACCCTAATCCAGTTTCTAGCACAGGGAAACAGCTAATAATGTCGACAGTGATGGTGAAGGCGGTGGTGAGGTTGGTTGCAGTGTAGGACAATACACTTTTCTATTTGTTTTTCATTACATTTTAAAAACTATTTTCTTAGATTTATTTCTTTTATTTATTTTATGTGTATGAGTGTTTTGCTTGCACGGATGTATACACTCCAGGTTCATGCCTGGTGCCTGAGGAGGCCAGAAGATAGATTTGGATCCCCAGGAACTGGAGTTATGGATGGTTGTGAGCAACCATGTGGGTGCTGGGAACCAAGCCCAGGTCCTCTGCAGGAGCAGCAAGTGCTCTTAGCAGCCAGGCTGTCTCTCTACCTCCTGTTTACATCTTTTTAGCCATCCATAAAGCTGATTAACAGAAATCTATTTTTCCTCACCTTCCATCTTATCCCTTGATGAAAATACTTTTTAAAAGTCCAGTTCTTTAGAGAGCAAGCAAGAAAAGAGAAAGAGAACCGAACATCTGGGTTCTGAACATCTGACTCATTTCCTTTTATTTGTGATTTTTTTTTTAAAGCAGTATTAGAGGGCTAGTGATTGAATCATTATAAATGGGAAAAGAATACAGGATGATTCATTGCACTCCCTGTGCCGCCCTAGCTCTTAGAAGATAAAATTCTAAATAGTAAAACTCTTTAAGATACCCACAGAATAACTCCAATTTTTCCAGTGCAGAAGCTGAAAAAAGAAAATGTTACTTTTCCAAAGAGAAAATAAATCTTCCAGATCACATCCCTTTCAGGTGTGACTTTTGAACATTGACTGCTAATAATAGGGTTTTGTGTTTTCTTCAACTGTGTTTTGGAGACTGATATCCACGAGGTTTTTCTTGTTCACCTTGAACTACATCTGAAATACTGTGGTAAAACATGCAAAGAGATATCATTTCATGGAGGATTAAGTCCCTATCCATGACCATCTCCTGTCTTCTGCAGCTGCTGTTCAAATACCAAGGTTCAAAGGATGAGAAAAATCTAACATTTACAAACACTAGATTCTAATACCCAAGAGGTTTCTATAAAAGTCAAATTTAAAAAAAAAAAAAAAACATGCAAAAAGATGTGGTTGTTAGCTCTGGTTTCTTTAAGTTTATGGATTGTTTGCTATTGAATATAATGTGAGTTGTTTATTCAATACATTTTTCTGGTGGGATAGTGCTCAAAAGAGCAGAAAAGAACGGCTGGAAGCATGGCTCAGAGAAAATTCCATCTCCTACTGACATCTGGGAAATAAATAGGCTCTCCAATGCAAGGACTCCTCCAGCACAGAATTTCCTCCACCCAAATTCTGAATATCCTCAGAACTGTATGTTTACATGCTTGGTAAGCTCCCACACCCACCCACTGCAGCCAGAGGAGCTATAACCTCCTTAAGATTTCCAGTAGAATCCATAACCACGAGACAGGTGTTAAAACACATTTATCCAACACAGTCTTCTGTTGTCCTGTCACTTAGGGATGGACGTTAAAACCCTGGGAAGTTCCTTAAAAGCGGGGAGGGGCTGGACCTTTTAAATAAAACCTTCGCTTCATTGCTCATAATTAAGCCTGAGGAATCAACGTCTATAACAACACTATAATTCTGATGTGAAGCAGGGTAATTGATGACCACTTGGTTCAACCATAAAATATCAGCAAGAAGATATTGTCATATATGGCTTTGTTCAAAATCTTTCCATTGTTGTTTTTAAAATTTCAAAACCTCAGGGTATGAGTCGAGTATTATGTGGCATCTTTACAAACTTCTCTTAAGCTGAGATACAGGCAGATACTGGAATGCTGAAAAGCAGCCTCCATATTTGCTAATACCGTTTTCCAGTTATGGTCTTGATTTTTTGGTGGGGTGGTAGTTATTAATGTGTTTGTCCCCAACTATTCCTAGCTCGTTTTATTCAGGGATTACCCCTCCTCCAATGGTTACAACTCTAACTTTCCTTAAATGCAGGACCCTCTAGAGGATAACTGATGAGATGTCTACCTACAACTGGAAATGTAAATCAGAGAGTCAAACTGGTAGTAGCTCTGAATCAAAACCAACTGTGGAATACTTGTGCCTGTCTGTTCTGCTTTGTTTTGTTCTAAAGTGATATTCACTCACCCCTAAGGACAAAATGAATATTGTGAATACATGCTCTGTAAATGTGGGCTAGAGAGATCACTCAGCAGTTAAGAGCAATTGCTGCTCCAGCAGAGGACTCAGGTTTGGTTCCCCAAATCTACAGGAGTTACTTACAATTGTCTGTAACTCCAGTTTCAAGAGATCCAGTGCCCTATTCTGTTTTCTGTGGCCACCATACATGCACATGGGACATACATATGCAAGCAAACAGTCATACACATGAAACAGAATTAACCAAATCTTAAAACACACACATACATCCCACTAAGGTTACATTAATTATATGATGTGAGTTTTAAATGTACATTTTTTAAAAAAGAAAGATATGATTTTTAATGGTAGAAAGAGAAAGAGAGAAAAGGAGAGAGGGGAAGAGAGAGAAGGTAATGGAGTTTGATAATAGTGATGGATGAGAGGAGGAGGAAGAGTTTGGAGGCTTGGTAATACACATATAATTCTATCACTTTGGAAGCTGAGCAAGGAAGACCATGAGTTTGAAACTCAGTCTCAAAACTAAGAAGGCAGTCATTCTTGTGTATATGATATACCCTTTCTTTTGAAAATTGACTCAAATTACCAATGGCACTATTTGATTCTTCTTTTTTTGAGGGGAGTAGAGGTGGGGAGTTGTGACAGGGCTACCCAGTATAGCCCTAGATGTCCTGGACTTTACTCTGTAGACAAGGCTGGCCTCAGACTCTGAGATCTATCTGGTTCTACCTCCAAAATTCTGGAATTGAAGGCACATACCACCACCACTCAGCGCATGATTTGATTCTTAAGCTATTTTATAAGGTATATATACTTCAAAGTTAGACTTTAATTATTATAATTGTGTGTGTACATGATGTATATCGACACATATGACATGGTACACATGTGAAAATCAAGCATCATTTGTCAAGAAGGTTCATTAATTCCACAGACACATGGATTATAAGAAATCTAACACAAGTTGCCAGTTTTGTGAGCCAAATAACTTATCATCCCTTTTCCCCCAAGTTACTGTCTTATAAAAATCACAGAAATATAACTCAAAATTGGTAATATAATTCAATACTTGTGTTGGAATATACAGAGATAATTAACCACAACCTTAATTAGAATTAAATCTGAAATCTCTATTGATGGATAAATTATCTTAATAAATTAAGTTGTAGTTATTTGTCTTTATTGCTGAAAAAAAAAAAAGAAGAAGAAGAAGAAGAAGGAAGGTGAAAAGCCAAAAACTTCTTTGTACTTTTGGATGGGAAGAACAGTGGGGCTGCCGCTGTCCTCATTATATGTTTTTCAATAGAATTGATTCTTCCGAGCCAGGCATATATCCTATTTCAGATGGAAGGAGAAGCAGCAGCACCAGGATGCAGAGGCATCTTGTGTGTGTGTATTCCTATATGTAATGCAGGGGGTCGGGGGGGGGGAACATGATGTCATGCTGGGGACGCCATGCTCCTTCCTTGTCAATGAAGCTCTTGCAGACAAGGTTAATAAGTTTCCCTCTTCAATGGGAAGTTCCTTGGAGTGAGGATATCAGGAAATAATTTTTAAAAGCACTTTGGTTACAATAAATTGCTTGGCTTGTAAGGTCTTAGGAGTTCACACGAAGAAATAATAGAAGGCTGTTGTCATAATGAAGGTGGTGGCTATTAATTTTACAAATTGCTGTGACTGGATTTAGAGACATCCACGTGGCTTGCAGAGAATACATCTTGGTGGGACTGAAGAGATGGCTCAGCCAGTGAAGTGCTTGCCTCTCCTTGCAAGTTTGAGAATCTGAATTTGATTTCTAGAATCCATATTTAAAAAAAAAAAAAAAAAGCAAAAAACAAAAACCTGAGTGTAGTAGCCACAAGCATGCAATCTCAACTCTGGAGAGGCAGAAACAGAAAGCTCATTGTCCAACCAGCCTTGCCTACTAAAAAAACTGCAAGCTAGTGAGAAATGGTGTATCAGAAAAAACAAGGTAAACAGTTCATTAAAGCAACACCTGAGGTCGTCCTCAACCCTCCATATGTTTGCATGCATGTTCTCTCTCTCTCTCTCTCTCTCTCTCTCTCTCTCTCTCTCTCTCTCTCTCACATCCACACACACACACACACACACACACACACTTGAGAAGTCTTTCTGGTGCTGTCTATGGTGGTGTTTCTGTAGAGGATCTCCATGTAAGTCAATGAACTTGGTGAGATTTCTCCTCAGTCCAATTCCTTACAGCCTGAACAGAAAAAGGCAGTAGGAGGGGAAAGCTGCTTTTCTCTCTCTCCCCTATGGTGACCGTACTCTCTTCTGCATGTACACATTAGCATTTTAGTTTCTACAGCCTATGGACTCCAGACTGACAGTTAAGCTATCAGCACCCCTGCCTCAGGAGCTTTCAGACTGAAGACGTCCTTCAGCTTCCCTGGGTCTCCAGTGTGTGGGTGGCTATCCATGGGGTGCACAGCCGCCTTGACTGTGAGCCAAGCACTAGAAATAAACCTTCTGTATCTGTTTTTGTAACCTAATATACATAAATGTAGAGGTAGCTTGGGTAGGTTAATAGAAAATAGAGAGATTACTACATTTTAACTTTAGGAAGAGAAGACAATAGATTGGAATGCAGTTAAGAAAGTGAAAGTGATACTTTATAGCAACAGACAACATGGGAGAAGCTGACAAAAATAGAAGCTCCGGGGCAGGCCTGATGCTCAGGAGTAGCTGGCCAACACACAACTGATTCCATGTGTTTTCTTTTGTTGTTGTTTGTGTGCATGTTGTTTGTTCTGCTTTGCTCTTTGTTTTTTTAAAATGAGAAAGAACATGACATTAGTGGGTAGGGAGATAGGGGAGGATCTGGGGAAAATTGGGGGAACGGGAGGAATATGATCAAAAGATATAGTATGGAAAACAATTTAAACTAAGCACAAAGCAGAAATTAACTGCACCCACACCATACAGAGAGGACTGTGTGTACTTCTTTCAGGGTGACTTTGACATTGTTATGCAAAAGTCACCCCCATCTCCCATCCTGCTCACTTACCCCCCCAACTCTGTTTCACTGGCATTGCAACATGAATTGTCAGGCTAACACAAGTATGATAAATACCCTTTCTCCGAGTGGTGTTTCAGCAGAGAAATGAGCTCTACAGAAAATCATATGAAAACGATTTTTCAGAGGCTGGAGATGTAGCTTGGTGGTTAGAGCTTCTTGCCTTTCCAGAGGACTAGAGTTGGATTCCCAAGCACTCACATTGGTTGGATCACAACCACCTGTAACTCCACTTTCAAAGGATACAATGGCCTCTTCTGGCCTCTATGGGTACCCAGAGGCATGTGTTCACCAAACACACACACACACACACACACACACACACACACACACACAAAATAAAACCAAATCTTTTTTTAAGCTTATTTTAGATGTTGTTCCCTCACGGAATGCCAGTTCTTAAGGCCTGATCATACTGATAGTCCTGATCTACTTTTCTTCTCCTAAGCCCAGTTCTAATGTTCTATGGTCCTGGGTCTCGTCTATTGTTGGTCCATGGCAGCATGGTTAGCATGTATACTAAAACTTATCCAGTGTTATCACTAGGTTGGTTTACCCATCATTAGATGATTCCAGGTCCCCTTGCAGTTGCATGATAGGATTTATATTCCCCTAATATCATCGATATGTGACATTGTCACTTCCATGGGTCATTAAAGGATGAGTAAAGTGTTGGGTCTCACTTGCTGGCAGAAAATTTGAAGACTGGTATTCACTTTACTCTAGTCCCAGAGTTCCCTTTCTTTGACTCAGTGACTACTGAGCTGTAGATTGTAATGGAGTCTGGACCCCAGAGTGACTACACTGAACACAAGT
Source organism: Mastomys natalensis (assembly GCA_021653895.1). Lineage (NCBI taxonomy): Eukaryota > Metazoa > Chordata > Mammalia > Rodentia > Muridae > Mastomys > Mastomys natalensis. Next base: position 699,294 of record JAJTUV010001271.1, read on the forward strand.
TTCTTTTTCTTATTTCTTTGTTTATTTTTGTTTATTTACTTATTATTTATTAGACAGATTATCACAACATAGCCCCAGCTGGCCTCAAGCTCAGTACATAGATTAGGTTGGCCACAAACTTAGAGGTTGCTCACCTCTCCCCCTGAGTGCTAGAGCAGAAGGAATATCTTTTTTTTTTTTTATTGGAAATTTTATTTACATTTCAGATGTTCTCGCCTTTCCCCATTTTCCCGCTCCCTCCCAGGAACTCCCTATCCCTTCCCCCCTCCTCTTGCTTCTATGATGGTGTACCCCCACCTACCCACCCCCGTACCTCACCTCCCCACCCTCGAATCCCCCCCCACAATGTCCAGCTTTCATGGGACCAAGGATCTCTTCTCCCACTTATATATAGCTCCCTTGCATATATAGCTGGAGCCATGGGTCCCTCCCTAAGCTCTCCCAGGCTGGTGATTTAGACCCTGGGGGCTCTGGTTGGTTGGTATTGTTGTTTTCCTCACGGTGTCGCAAATCCTTTCAACTCCTTCAGTCTTCACTCTAACTCCTCTATTGGGAACCCCATGATCAGTTTAATGGTTAGCTGTGAACATCTGCCTCTGAGTATGTCAGACTCTTGCAGACCTCTAAGGAGACAGCTATATCAGGCTCCTGTCAGCATATACTTCCTGACATCCACATCAACGTCTACCTTTGGTGACTGCACATGGGATGGATATCCAGGTGGAATGGTCTGCAGACGGCCCCTCCTTCAGTTTCTGTCCTGCACTTTGTATCCATATTTGCTCCCTTGAGTATTTTGTTACTCCAGAAGGAATATCTTACTACAGCCACTGAACAGAAGTTCTGTCTTCTCTCATTGAACATGAACCATGGTTATGAAAAATTTTTAAAAATGCTTACTGTGTTCTGCTACTTTGATTTTTGGACTGTTTGTTATTACACAATGGCTTCTCTTATCCTAATATAGATGCTTCTTCCAAAATGCTTTGCAAATTCCCACCCTAAATTGCATGGATACCCAAAATGGTGTGTCGATACATTTTAGTGACCCTGCTCTGTGGCTTTCTTCATTCTAAGTACTTTGTGGTCTTTTGAGCTAATGATTCTTTTACCCTTAACAGCAGGAAAAGAGATGCCCTTTTGGTTTTGTTTTCTCAAGACTGTACCAAAGGCAGGTCAGTGGAAACGGCCTATCCCTTCACCCCATGCAGGAAATAAAAAAGATGAATTATGTAGAAAATATTTTCAAATACTAATAAAACCAACTAAAATGTAATGTGCTTTTCATTGTTACTAAGTGAGTACAATGAACCATTTTATAAATGTGGATCACATAGCACACTGGAAACATTCCTCAGCACCTACCATTTGAGATCTATAAAATGTATTCACTATTTTAGCACCTCATGCATACAAAACATAGCATGGTGTCCTCCAGATAACAGAACAGCAGTGACATCACCCTCGCCTCAGAGGCACAAGGTGGCATGAAATGCATCTTTTTCTCCTCCTGAAGGAAGTGATCCTTGAGGTCAACCTGAGTGGTAAAAAGAGGTAGCTTTGGAACGATCTAGAAGAAGAACATTCTAGATCAAGAGATCATCAGTGTCCTTGATATCAGAATGCTTCTAACGAGGCTGTGCGAGATCAGACTCCGTAGCAGGATCTCTGGGCACAGCGGAGAGACACTGATCTTTAAGCACAAAAGGGAGACGGTGCGAGCCATTCTGAAAGCGTGCCCTGGCTGCTGTGTGGAGGGAGAGGAGGGAGAAAGACATGGGACCCAGTCCGGGACGATTGCATCACTGCAGGCAAGGGGTAATCATACTGGCGGTGTTTACACTGGGTATGTAAGAAAAACAGTCAAATCCAGGACATGTTTTGGGGTTAGAGAGGGTAAGACTTACTTACCATGTATTGGTTGTCAGTAAATGAGATGAATAGCAGTCAGAAAGTTTTATTAAGTGGATGCTGGGCTTTAGTTACTAAGAAATGTTCTTAGTTTACGCTCTGCTCAATTAAGAAACAACAACAACAACCCCTCCCCCCAAAAAGGTAATTTTGCTCACCAACTTCCCCCTT